>VCCN01004457.1:1245441-1277344 GCA_006491835.1 Architeuthis dux | reverse complement strand
CACGGAAAACCCGTCCCAAATCTCTGTCCGCGGAGCCAAGTCTTTCATTCATATATAGTGATAACGTTGGCATATCAAAAACCTGAACTCCTTTTAATTCATAATTTTCTTTTGTATCTGCATGGTAGATAAACCCAATATTGTCTCAATTTTTAGTGATGAATTTCGAGGGAATTTTTTTTTCTTTCATGAGCAAATAGCAATTGTTTCTGAGTGGAAAAATTCAGGTAGTCTTGTTAGTACTTCGCAAAAATCAGATGGTCTTTGGTCCTTCTATTTATTCAAACAATCTAATTCACCAATTACCTTGGCAGTAGCAGCTTCTACTCCTTTCTTATTGTTTTTAGAGGGGTTTTTTCTTTTATAGCTGTTTGAAACCATCTTTCGCAAGAATCCATGCCACACACTCACTAGTTTAAGCTTAAATAAGTTTTGAAAAATTTACTGTCTCCTACAGGCAGAAGGTTAATAACGGGGAAATACAAGAATGAAGCGTAGTTTTACAGTCTGATTTGATCTTCAGCCAACCATAGGGTAAGTTGTGAAGAAAAGCAACTAAGATAAATGTTGTGTCATATCAAAAGAACTTGTCTTGGTTTTATTTCTTTTTATTGTAAACTCCCTAACGATATACAGCACATGGTCCTAGTGTGTATGTCTTTCGTCCTCGCATCTCCTCACGCTCTCCTAAGGAAGCTATTTGGGTATTCTCGTATTATCTCCTATCCTTCCTGAGGTGAAACTATACTCAAAAATATAAACGGATTCGATATACATACCTTGACAACAAATTGTCTACAAAAACGTGCCTACAATAATGTCTGCAATAGTTTTTCTACATAAATTGTGTATTCAAAAAGAAATCAAATTTTGCACTGAATGACCCACCAAGGGTCGATGTGCCGTTAAACAAAACAATCAAATCAATCATATTATCTCCCTTAGTCCATCTTCACTAACTAGTTAAAATTAATAATGGCCAAGATATCTACTTATTCCAATTTGGGCCTGCTTGTTGGGCGAGATAATTGTATAATCATCATCTCTTTCAGGTGCACTGCTGGACAAAGGCCCTTCCATAACAATTGTATGGTCATGCTGGTTCTCGGAAGGGCATTGGTGCAAGGTGAACGTAAACAGCCTCAGATGGAATCTGAACTCGGCTCACCAATTCCATTGTCCTCACTGTAAACTGTTCCGCCACCGCACCTCCTACATTGTATGATAGTCCAGCTAAAAACCCAGGATCTAGGCCTTTGCTTCCCATTTTAAAGAGTGGCCGAACACTTTTCCAAGTGCAGCACATGCAGCAGTGATATCAGAGAAACTGACCTTCTTTTTGGAGATTTCCACCAATCGGTCGAGGTCGCCTTTTATGGCTGCAACTTCTTTCACTTGGACTTCTACTTGTTGGCACAATTCTTGACAATGTTTCTGGCGTAACTGATCCTTCAACAACTCTGAAAGGAAAAACAGTCAAACAAATCACCCTCATGAAGCACGTAAAATGGGATAGTTTTATACCATAGAGATATTGCAGATTTTATAAGTACACTATTCACTCCAATTTCGCGCAATTGAAATTCACAGATTTTTTTTCCCTCAGTAAAGGGAAGCTACTCTCACAGACTTTTGAGGGGGGGGGCGGAGCAACGTTTCAATAAAATCGCTGAGAAACTGTTATAGTTTACCTACCAGTCTTCCTGATGTAAGGGACTTAACTCTTGATATACATGGCTCACCCACCCGATGTAGGGCCCTGTTGGCTGGGGCATAAAATACGCTGACTGTATCTTCTGCAGAGGGGTAGGATCCGCCAAATGAGGCCACCTGTTGGCTGTGGGTGGCAACCCGTGTTGTCTGAGGTCCATGATCCTGCAGGTTCATGCGATCTGCAACACTCCACTTTGGCCCTTACTTGGGCTAGACGGGTGGTCGGAGAGGCTCGATCTGATCAACCGGCTAGTCATGACAAGCCTTAACACTTACATATATTTATATATATTATATAATACCTGTCCCCAAAATATACACTGACCCCAATATCATCATGGTCAACAACTGAACCCTCTTTACATATAAGTGTTAGAAGGCGGTGGCAAAGGGTCAATCGATTTGGTAGATAAAAACAATGACCTGGCTGTATGCCTCCTGATGTTTCTCTAGACTTGGGTAGCAGAACCAAAGGATTACAGGTGCTCGTAGTTTCCCCCAAATATGAGTATACCATTTCTGTATCCCTGTCATGTCAGGGCTATTGGGTTTCCCCCCCTGGCATTTCCCATCAAATTGGACACCGAGGCAGTTGGGCACCAGGAATGGTGAAGCACAAAAAAATAAATACATGGCTCCTAACAAACCTACCAAGAGACTGCACACAGACTCCGGCTCAGAAAATGATACGGAGCAAATTCCAACATCATTTCCAAGATTTATAATCTTGGAATCTATAGATGATAACTCCTTGACAAAATTATCCCCTTTCATAGTTGAAAAAGTGGTTTCATCAAATTTGACCCCTAAAACGGTCAAAAAGATGAAAAGTGGAACAATTATGATAGAGGTGGAAACAAAAAAATATGCAGATTTTCTGCTAAAAATGAAAACCTACCCACACCAGACATTAAATACATCTAAGGGTGTAGCAAGAAATCATGAACTTTCTCTCTGCACTCTAGATGAAATTAAAAAAGAACTGAGAAGTCAGGGAGTGATTGAAGCAAAAAGAATATCTATCAGAAAGGACAGAAAGATAATAAACACAAACACGTATATTATGACATTTGATAAGCCATGCATCCCAAAAGAAATCAAACATCAAAAAGGTTGAGCAGTTTGTGCCAAACCCATTACGATGCTACAGGTGCCAGAAGTATGGCCACCATGAAGGTAGTTGTAATGGCAGAGTGGTGTGTGGGCAAAGAGATGCTAACCACTCTGCAAATGAATGCACACTTACATGGGCTTAAGCAAACTGTGGTGGAGACCATCCAGTAAACACCAAAATATGCGAGAACTGGACGAGGGAGAAGGAGATAATGACAGTGAAATACACCCGAAACATCCCTTTTCCTGAGGCGCGAAATATCGTAGAGGTGTACATGAAACCCAGAACATATGCACAAACTGCCAGCGACTGTAGCCGATGAACGAGAAAAGTATTAAGGCCAACACTGATAACACCTGAAGTCACACAAACAGTTAGATCCACTTTGAGGGCTGGCCAGAGCCAGCAAAAAACATCAAATCAGCCAGAAATGGCTAAAGCACAATACAGCCCTCCAAAGGTAAAACAAGCACCACTCAGGAGAATGGTTTTAAAAACGGAATCCAAACTTCTCAATCGGGGCCCCCTCTCAAAACAATAAAAACAACACCCACAGAAACAAAAATTAAACTGAGATCACAAAGATCTCCAATCCGACCACATCCTCCTATATTGAGGGATCTTCACTGTCAATGACAGCAGAAAAATCCCCAAATAAGACAAGAAAAAACACACCAACAATCTTCCTCAAAACAAACAGCATCAAAAGAAAGGTCAAGCTCCAAAGATCCTTTGGAAACCAAAAATCAATTTGACCAACTTGACATGGAAATGGAAGAAACCCCTCCACCTACAAAACCCAGATCACGGAAAAAAAGCAAACTCGCAAACGGATGTAGAAAACCAGAAATAACAACGTTAAACCATGAGACATAAAATACTACAATGGAACTGTCTATAATGAACTACTGTTATTAACAGATTTATGTCCCACCATTGTTTGCTTGCAAGAAACTTTTCTAAAAGATAATGACCTCAAGATAAAAGATTACAAAAATTATAATCATATACATAATACTGGACTCAGTGCTTCTGGAGGTGTATCAATCCTAATTAGGAACGATATACCCCAAAGCAAAATTAATCTTAACATGAATCTTCAGGCAGTTGCGGTTAAAGCAACCCTACACAGAACAGTAAACATTTGTTCTATATATATCCCACCACATGATCCGATAAACGAAAAGGAGCTTAATGGGCTAATTGAACAGCTCCCTAAACCCTTTATATTACTGGGAGATTTCAACAGCCACAACATTATATGGGGAGGTAAGAATACAAATAAGAAAGGCAGAACACTAGAAGACATTATTAATAGTAATAATCTATGCCTTTTCAACAAGAAATCCCAAACACACCTCAACCCAGCCTCTGGTACATACTCGGCTATTGATTTGGTTTCATGTGATCCATCAATTTTCATGGATTACACTTGGAAAGTATATAACGACCCATGTGGTAGAGATCACTTTCCAATTATACTGGAGAACCCAGAGCCAAATGATAAAGGTCTTCCTCATTGTGTTTGCTCTGCTTAATTTTCAATGTAAAACAAAAATTATACAAAAGAGCAACACTAAGGACGAGGCAGGTCATTCCACGGAGACGCTGATCCTTATTGCAAAGGAATGCATACCAAACAATGCAAACTTGAATAAACGCAATCGACCCTGGTTTGATGACGATTGCAAGGAAGCCATCACGACGAGCGGCTTTACGCAAATTCAACAACCAACCTACAACTTCCAAGTTACATAGAGCAAAGGCACGAAAAACAATAAAAAAAACCAAGAATGAATGTTGGAAAAAAATATGTAAGTAAGCTTAACCCCTCCACCAAAACAAAGACAGTCTGGGACATGGTTGATTCTTGCCGGAAATCTTTTTAATCAACTCCCCATAAACATCTATCCAAAAACAATGTCAAAGTAACAAATAAAAAGGACATTGCAGATTTATTAGCCGAAACATTTTCGGTAAACTCCTCCCAGTAAAAACGGCAACCAGCAATTCCTAAAGATCAAACGGAATGCAGAAAAATACAAACTAAATTTTAAATCGAATAATTCCGAATATTACAATAAAGCATTCACCTTAGCACATTTTATCACAGCTCGGTTGTAATGCAGTTGGCTTTCTTTGACCCCAACACCTGCATTATAGCAAAGTGTAGAGATGGCTAGTTAAAAAAAAAAAAAAAGTGGATTTTGTTCAGTTCAATTTTGTACTAGACACACAAAAAAGGTTGTTCTATTCAGAATACTTTTAACATAAACTTGAATCACAATTATTTTTATATTGAATTTAATTTATATTTTTCAACTCCCTCTTCTCCTCTGTATCATCAGAGCTACAATCACAATTTATAAAATTGACATCTTCTTGATTATCATTCACAAATCTTGTCTGACACATCATCCAAGTCAGGTGGGTTGGCATGCCTGCTTTGAAAATCAGCATTCAAAATACTAGCTCTCACCTGGGCTTGAACACACACTAATGAAAAATACACAACCCTCACCAACCAAACAAGCACCCCCTATCCACTTAGGATTTAAGCCAAAGTTTGTTTTTTGGGGATATTTTTTCATATTCAAAACCAGGAGTGGAATCCACTCCTCCCCCCAGCTTTGGTGGGGGTCAAAGCTTGCACTCCCACCCCATAAAAACCCACTTGCTAATGATGATCGGCACACAGGCTAAAAGACTGATTGGATTCAGGATTCAGTTCAAGTAGTGATCATGAACAAAAATGATTCCTATGGACTCACCTTTATTCTTCTCAAACTCCTGTTGGAGTTCCTCCTGTTGCAACTGAATGGCTCGGCAGTGTTCATCTTTGAGTTGCCTTAAGATCGATTGATGAGCAATCTGTAAGGCTTCTATGGCATCATTCTGTTCACGCTGTTGAATCTCTTTCAGTTCCTGAAATACATTAGAGAAGCTGATGACATAAATTCATACATTTTCATTCCTGAATCAACATGTGTGTATCAAACTATCGACATATATAATAATTAGCAATGTGCAGGTGGCTTGTCACACAAAGGGTCGCAACTGACGTAGTAAAATAGAATTTCATTCATGTACATTCATGTAATAAAAATGCTAATTTAAAGAATAATATAAATATTGAAAAAGTAATAAGAACAAAATCAAAACAAAAAAAACTCTGTTCATGGTCAACAGCTCACTGCAATGCAAATTTCTATTATCTACATATAAATAGACTAGTTTACCCATGCCATAAAAAATGATGGCATATATAAAATGGAATGTGTATCCATATATTTAATATAAGTAATGTTTCTGTCACTCTAAAAATACAAATTTTACACTGAAATGGTTAGGGATAGCAGCAAGTTCTGAGAATGGAATCACGACAAAAAGAGGGCAGGGGAGAGAGAAGCAGGGTAGGGATATGCAAATGGATAGGAGGTGAAACAAAGATATTCACTAAGAGAGAATGGCTGACCCAGGCCAAAAAGGAAGGGGAGGCCCACCCGTTGAAAGGTGAGGCCGACACTGTTTATGCCAGAACTGGTAAATAAAACGAAATTATCGTAACAAAAATTTGTGTCATTCATAAGAAAAATTAAAGGAGAAAATCTTAATATAAAAATCATGTCTTTCCAATGTATAGAACCTGAGATTGGCTAGAAGATGACCACAAATGATCTCTGAGATCAAACTCACATAGCCTATGTGGGAAGTTGACCTCTTCATAGTGTACATGCAGAATATTATCTCTATTTTCCTTTTAGTTTTCGCGGTGAAGAGGCACAAACAAACAGAGGGCTCAAATATTAGTACAGATAAACAGTTTTGTTTACTTTTCATTGTATATCTTAGAATTCTTATATTTTATATTCTAAATGGATTAATAAAGATCAAACAGATCCTGCTTTAGAAGTGGATTCATTTGTGTCTGTTAAATATGATTTCATCTTTACTTTTCATTGTTTATTTTATATTCTGAGTATATATATATATTAAGCCTTGGTCCAGATCTCCGGGTCCCCATCTCATTTTGCTTTGACGGTACAGAGCTACCTTGACAACACCTATCCAGTGTTGGATCAGGTGACGTGGCCGCCACATTCACCCAACCTGATACCTATGGACCTGTTGGGGGGATAGTAAAGGAAAAGGTTGTGTAATGTTTATATGTATGTTAAATCAATTAGTAATGTATATATTAAATCAATAAACATGCCAAAGCAAGCTACCGGAAGTAGGAACAGGGAAGGCTCAGTTCTTACCAAGCGAACAGCCCTGACACACACGTTATCTAGTTCCTCCGTCTTTTCTCAACACGTTTAAACATGTTACAGTTGGGTACTGTACTCAAAATGTATAATTGATTTTCATATTTGCTTAAATCAAAAAAAGAAAAATGCCAGTTGTAGTTTTAAAAAAAAGGGTAAATGGAAATTCGCAGCTTTTAGAGTAAGTTTAAGGGAGGTAACTCTATATTTACTAAGCTTAGTGAATGCCCAGACCCACGTAATCGCAGTCAGTTGCTGTAAAGTTGGCATGGGCCCTAACTCATGGAAAGTTAATTTCACTATGTACGTACAAGCTAACATAACATGTAAGGTCTGGTGGGGATGAATTATACTCAATGCTACAAGAGAATCTAGCTAAAGGCAATTCAACCCGATGAAATGATTCCTCATTTAAATGACAGTTAAAGAGTCTAACACTGGAGATGACAATGATTGGTATAAAGATGGTAGACAAGTAATGATCACAGCCACACATGAAATCAAGGACATTCAATCAAGCATGTCTGGAGAATAGGTTTTCAATGCAGGAGACACGATCAACAAAGAATCCTAATCTCCCAGACCCAGGGGCATAGCTGGAGACTTGGGGGTCCCCCTCCAACATTTAGTGAGATGTTATTGTATAATGTTAGTAGAAATGCAGTAACTGAATTACTATTCATAAAGCTTTTACACCCTGCATCACCTGCAGAGGGGCCACCTGTTATTACACCAAAGTCGCAAGACACTATTTAAAAAAACAAAAAACTCCAACTTTCGGAAGTTTAAACTGATTTCCATATTAAATGACCCATCAAGGGTTGATATGCTGCTAAACAAATCAATCAATCATAGAGCTTTTGGTAGTCCCCTTTCATTGGGGAGGGGGTTGATTTAAAATCTTCCCCACCCCCTTAGCTATGCCCATGTCTCCCAGACCTGTTTGGTTTGAAGGGCAGGCAAAGGGTCTTCCCACATAAAAGTCACTAAAGAACATAAACAAGGCAGGTAAGCTTACAAATGAAACATTAAAATGAAGACTAAAAAAGCAATGAGAATTAAAATGACTTATAAGAGAATTAAATGAAAGACTAACATTGGGTAAGGCCTTTGTTCAGCCTAGATTTTAAAAGGTTGAGATTGTACTCGGGGAAAACATTCGGAAGGGGGGGGGGTTATTCCACATAGCAGATGTTCTTGGAACTTACAGACACTTAATAAAATTCTCAGCCTTTATCTTTTTAGATGGTCAAGACTCCACTTGACCCTCTCACACCATTATGGCTTGAAGCGCATACATCCGCAATGTATCATAAACATATGCCCATGCACTCATGAAGTGCACATGTGCAAAAGCCTAAGTTCACAAGCATTTAACTTGTTAATAGGAAGCTAATGTAGACTGGATTAAAACTTAATATTAAACTATAACTAACTCCATTATTAAATATATATCTGACTCCATTAAAAGTTGCTGTGAAGACGATAAAGATAAGAGGAAGCGTAGTAATCTCTAACAGTGATGCTGTATGTAGCAGTAGTAATAATAGTGCCTATAGTAGCCTTAAGGGTCTGACTACCCGTAATTAAAGCTAGGGTGGTGATGAGACTAGAGAAAGAAAGAGGGTAATGTTACGATGCGCTTAAGAGAGATCTTTCCTTCTCTGCAATAGTAAAAGGGATTAAATACATGCATGTGCAAAGATGCAGGTTGGCACATGGTAAGAAAACAATGAGATTGCAGAGTATTTGTATTTCTTTAATGATAAAAAGTAGTTCTTAGCTGATGAGAAGTAAGTAATTATAGAGTTTATGTACTACTTAGTAAAATGTCTGTCCTAGGTTTGTTGAAGATATTAAAGAAGAGAGTGTGTATGTATGAATGCGTACTTACATAATCAGAGGTGAGAGGCGCATCTCTGTTGGAACAGTCGATGAATTTGTCTAGACGACAAATATTGACTGAACAAAAATTGAAGAATAGTTCGTCTTATAGTAAGAGGTGAGTGGTGGTGTGTGGCTGGTCAAAATTGTCGTGTGTTGGACTGGGTATCATCAAAAGTTCCAAGATGGAATGTGAGGTGACAAGATACATGATTTTGCCAGACTTGGCGTCTACAAAGCATATTAAATTAGTTGAGTCGAGTACGGATTTCTTATGTCCTGAAAACTGGTTATCTAAAAGACAAAATAACCCATTTTCTCGGAATAAAAATCTGGATTGTTCCAAAGGAAATTGAGTCCAGTGGTTTCCACTTGCTGACCATATGCGTGAGTGCCAAAAACGTATGAGTCCGCTACAATCTTCACGATCATTACTTCTACAGGTCAACCAACAATAGAGGAGTTGAAATTTAGTTATCAATGCTCTGCTACACTCAAACCGTTTGCAGTGTTTTCCAATTTTTTTAATTGATCACCCCCAACACAACATGCTGCCAAAAGACGTTGGTCACATGACAGTTTATATTGAGTGAATAACCAGACCATTTTTTTTTATTCAAGTAGTTTTAAAAGAAATCCTGGCCGAACTGACTTCAAATAGATTTGAATTCGGCACTAAATGACCCACCAAGGGTCAATGTGCCGTTAAACAAAACAATCAATCCATCAAAAAACAACTGTCCATGTCAAGCTTTGGTAGATAGTCCCCTAGTCATAATACTAGTGCATTGGACACTGTAATATTTGCATTTTCTTCTTTAAAATTAAATATCCATCTTACATACCAGCATATACGGTAGATATTTGAGTTTAACACCTAATAGGGGAAGAAAGCTCCATGTAAGGAGAGTGTGCATGCCTTGAAAATCAGCATTCAAAATTCTAGCGTTTTACTTCAGCTCTAACACTAACCACTGGCTCCAATGGAAAATATGCAAGTCCCCCCCCCCAGATGATCCTTATATTCACTACTCAGGCCGTAATCAAAATAATGTGATTTTTTTTTTTTCCCCTTGCTTCAACTGAACCCAAACCTAATACTTTCAACACAATGTCATATCCGTTTAATAATCTGATAAGACCCCAAAAAATGAAAAATTTAAACTTTAGTTCCTGTTATAATGTTGTCTTGTATTTAGTGCCTTTGTTTGCTTTGTTGTTCTTTCTGTTTTAGCTGTGTTTAGTTCGAACATGTTTGGTTCATAACTGTATTTAGCATAGAAAGAAGAGATGGAACAAAACACGTGTTGATCAGAGCTATTGTCTGTAGAACTGAGAGCCTTCCCAGCTCCCACTTCTTGGCTCCCGTTTTTGTGACCGGGAACAGGGCTCATAAAATGGGGGCTGTTGGGTAAACTCTCAGCGTGTTTATTCATATTAAAAACATGCACATATAAAGATAGCGATGCTCCACAGGGAGCGACTATATATGTAATACGTGATATAGTCCTTTGATGTGATTAATATAAGTCCAATGTAAGCAATAAGGTTTGGTCAGTCTTGAATCATTCTTTGTTATCTTGTAAAAAATGTAATCTACAATACGTAGGGGGAAACTGTGCTTCCCCTAAACAAACATATGAATATACACAGAACCAGTACTAAAGGCTGTCAGCATGTAATAGAACATTTTAAGGAAACATGTACCAACTCCTTTTTCCATTCAAATTATTGAAAAGTTTAAGGGAAATGGATGTAGGGTTGATGACACTATACTTAAAATACGGCAGCAGAGGGAGGATGAGATTATTAAGACCACGCATGTAATTTATCCCTACAGACTGAATATTAAAGTTAAGAGAAATACGTGGAATGACACGGAACGGGTGGGTATACTTCCCCCTCCCCCTCTACCACGCACTGGTAATCGGCCAATACGTTTGCGTAGAATAGAAACCACAGAGAATCTGCTGTTTCATGTGGAGATTTTTTCGATAAAATTAAGACTTGTATAAATGATGATATTCTAGGATCTTTCAATTACATTAGAAAACTTCTTAATCAAACAAAAAAGATATTGAAGGATATAGCATCTAACATAATGTTACAGGCAGATGTAATATATAAGATGACAGAATATCATCAATGGTATGAGTATATATTAGATATAATTGATACCAAACCGTCGGTTAAAAAAGAAAAAAAAATACTCCTCGAAATATCTGTGTAGTTTCATATGACAATAAAGGATTTGACGATATAAATCTATCTAAAATCTTTAATCATCAATAAATCGTACAGGCTCTTCCAAATGATCTAATATCAAAAGAGCATATTCTATTAATAACATACAAAATGGAACCAACGGTACAAAGTAAAATATTCAATTATAAAAGCACAGTAGACTCTATAATTCTAAAGAACAATGGTGAAATATATATTCCGGAGTGTGATTGCCAGGCCTCGCCCTTATGCGATAAAGATATGGGCCACGTATTAACAGGCAAACTAGAGATTGTAGCCAACTCTAAATTAAGGAAACTCCTCACCAAAGGTCCAAATTATAGAGAGCCAAAATGTTTGAATTATGGCAAATGTGTTAAAGAAATTATAAAATCATTAGATACTTTTATTCTGTCTATGATAAATAAATATCTACTAACAGAATCCGCATTCGACCTATGGAAAGAAAAAGTTCTTAGATTTGTAAATAAAAAAATCCAATGGGTAAAAAACTTCAAACACCCCCAAAAAACTAGTCCGGTTCTTAAGGATACTCAAATATTAAAAGATCTCCAGGAACTGCAAAATAAAATGTTATAGTTCCAATTGATAAAGCAGCAAATAATGTAGCCTTATCTGTAAGAGGCATTATATTGAGAGGTTATTGTCGGAAGTAGGTCTTATAGGATCACCATCATCTACATATACAGTATCTACTTATGAACCTGACAATATCAGTTTTAATAACATTGAACTGTGTAAAAAATTAGGACTAAAGGAAGATAATATTACCAAACTACTGAGTATGTAGTGGACACCGAAAATGCATAAAAATCCAACCGGAGCTCGTTTTATTGTAGCCTCTGAAATGTGTAGTACTAAACCCAATATGTAAATTCCATAGTATGTAAATTTTACAGTAACTTAAATCTATTCTGGGTTGTAAATAACACCATACCTGTAAAAAATAAACTGGATAATATAAACGTATGTAAAAGAGCTAAATCTATTTCAACATACAATTTTAGTACGCTATATACAAAAATCCCTCATAAAGATCTCATTAAAGAATTAAATAACACAATAGATCTAACTTTTGCAGGAGGTAAGAGTAAATACATTGGCTTTACAAACACAAAAGCTTTTTGGTGCAAAACAAAAAAATGGCAAAACATGCTTTACTAGATCTATACTTAAGGCGATCATTGGCCACCTTATAAATGAGAGAAAACAAACTGTTCAGCTTATTTTGCGCCATCCTGTATAATCAAAGTTACAGAGAAACCTAGAAACAAGCAGAAAAAGTTGTCTGTAACTTTAAGTGGAAGGGTCCATTGTTCAGTCATCTGCAGTTAATGTTCAGCTTATAAGAGCAGGTGAGGTAAATAGTTTTAATTTTTATGCATTATTAAGTTAGTAATACAAAGTTTATAGTATACTGAGTGGTGTAATGTATATAAATGTGATACAACTTGTAATAATACAATCTAAAATGGTAATTCTTATAAATTTCCAATAAAAATACTTTCCATTGGCAGGTCTTGAACCTGACACACAATTGACGATTAAAACCAAGAATAAAAATAAAATCCTGTCACAAGCTGTTGTTTGCAACAATTTGCAGGAATTTTGGATGAAGTAAAGATGAGCACCCCTAGAATATAACCAAGTTAGTACCACCCAATGAGACCAGGGTAAGAATTAAAGGTAAGGTTGAGGGGAAGAAAAAAAGGTTTTACATGGGGCCTGTGCCACTTTTAAATGGGGGAGGGAGCTGTGCTAAGATCTCTTTGAATCTTGTAATACCCTAATCTAACCAAAATTAGTACCACCCAATTGAACCAAATAAAGATCACGGCCCTGTCCGCTGGGGCCTAGAATACACTGACTGCATCTCCTGCAGAGGGGTAAGACCCTGCTCCCCCAAACAGGGGCCACCTATCTTTCACCAAAGTCACCAGACCCTATTTAGACCCCTATACTATAAAAAAAAACAACAAAAAAACCTGACTTTCGGAATTTTAAACTGATTTCGGCATTAAATGACCCATCAAGGGTTGATTTGCCACTAAACAAATCAATCAAATAAAGATCAGTACCACCCAACAGGAAAAGTGGTGCTGATCTTTACTTGACCTGGAATTTCTAGAGCTGATGATTTTGTATGAACTGAAAATATTTTTCATTTAGTCATCATTGATTGTGTGTCCAGGGGGGTTGTCTGTATAACAAAGAAGGAAGGAATTCCCCGGGGTAACTAAAACCAGGAAATGTATGTGTTAACTTCCTTTTCAAAGAAATATTTTATGTATGCTTTGCACAAAAGAGCCTTTGTCAAACTAATTTTCTCCCTTGGCTTCAAAGAAAAACCTGTTATTCGACTGATAAGCAAATTTATCTTATATTTACTGTATTTTTATAATGTTCCACACCCTGAATACACCTAACACAAGTTTATATATGCAGAGGAAGACACTTATTGTGATCACTTTAGGACAGGATCTTTTAGATAACAATACCCAGCTGATAACATTAAGCAGAGGATATAAAAATTGGAACAATTTACATTCATCGTTATAAATTTTTGTTGTTATAAATTCATTCTTATGTTATCAAATTCATTGCTATAAACAACTTCATTTAACAAAAAACTTAGTCAATAGTATGTGATCTTTCCATAAACTTTATCAATGTCTAAATTGCTAACCTGAATATTTTGCTCCTGTTGTTCATTCAGGTTGGCCAGCGCTTCCTGATGTGATTCTTCCAACTGCCTTATTTCATCCTCCAGTTTTGCAATGGTTATTTGATTGGTCAACTCCAACTGATCCGCCTCTTCCTGAATCTTTGCATTTTCCTCCGTCAGTTTGGCTGTCCACACACTTGTTATCTGCTGCAATTCATCTCGGAGATAAGAGATCTGCAAGGAAATCAAAGGAAATCATTTTACACCACTGGTTTCTTGACCTTTCTTGCCTTATGCCCCACCTGAACAGCTCAAAAAATGTTAAACCCCCACCCCTTACTATAATAAAATTAATTTAGTGTTGAAAAAGTATAATAATAATGCATAAATCAGAAATTTACCAAAATTTAGTTTTAAATCGTTGTTTGAATTTATTTCTCGAATTTATTTGTCATTGTTTAAATTTCTCGTTAAAAGTTTTTTAATCAAATTCAACACTTTTATACCTTTTTATATGTTAATAAGTTAAGCATTAGTTACTATGGAATCTATAGTAAAATTGGTAATTAATAACTATTGTGTGGTTAGGAATTAATCAGTTAAGCCTTAACACAACTCAGTTTTGAGTCACAGAATTTCGCCATTTGCATCAAAATTCCAAATTGCTCCCCCAAATATTAAAATTGCCCCCTTGTGGGTCATGCATCCCACATTCATAATCACAGAGTTACACCAATTTGTCAGGTCTTGAGCTTGTAAACAGAATCCAAGTCTTTCCTGCCAGTGTCAGGAAAAGTCAAGTGATATTGTCTATGATTATTGATTACTCTTATCAAAATTATAGAGATTTTTGGAGAGTCAAATTCTTTCTTCTAGAAAGGGAGAAAGGTGTATACTATCATCTCTAGGACGAAGTCTGAATAATAGACAGAACCCCCATCAGAGAGAAAACTCCAAGAAGTAGTGTACATCAACATGCCAGCTAAATGTATAAGTCAGATCAGTGCGGAATTCAACTCGATGTGGCTTTCACTGCTCAACATGGAAGTTGTTGTCTAACAAGGAAAGGAGTTAAAAACATCTGCAACCTGGATTACAACTACAAACGTTGCTGATAAAGAAAAAAAATTGCCTCTCTTTACATATGAATAGTACACCTGAAGAAGGTTGTAGAATGGATCAGCCGAAACGTTGTGGTTATAATAAAAATAACAGCAAGTTGAATTGTCTGAAAAACACTTTGAACCATCAATTTGTTTCATTGGTTTTCATTTTTGGCATTTATCATTGCCTTCCTTCAGTTTTTCATCAGCCAGGTTTGAAACTGTGTGCGCGCGCGCTCTCTCTCTACAGGTGTATATGTACAGGCATGGAACCAGGGGGTTCGGACTCCCCCTCCTTGGGGACAGCACAATTGAACTTTTCTTTTTTTTTTTAATTTCTAAATTTGGATATTACACCTTAAGAAGGTTGTAGAATGGATCAGCCGAAACAGTGTGGAACAACAAAAATAACAAGAGTGAGTTTGATTGTCCAAACAATATCCTAATGTACCTTTTCAGTTTAACAGTCGCCTTTTGAACCTGAATTAAATATATTACATGTAAGTATTCCAGCTGATCACCGCGACCCAGTGGTAGAGTGCTTGCCTCCAGTTCGGTAGGTTGTGGTTCAGTCCACCGCAGAGTCTTACCAAAGACTTCAAAAATGGTACTCAATGCCTCTGTTAAGCGCACTCAGCACAAGGACTAGGACTGAGGAACTTCTCCCAAAGGCTAAGGGGTTACCCAATTGCTCCATTTTGTATGTTTGTACGTATCGTGGGCATGTACAGAAGTTCATCAGTGAAACCAGATGTAGCAAAATAACTTTTTTGACTAAACTCAAGTTATGTTTGTTTCCCCCTTCATTTCTAAAATGAAAGCTTAAAAATATAACCAATGGTCAGAGTCTTGTTTTTTTTCATTTGTGTCTTTCTGGTAATGGGGTTTTGCATAAGCAGGATTCTTTAACCTTTAGCACTCTTTTTCAAGGGTGCCAAGATTTTGTGCACTTGGTAAATTTGAAAGCCTGTGTATCTGTTCATATATGATTGCATTTCGCGATTGTGTCGTCCAGCGATCAGAGTCACCTGCAGTGGCCAGACAAACTTTTTGCTCGGCCAACATAGTCGCCTACGGCATGCTAAAGGTTAAGTAAATGCTTCTCTTCAGGAACAATAGGGAGGCTTTATTCACGCCCTCTATATGAAAGAAAACAATGTAGAAAGAGCATATATGCAGATGGACATAAAATCCAAATTTTCTTTTTAAAAAGCCAGGTTGTCAGAATCTAAAACTTTGATTCAAAAGATTTTCAATTTCATGTTAAAGCAGCAATTTGGCCCAATGAAACCAGGCAGTTTTGGTAACAGATTTGTATCATGTATAAAAAATGTTGTTTTTTTTTAATAAGATTGATTCATATTAATTTTTATTTAAATCTTGATTATTATTGGATGAAGTACTTAACACACCACTTTTTATCAAATTTGACTCACTTTTTACCTTCATCCTTTTTATACAACTTATTAATTCGGGCCACTCTTTCTACAGCAACAAATAACAGTGCAATCAGAAATAAAGAGTAAGCCTTCAGTGAGAATCAAACTTGCACCCTCATTGCCAGAGGGAGACTAGTTCACGCCTAGCTGCTTTTACCACTCAGCCATGAATGAAGTTAAAAAGCTAGTCAAATTTGATAATAAATTAAGATGTTCATATTTATTTCCCCGGAGACCCCTCTTGGCACATTTGTTGAAGATAACTTTATCAGAGTGTAAAATACACTTTTGTTTCTAAATCTACAGGGTGTAATCATGGTCAAAGGCTGCAACTCAGATAAGAGGTTGGAATTTACGTGCACATAATTTGATACTACAATATTAAAAAGTCTTTTGGTGGTACAGAATGATTAGCAGATACATATTAAACAGAAACAACTACATATATCTGCTAATAACGGGCATACTACAATATGAATCAAGTAGCAACACTACTCAGAAACAACAGCTTTTAGCAGTTGAAATGATTGCATCATGCACTAGCCCCATTCAAGAACCAATTTCTTTGTGTTGTGTCAGCAATGTCGTTTTCCAATATACAAACCTGCATCTAAGTTAAGGGAAATCACTTTCAACATCTATTGTAAAGTTAAAATGTATGTGTAATTAGCATCTCTATTTAAATCTAAAAACTATTTTTCAAAGACACAAATTACAAAGTTTTAAAATAAGTTGTCAAAAAGACGGTTGCATCCTTTTTGGAAGACCCTTGAGAATCATGTGAATAAGAAAAAGTATCAGCTAACCAATATGACGGGGCAATAGATGGGTTAATACGTGATATTGGGAAATACATTCCAGAAATTAGTAAGAAATAATCCTCCTTTCCAATGGCAACCTCCTCCCGGAAGCACAGCCGGGAATGGCCACAAAGTGTTTGTTAAGCACCTGTTCAATTGTTTCCACTTGACCTCCTCAATGGAACGGACTTCATTGGATGGAAAATGCATTGCATCAAAGGAAAGTGTGGAGGATATTCGCACATTTCCGTGGCCTTCCTTTTATGAGTCAGGAAATATTATATTTGCTAGTATAGTGACACACATTTGATTTAAACAGGAAAAAAAAAAAAAAATGGTAAAGATCTACTTTCGTTAACCAAGTTGAAAAAAAAAAGTATTTTGGGGGCTTTTAATGGGGGAAAAGACTAACCGATTGGTGCCCATGGGACAGTAAACGAAGTAGGGAAAGACCAGACACAAGATGGAGGGATGAGAAAGAAAAATGTGCCGGTAAGACATGGCAGAGGTTAGCACAAAATAGGTAGTCATGGAAGGAGATGGGAAAGGCCTTTGACCGGCAGTGGACTTATAACTGCTGATGATGATGAATCCATTAGACCCTAACAATATTCATAGAAGTTGTTAGTTTTTAGAAAAAAATGTTTTTCAAGGTTTTACGAGCGGGGGGGGTTCTATTTACAATGTAACTGTATGGTAAACAGGGCTGTTACTTTCACTCCATTATATGGAAGTGAGGCTTTGAAGCATTGTTGTTACTTCCTTGCAAAGGTTGTTAACTATGTTTCTTTGATATTTTAATGTCTATTTTTCTGTCCTTTCATTAAGGTTTTTTGGTGGGGGCTGCCCAAGGGTGCGCGTGTGTCCACGTTCAAAACCCCCCTCCCCAGGTGGAAACACACGCACCCTCAGGCAGCCCACATGGCCCCACCAAAAAACCTTATGAAAGCACAGAAAAATCATCATTAAAGTATCAAAGAAGCCTCACAAGGGAAGTAAAAGAATACTTCAAAGCCTCACTTACATGTAACGGTCCTGTTTACAATACAGTTACATTGTAAATAGAACCCGCCTTGTAAAACCTTCAAAAAACATTTTTACTGAAACTAAAAAATCCCAGGAAGATTGTTATGGTCTAACGGATTAAAAACACAAAAATTTACTGGCAACTTGGTTAACGAAAGTAGATTTTTACAAAAAAACTATGCAAATATTACACTGCATCCAATGTGCTGGTATTATGACTAGGAGACTGTCTACGGAAGCTCAAAATCAAAAGTTATAGGGCTTGGATGAGTTGCAGTGAGCAGTAGACCCAAACATATCAATGTAAATCATGCATGTTATAGGCCGAAAATATCTGGTAATTCTACCATCCGTTTAGGACAGTCTTGTTCAGGGTTAGGGTAGATTTAATGCTCCACTCGCCCTCAGAAAATTATTCACATCCTCACATGGAGTATATGGGTGGCCGTGCATGTTAAGTGCCTAACCCACCATTTTTAAAAAGTTGATATTTTCATTATTTTTAGAGCTACAATGCCCAGTTTTTATTTTGAAGCAGTAGTTCAAGCTTCAAAATAAAAACACTGAACATTGTAGCTCTAAAAATACCGAAAATATCAACTTTTAAAAATGGTTCGTTGGGCACTTACCATGCACGGCCACTCATATATCTATCTATATAATGAACAGTGTGACATTTTCCGTCTGTTTCTTTGTCCATAACAATGGACTCTTCCACTTAAAGGTAACAATTTTGCTGATTAAATTATCTCTTGCATGATTTATGAAGGTATTTAGGAGAACTATCACACAATGCAACTTATCCAAGCCCCATAGCTGTCCATTTCAAGCTTCAGTGGACAGCCCCCTAGTCATAATACCAATGTATTGGACGCAGTCTTAAATTTAAAACAAAACTATGAAAATATTAATGCGCATCTTATACATTCAGTAAATCTGGTATGTATGACATCGAGGAGAAGAAGAGAAATCAATTTGGTTGGCCTTCTGCTAATCAACTTACCTCATTTTGCATATCTTGTTCTTGTGCATTCCACTTTTCTCGAGTGACCCTCATCTCTTCACTCTTATTAAGGTTCGACTGCCGAAGTGCCAATTCAATTTCTATGTCTTTGGCAGCACTGAACTCCTGCCGTATACGTTCACACTCTAATCTGAAAAACAGATTAACAACTTTCTTTTACAATTGTTCAAAGTTCAACACAGATCTTCTTAAATTATTTTAGTGTCATTGACCCGTGAATTTCTAATCACAAAGTTTCAGTCACCCACGACTAAATGTCCTTATGGTTTTGATCATGTTCATCTCATTCTCTCACGTGTATAATTCTATACAGAATTTATTTTGTATCGTGAGCAAAAAACATTAACTCATTTTTTGAGTTTTTATTTTATTTAAGTTTTTGAACATCTGTAGCAGAGCTGTTCGGTGGGGAGGGCATGTAAAAGATAAAGCATTTTAGGCATTGTAGTATAGAAGAAACAAGTGTTTCAGAAGATTTGGCTTAGAAAGGTCTTCCCCAAATATAGGTCACCCGGGGTAGCAGAGATTGGGACAAAGTATGGATTGGCTGAGTGGGAGCAAGGGGAAGGCTTTTGATTTTGGGGGAACATCAGGCATTAGAGTGTAGCCGCTCTGGCTGACCACAGGGAGACGTAGAATGTCTTGGACGATGCGTTTGCTACTACCATGGGCGGCAGTTGAACGGGACGATGAAGAGAGGTGACTTGAGATAGAATGGGGGGGGGGTGCAAGGGAGGGATGGATGTAGAAAATGTCTTCTCATTTTATGGGGCAGTTTATAAAAACTGCAAATAAATCGAATTACTAAAACAGATATTTTTCGCATTGCCTCGTTATCTTTCGAGATGACCCACCTTCCCATTTTCAGCTGTGACACGAAAATCTGGCAGACTAACGACTGCAGCATCATCAGCTACCAGAGTTTCCACAATGGTATTCTGACTGTTGCTAGGCACAGTTGGAAGTAGCAAATCCGAAACAAATAGCAGTACTTATAAAAATATGTAAGCATTTACTTGATTTTATTGATTGTTAGATTTTCCTTCTCCACCCCATTATTTGGTAGTACACATCTCTTCTCTCACAGACAGATCCCTGATTCAACATGCCCCTTGTCAAGACATTAGTCAATAGGACAGAGCATTAGTGCAAAATGAACACAAGAATCCTCGGCCAGAACTTGAACTCTGTTTGCCTGTTCCGTTTTTCATGTTGATAATGGTTAGTAACTGAGACAAGCCAGACTGCTGCAGGGTCAAACACCACTCCTACTTCTATTCCAACTGAAGATGATTACTGCAACTTTTGTATATATAATTAATAAATTTTGTAAATATAAGACGTGTCAGTTTAGCTCAGTTGGTAAGAGAGCCGCCTACCGCCAACTCGGACTGGAGTTTGACAAGAATAGAATCGTCCTGGAGTTCAAATTCTGGTTATGACACATTATACTATTATCTTTGAGAAAAGTCTGAAATCAACTCTACCAGTCATTTTGACTAAGGTCTTTTTTCTGTGTCATGGTGTACCAGTAACGAGTGGGTGAGTACATATAAGAGCAACCCATCTGGCCACAAAATGGCTGTTATATCTATTGTTAGCTTTGACAGAAGTTAGCAAATACAGGTTTCCCCCACTATCCGAAAGTAGTGTGTTCCTATATAAACATTTTGTAAGCCAAAATGGCATAAAGCGAAGAAGCAATTACCATTAATTTATATGGGAAAATTATAGAGCATTCACAGACCCCCAGAAATGGTAATAATGGTATGTTAGGCTGGGTCATCGGGTGTTGGGAGGTACAGGAGACTGGGGTGTAGGAGAGGAAGAAGGTGCATGCTGCCTCTCTAACAACTCACTGCAAAAGAAATGATATTTTTTGTAAAAATGAAAGATTGGCGTAAAATGAATTGTCGAAAAGCGGGGGAATACCCGTCTGCTGTATTAGCTTCTTGACCCCTGGGAAGTGTTGCAATCCAAGAAGCACTTGATAACATTTTCTAGCAAGAAAGAGCATCCCCGCTTAACAGTGAACACAAAAAGGTTTTGGAAATTGATTATTTCACATGCACAAGACAGATGCAAATTACAGCAAAGGACGGACTTCAATTTATCATGCAAAATTAAAATCTGTTAGTTAAGAAACACAACAAAATCTTCCAATGAATACTTCAAGTTGTGAGGTTCTGAAATGTTTTCCATTTCCATGACATTGCTTTCAGTTGATACTAGACAACCTGTGATCAGCATTCCCTTTAGGCTGTAGGGCCTGACCACAGGGAAAAGAGTATGCTGCATCGAACGTTCTTGTTGTGTTTAGTGCCTTTGTTCGCTTTGTTGTTCTTTCTGTTCTAGCTCTAGTGTGAGATTAGAATGTGTTTGATTTGTAAGTGTGTTAAGAAAAGAAGACTAAATGAAAGACACGTGTTATCAGGGTTATTGCCTGTGTAGCCTTCCCACTTCCAGCCCATGTTTTCTGGGAACAGGAAACAGAATGGGGGCTGCTGGGAGATTGCTTCGGTATGTCTATTGATTTAACATATACATACATCACTTATTGGTTTAACATACATATATATATATAGATATAAACATTACACCGCACACAATATAGGACTAAATAATAATGAATAAATACTAAAGCAAAATCAATACACTGAATAAATCATTTCTTTTATTTAAAACTTTTTGTTGTAAGTAATTGACCTTTGTTTCATAAACTTTAGATTGTCTCAAAAGTAAAGATATTTTCTGCACACTCCACTTCTTCAGTTGCTCACAGGCTTTTTGGTCCCGCACAGGCCATGAACTCATAACCAAAATACATCTTTTTATGCATTTGCAAATAATTAAATACATAAGGGAGACTACTCTATATTTAGCATTTAATAGATATCTCCCTTGACAAATCGGTCATTATAATATAGATAGGGGTTGCGCAAACGCAGACCCCCACATTATTATTATTATTATTATTATTCAGTTGCAAATCACCCAGATTTGTTTTTGCATTCTTTGAATTATCACATTTTAGGTTTACCATAATCCAATACTTTTGGTAGCAATGTACTGTTTTGGCTACTTAGAGATCACAAACAGATAAACAAAATAACAGATAGATATATAGATATATAGATATTCGTTAGCCTTTAAGTTGAACTGCAAGAATTCACAACAAAACGACAGCCTTGCATCCATGTGATATATATAAGATACCATGACAAATATATATTTACCTAGACCTCTTTATTTACATACACATGTCTTAATACCAGTAGCAAGAGGTGGGGCGAAGGGGGACAGTTGCCCCCAGGTGCAATTGTGAAGGGCCGCAAGAATTCTGTTTGAATTCAAATTGTGCACATACTTTTGTCACAGGAAAGAATTTGCATAACATAACATTTTCGCACTGACTTCAAAATCACATCTAAATAAATAATCAAAACATTTTAAGGGTGGGGGCGCCAAAATTATGTTTGCCCCCTGAGAACCCTTGCTACGCCACTGCTTAATACCATAGTTAACTAGAAAGCACTCAGAAATGTAATCACTTCATCCGTAGCCCATTGCTAAATAATTTTGACTGAATGTTATTGCTCAAAATTCTTTTTTTTCCATTTTAGGAGTCAAAATCAAGGGGGAATTTCTGTTTTTCGTTCCCTTTTATGGAATTTGTTTTCCTGTGTTTTTATATTGGAAGTTATTTTTCCCAGGGCAATGCCAGGTAACCCTGCTATTCATTATAATAACATTAAGATGAAGGTAAAAAGTAGTCATAAATGTTTATTTATTTTTTTTAAAAAAGAAGTTTTTAAGATATAACTTGCAATGGATTATCTTGCAATGGATAATCCATAGTTAATCATGTGAACTAAATGAGCTCATTGATAGCCATACAATGCATCACTTAAGTAAAAAAGCATTCAATATCTGGATGCATTTCTAACACCTTCTCTGATTGATTTAACAGCATTGTTGAGACTCCACTTTTCTTTGTCAATGAAGATAATCAAAATTCATTTGTGGTCAACTGAACGCTATTCTCCAAGCAAATTTCTATTATCCACGTATATAAAATGCAATGTGTATCCATATATCCCCCAAACTCACTGCAATGCAAATCTCTATTATCCACATATATGAAATGCCTATATGCCATCATCTTTTATGGGACGGGTTAATTAGTCAATCATATATAATAAGAGCTGTGTCTATAGCACTTATAGCATAATTAGCAGCCCTCAGTCTTCCTACCCTCTTATTAAACTACCAAACTCCTTTTCTCTCCTCTCTCTTCCGACTGTGTAATTAGTCAATCATATATAATAAGAGCTGTGTCTATAGCACTTATAGCATCATTAGCAGCCATGAGCCGAGCCGAGCCTGTTGTTATACACTTTGATAAGCCTCTGTGAAGTGATGGCTCATAGATTAGCATTAACAAATACATTTAATTACATAATTTTACTGCAATTATTTCCGGCCGAAGATAACATTTTAAATCTTAAAACAGTTGAAAGAGAGGGAATGACAGTTGTTTATTAGGATTGTCAAATCCAAGATAACTGATTTTTAAAATTTTTATTTTTATTTTATATATTCAAACCATAACATTCTTAAAACCATTATATATTTTCAGTAATGAGGTGCCCAAGAACTTGTACGACATACAGTTGACATATGGTTATTTACATATAAAATGTAAACAATCAGATTGACAGTAACTCAAGATTTGAGAAATTTTACAAATTGTAAACAAAACCAACATTTTTGCTTATAAAATGTAAACAACAATCGGATCAGCCATAACTCACCATCCCCCAGGTAAAATCTCTCCACAAGCCTACACACAAAATTTCATTGAAATATATTAGGAATAAGGGAATAACAAAGTTATCCAATTGAGAAAAAGGACACAATGATGACGACAACATTCATCCATAGAGAATGATAGTCCCCAGCTTTTTTACCGCCAGGGACAACAAGGAAACTTTCTGTTATAGATGAAAAGGTAACAAAACATTTAATAACATAAAATAAATATGTTCAGCGTTGTCATTGATTTGGGGTTTAATGTTTAGTTTAAACACCTGATTTAGAGTGAGTTAATAAAAGACAAAGAAAAACAAGAGAACATCACACTATAGATACAAATCTTAAAAGTATAAAGGTCCCCGGTGGAAAATGGTTGAAATAGTGCCCAAGAACCGGTATAACAATTCAGAAGTTCCAAAGTTCAATATTTTTAGCATGTTGACATATAGTCATTTACATATAAAATGTAAACAAACAATCAGATCAACTGTAATTCACCATCTCCCAGGTAGAATCTCTCCAAGCCTACATACAAAATTTCATTGAAATATATATTGAGGAATAACAAAGTTATCCAATTGAGAAAAAGAGACAATGACAACAAGCAGAAAAAAAGCTGGGGACTATCCTTCACTAGGGGTTTCCCATGGCGAATGATAGTCCCCGGCTTTTATTCTGCCGGGGGCAAAGGTTTTGCTGGCTAATTCCTTAATTTCACTTTCACCTTTATACAGTGTCCAATGGACATTTCCACTTTAGAATCTTTAGAAAGGAGATCAGTGGTAAGCTTAGAGGTCACATAGAATTTATAACCTTGACCTCTATACCCCCCCCATGTCCTTGTGTATACATCACTCGCTCTCTTTTCTTTCTTTCTTTGTTTATCTCTCTGCAGAGAAAAAGGTTGAATAGGTTTCTATGTTGCCATTCCTGGCATTGCGAACAAAAAAGCGCAAAGATGTATTTGGCGGAGGGGTTGAGGCAGGAGGTATGATCGTCAGGGTTATCAACAAAATAGTAACAATGTTTTGGCCACAAATTATATTTCATCACAAACTGGTCAGTGGGAGAGGATTCTGCTCAGAAATGTTTAATCATTTTAACCGGGGGCCAGATTAAAAATGTTTTTATGTCTTGCGGAAAGAAAATAAAACAACGATCATACAAGGCCATGGAAACAGCTTGGTTTTTTAATTACTTTAATGTTTTTCCCATTATGGGAGTAGAGATCTACATAAACTTCTTTGTACAATCAATTAATGAGAAATATTAAATTCTTTTTAATGAAATACACTCTGGTTGCGTGTTCGTTTGCTAAGATGGAGGGAGGATACAGAGGGGTGACATTTGGAGGAATGGTAGTGATACGTGACCAAAAGGCCATATCATATTCCCGGGGCTAGAAAATAGGTCAAACGGCCGACAAAGTCAGAACAAAAGAAAATGCGTTCAACCAACCAGAGTGGTTTAAGGATGGCCACGATTTTCAAATCGGGCGGCAGTTTAGAGTTAGTTAGTGTCCGACATCCAGGAGCGACGGGTCTCGTTAGAATTTTTAACAGTTAAACAGAATTCAATACCCCTGGTGGCCAGTGAACCAGCCCGGAATCGAAGCTATCAACGGGAATAAAGCGAACCCATATTTTCAATTGAAAATAATGAATTTTGTTGTCTTTCCATCCAACCAAGTGGGAGAGCCCTTTTCTCCAGTATGGGCAAAATGTTTTATTTCCCTCCACAGAATTTTTGCCCCCGTAAATGTACAACCCAACAACCAGACGTCTCTCTCTCCTGTCGGCAGAACATTTACAAGATGATTATACTACATGTTAATACTACATGTTAATACTACATGTTAAATTTTGGTTCAAACTTTGTGCATATTGATAGAACATCAGGAATGCATAATGTTGAAATATGTTAGCTCTAAAATATTGAATCATTTGAGGCTACTTCAAAAATGAGAATGAAAATTCTGCTCTATTTTATTGGAAGAAAAACAGAAAGTTTTGTATGCAATGAAGTTGGTGGGCCAGATGAAATGGGGCAGCAGGACGGATTTGGTCCGTGGGCTCTAGTTTGCTGACTCCTGATTTAAACAATGTTCCGTGAATACTGCAGATTTTAGAAGTTCAAGTGTACTTCCTGCAACTAGAAAGCACTCAGAGAGTGCATACCTCTGCCAAATCGCAAGACTCCAGTATTTTTCCTTAACTAAAGGCGCAAGACTCTATATAAAAAAATAACCTTTCACCAAAGTTGCAAGACTCTATAAAAAACTGAATGAAAATCAGTTCATATATAGCTACAGTGCAGAGGAGCTAACAGTAAGTTTTGATTTTTCAATTTCCGGACTATTATCTTAGTATATGAAAAAATATCTCTTGATTTAAAAATAATAACTTAATTTTAATGTGTTGGGACAATGGGTGGTTAGGGTCCCCAGTACAATACTTTGCCTGGGAGCCTTAAATATTCTCAATATAGCCCTGTATATATATATATATGTATATGTATATATATCAGCCGTTATAAGTACACTGCTGGACGAAGGCCTTTCCCATCTCTTTCCATGACAAGTGTGATTGCACTAATCTCTGTCGTGTCTTGCCGGCAAACCTTTCTATCACGTCTCTTCATCTTGTGTCTGGTCTTTTCCTACTGCCTTTATTGTCCCACAGGCACCAATCAGTTAACTTTTTGCTCCATCTGTTGTCCTTTTTTTTCTCACTATGTGCCCTACCCATCTCCATTTTTGTTGCTTTATTACTTCACCCTGGTCCTCTCTCGGATCCAGATTGATCATTTTCTATCGCAAAGGGTTATTCCTAACATTGCTCTTTCCATTGACCTCTGTGCTATTCTTAGTTTGTTTTCGACTGGTTTTGTAAGTTTCCAGATTTCGCACCCATACGTCATAGCTGGTATTATGCATTGATTGTATACTTTACATTTTAATCATATTGGCAATTTGCTTTTCAGTATATCTCTATTTATACCAAATGCTTGCCAACCAATCATTATGCGCCGTCTTATTTCATTGCCGTGGTTTTTCTCTAGCTTTATCGCCTGACCTAGGTAAATGTATTCCTTAACTTCTTATAAGGCTTATATAAACATTTTTTGCTATATAGTTATCTGGAAATGAAAAATCTAGCCAATTTTAGCCATTTTTCAAGCCAATCTTATGCTACTTTATTTTGAACCCATCAAAGCCTCCCCAAATAATTTTCAGATCAAATGATTTAGTTTCAAAGTGCAATTCAATCCTGGGATAAAACCGCAACATAATCACATGTTTGTGCAAGTGAAGTCATTGGGTGTTTTTGATCCTGGGAAATGGAGACTCGGGAATAAAATGAATACATTTCTGATTGGCTATAAAACCAGTACTCACCTCCGTCCGGGTGCTTTTAGGTACAAAATAAGAACATTGTTTTCTTGATGTAATCTAATAAATTGAAAAGTTGCATGATTTAATCCTTAGGTGATTATCACCCAACAAATACAAAAAGATTTTAGGAAATAGAATTTTGAAATAACATAAAAGACCTTTTCTTACAATAAAGTCATTTACAAAGGTTAAATGTAGAAAGTGATTTTTTTTAAAGGAAAATCTATTTTATCTCTACAGACAGAGAAACAACCAAAAAATAACACCATTCATAATATAATATATATAATCATTTGGTATGAATAGACATATTGAAGAACACCTTGCCAGTGTGCTTAAAGTGTAAAGTATACAATGGATGTATAATACCAGCAAGGTATGAATTACGGATGTGAAACATGGAAATTAACAAAACAAACTGAAAACCAGCTTAGAATCGCACAGAGAGCCATGGAAAGAGCAATGCTAGAGATAACTCTAAGAGATAGAAAAAGATCAAGCTGGATCAGAGGGAGGAATAGAATGTAGGATATTATACAAATAATTAAACAAAAAATGGAGATGGGCTGGACACTTAGCAAGAAGAGATAACAACAGATGGCGGAAAAGACTAACCGATTGGTGCCCATGGGACAGTAGACGCAGTAGGAAAAGACCAGACACAAGACGGAGGGATCAGATAGAAAGGTTTGCCGGTAAGACATGGTAGAGGTTAGCACAACCGTGGTCGATATGGATGGAGATGGAAAAGGCCATTGTCCAGCAGTTTTGACTTATAATGGCTGATGATGATGATGGTATATGAGAGATTGATGTGCTAATGATGTATGTTCAACAGTATGGAATTCATTGGTCAACATAGAAAGGAGTTAAAAACATCTGCAACCTATGTTATAAGTGTTGCCATTAACTAAAAGAAAAATTTGTTTAAAACTGCTTTTTTTTCACTTGGCACTACTGAAAAAGAGTCCTGTCGCTTTACATTTGGATAGTACATCTGAAGAAGGCTGTAGAATGGATCAGCCAAAACATTGTGGGAATGACAAAAATATCAAAAAAATGAGTTCAATTGTCTGAAAAAAACTCTTCGAATGTTAACAACTCTTCTCAAAATTATAGACAACATTAATCCTGTAAGCTTGGGTTAATGACAGATTAAAAATGCAACAAAATATTATGTACTTACAGAGATCCTTTATTCATATAGTGATCGTAATCAACCTAACACGCGTGTGTACTACGAAGCGATTTCTCCAACTGATTAACAATCGCTGCCCCGTTCCAGAACATGAAACAGTGCCCCCTAGCGACAGTCTTCTGCCTAAGGGGAATAATACATGATACTTACTTAACAAATCCTTTATAGCAACTTTTTTTTTTCAAACAATTTAAACTCTTCTTCTCATCTTTAATGTAGTCACAACGTTTCTTGCCGAACCATTCTACGGCCCTCTTGGCTGGGGCATAGAATACACTGACTGTATGACTCTAATTTTTTAAAAATAACCGTTTACCAA
Source organism: Architeuthis dux (assembly GCA_006491835.1). NCBI lineage: Eukaryota > Metazoa > Mollusca > Cephalopoda > Oegopsida > Architeuthidae > Architeuthis > Architeuthis dux. Next base: position 1,248,338 of record VCCN01004457.1, on the reverse strand, counting down.
AGTCGCAAGACACTATTTTGGGGATTATAAACTGATTTCGGTATTAAATGACCTATCAAGGGTTGATATGCCACTAAACAAATCAATCTTCAGGTGTAAATGCAATATTCATAAGGAAAGAGAGTCTCTCTATCAGTCTCTTCTTCCAGTGCTTCAAAGCAAGAAGAGACCGATAGTAGAGACTCTTTCCCTACGGTTATTACATTTTACACCACCTGAAGAGGGCCGTAGAATGATTTGGCCGAAACGTTGTAACTACGAAGATGATAAGAGTTTAAATTGTCTGAAAAAAAAGTAAAAAGTTGTATATTACTGACTCTTCTCAAAGTTAATCATATACAAACCTTTGTCTCTGACTCTTCTCAAAATTAGAGACAAATGTTTGTATGTTACTGACTATTCTCAAAGTTAGTAATATACAACATTTGTCTAACTTTGAAAAGAGTCAGTAATATACAACTTTTGTCTAACTTTGAGAAGAGTCAATAATATACAACATTTGTCTCTGACTCTTCTCAAAGTTAGAGACAACTAATCCTTTCATGATTATCAGCCAGCAAATACAAAAAGATTTTTATTAAATAAGATTTTAGAATACAACAAAATAACGTGAACCCTTTTCTTCCTATAAAGTTATTTACAAATGTTAATTGTACAAAGTGATATTATTTTAGGGGAAAATATATCTATGTAATAAACAGTGTGATTTTTCTTTTCTGTTCATTTCTCTGTCCAAAACAATGGAATCTTCCACTTAAAGGTAACACTTTTGCTGATAAAAATATCTACCAACCATTTGAAACAATGGACTCTTCAGTCAATTTTAAATAAAACTTCTGATGAAATTGATGGACAAGAACATTTATTTACACTATTAACAGTTTTGAAGTAGTGAACTATCTATTTATTAATACGTGTAACTACTACCATCTCTATCTACCATGACATGCTGAAGACCACGCAGAGATGGAAACACAACAAGTCACTTCTGTACATCAATGAAGAAACGATTATATCAGAAAATAATGATAGATAGATAAGGCGTTGATGGAGTGTGTTAAAAGAAACTAATTAAGATGGATTAAGACTTAATATTAAACTAACTCCCTTTATTAATTATTATCCAATAAAAGTTACAGTAATAACAAAGATAAGAGGAAGAAGTGTAGTAATCTCTCTAACAGTGAAGCTGTAGTAATGCCTATAGTAGCCTTAAGGGTCTGACTGCTCGTAAGTAAAGCTAGGGTGCTCAAAGAGAAAGAAATAGGGTAATGTTACAATGCGCATAAGAGAGATCTTTCTTTCTCTGCCTGTTCTGCAGTAGTAAAAGGAAATGAAATTACATGTATGTGTAAGGATGCAGTTTACACATGGTAACAAAATACTCTGCAATGATAATAAGATATTTATTACAGGAGATAATAACAAAAAGTAGTTCTTAGCTGATGAGAAGAAGTAAGTATTTATAGAGTTTGTGTACTACTTAGTAAAATGTCTGTCCTAGGATTGTTGGAGATATTAAGGAAGAGACTGTGTGTATGTATGAATGTATATGAATGCGTACGTACATAATCGAAATTCGGAACAGCCATAGATTTGTTTAGGAAAACAAATCTGGATGGACTGAACAAAGATGAAGAATTTCTGGGTTTCTTATAGTAAGAGGTGAGTGGTGGTGTGTGGCTGGTCAAAATTGAGGTGCGTTGAACTGTGTATCATCAAGAGTTCCAAGATGGAATGTGAGGTGACAAGATACATAATTTTGCCAGACATGTCGTCTACAAAGCATATTAAGATTGAGTCGAGTATGGATTTCTCATGTCCTGAAAATTGGTTATCTAAAAGACGAGAGAACCCATTTCTGGATTGTTCCAAAGGAAATTTGAGTCAAGCGCTTTCGACTTGCTGACCGTAGTACATAAGTGCAAAATACGTATGAGTCCGTTACAAGTGACATATAAAATAAGTAGATTTTTATAGAGTTAAATATTTTTTAAACCGTGGAATTTCCACGGGTACTACTAGTTAAGTCTTTAAGTAAGAGATTATGAAGAAACCATCCAACAGAAACACAGGTATATATTTTTACCAAATGCATTATGGTTTCAAGTATATTCTGTCATGTTGGATTTGGGAAGGTGTTGGTAAGACATGGCAGAGGTTAGCGCAATCACGGTCATCATGGAAGGAGCTGAGAAAGGGACTTACATTGGCTGATGATAACCAGATTTGGGTCAGCAAAGAATTCTTCACAAGATTCAACACAGAGACAACATGGGTTAGCTACAATTAGTAGTCCCCTCTATTACACCAACACTGACTTCGATTTATATCTGCCGATGTTGAAAACTCTTTGAAACATGTACGGAATAAACATATAACCAATAAAATTCCATACTCCTGTTCTGTCTCAACTTTTACGGTACAACTTGTATAGTTTCTTTTCTAAAAAGTCATCTCATAGAAATTAAAATAAATCCATGAATTTTTTTCACTGGTAATAACAAGTCTTATATAATCATGTCACAAAATCCAAATACTTTGTGATATTCATTTCAACTGGTGAATTCTCCAACCATCATCAGGTGACATCAAGAATAAATTTGGAGACAATCCTTTTATCGCCCTGATGATGTTTTACGAACAAACGCTTGGAATATCATCATCCTATATCACTTCCCACACTTGACTATTTTTTCCGCAAAAATGTCCCCTTCCTTAAAATGAAAATGTGGGTCAGTGAGAAATGAAAGCTGCTTTTTATAAGGGTACCATTGTTCATTGCAAAGAGCCGTATAATAATCGAGTCTTTTGTACTCTAACACAGGCCATTAACGAGGCCATGAAACTTTAATTATACACACTAAAAGGAACTTGAAGAACAAAGGCAATGTTTT
>VCCN01004457.1:1233448-1245102 GCA_006491835.1 Architeuthis dux | reverse complement strand
ATATATATATATACACGAGGGGTGTCCAAAAAGAAATCAAACTTTTAAAACAGCACACCAATGAGACATTTTAGCTAAATTTAAATTGAATTTGTGAGCTATTTACTCAAGAAATATCTTCATAAAAGTGTTGAGTGCGAGCTCGTTTCTACAAGTTTGGTTATTTGTAAAGGAAAAATAAATGTTAAAGAGGGGTTACTAATTAAAGTTGAAGCAGGGGAGATGTTACTTGAGTTGTAGAACAATGTGTACCGTTTCTACAGTTGAAATTAGCGGTGAAAAAGCGATGGCAAAAATGGTCGGTAGTAGCAGCAGAAAAGGTCACGGGGTCAAAAGAGGAAGGACCGAAAAAGGGCCGTATGGTTTTTGGCGGTAAAATCAAACAAAGGAAAAAGAATGAAAACACAAAAGCGTTGAATTTAAAGTTTAAACAGGCCATGTTTAATAAAAAATAATATGTACGGAAAAAGGGGGTACAAGAAAAAGGAAAAATATATGCATATGTAAGGTTTTTGGGGAGATGATGGGGAAAAGAAATGGAGAAAGGATGACCAAAGGTTTTAGGTAAGAGGGGGAGATGTTTTTACGTGCCAGAGAAATAGACACGGGCGAGGGTAGCACTGTGTGAACAGGCTACGAAAGGCCCAGAGGATCGACAGACAAGGGTTTTTATAGGCGTGCTGACGTCACGCAAAAAGGGAGCTAGGTTTAGTTGCGTACTTCATAGGGGTCAGAGCTGGCCCTTGTCGAAGTGACAAGACCAGTTTGCTATTCTAAACCCTATTTTGGTACTTTGTGAAAAGTGACCGCTACAAAAGTATTAAAAGAAACTTATTTGGTTATGGCTCTTAGAATATTCAGAGCACAATGAAAAATCCTCTTTCAGTCAAACATAATACAAAATCAATTCTATTTTGTATCTTCCAGAAAAGTACGAAATGGTTCTATTCTCTGTTTTATGCATTTGACCAAGAATTGATGAAATGGACTAAAATTCTGGTAGCAAAATACTAGAGTAATTTCATGCAAGGGGATAAAGCATGAACCTAAACTTCCCTGTAACCTGTCCCAGCACCAGTTCTCTGACTGAGGATTGATGTCAAACCCCAAAATAATTGAGTGGATGCACATAAGTGCCTAACGCACCATTTTTAAAAAGTTGTTATTTTCGTTATTTTTACAACTACAATGCTCAGTTTTTTTATTTATTTTGAAGCTTGAACACTCTATAAATCATAATGCAGAGTCTTCAAGCTTCAAAATAAATTTTAAAAACTGAGCATTGTAGCTCTAAAAATAACGAAAATATCAACTTTAAAAATGGTTCGTTGGGCACTTATCATGTGCGGCAACTCATTTACAAAACACAGAAATTCTTCTTTTTTTAAATCTGAGAATTCCCCATTCAAATTTAGCAGCCTAGAATTTTCTCGATGTTGACGTCATGTCTGCTGACGTAACCAAACCAAACACTCGAAGCAGCAGTTAAAAATCAACCAGGGAATGGTCTACTGATAAGCCTTACTGTATTTCGCAACCATCCCTGCAGCAGTTGAACTGTAACCAGATACCAGACTAACCACACAAGCCTTCATGACTAACCTGCTAGTCATCATTTTATGGCCCTCCAAAAAATTATTCCATTTAGCATAGTCCGACCCAAAGCTAAACAGCAGGAAAATAGGGGGTAGGTTCCAAGTGGGGAGGGCCTGTCTGCCTTGAAAATCAGCATTTAAAATCATGGCTGTAACCCGGGCTCAAACACTGACCTCAGCCACAAAGTAGTCTGAAATTAATATTACAACTAGGGTTACTTTTAGTTTATAATTTTTTATTAGATGAAGCATTGTCAGCCATTATTGCTTTTTGACTAGTATTTTTTTCATCTTAATTTTAGTCGCTTTTCATTGCAACTTACTCAGGCCATCAGTCTACAGCCATTAGTACACACTGGGGATTGAAAATAAAGAACAAGCAAAACCAAGTGGAAAATACCAACCAGTCAAAATGCAGTGATTTTTAGTAAACCCTTTTCAGAATGACAATAAATACCAACCAATCAAAATGCAGGTATTAGAATTTTGTAAGTCTCTTCCAATTGAATATCAAACATGTAAACAAATTCAACAATCAATATCTTTGCAGAAAAAATAGATACATCTATTGACAAGAGAGATTTCAAAAACTAAATGTACTAAACAATTAGATATTTTTTCTAATAGAGTAATATATTTTTGGAATAAGTTGCCTAGTCATGTTAAAGATAGCAATAGTGTACAAAGTTTTAACAATAACTTAGATAAGTTTAGAAATTATGGAAAGAGCATGAGCTTACAATTTTTAAAGGGGTTTGATCTGTGAATTGTTTTAAATTGTAGATGTTGTTTGTATAATAGTGATTTTATGAATTTTGCATTTGTTTTGAAGTTGATGTGTAAATATTGTGTATAATTTAGAGATGCCCCAAGAGGCATAATAAAATAATAAATTTTAAGCATTAGTTAATAAATAATATGTTTGCATCCAAAACATGACATCACCAGAACACAACTAGCATTTCAGATAATAAAAAATAACTCACCAATTTTCTCTTGGTTAAAGTATCCAACACCAAAATAAAAACAAGAAAAATCACCAAAGCAAAACAGAAGATAACTGTAAAATTGATGCAAACCAAACAGTCAATTGGGTTTCTATCCTTCTCCAAGATGACAAAGGATATTCTAAACAAATTCTCTCAACAGTCAAAATTGCAGCACATAATGGCTACTTGAGGAAAATAACAAAATATCTTAATTAAAAAAGACAAAGAATTTATGACAACAGAATTTAGAGAATAATCACCTGGATTTTAATGGTTTCTTCTCTGAAATCGGTGATGGAAATGTAGATCAGTTTATCAGATCAAAGATCTTTTCACGTATACAAAGCCCAATTAATATTCCTTGGGTTGGCTGAACACAGGCAAACACTTATTAGATATTAAAGAATGAAGATATTGCGTTTTCAACGGGAATATCATCCTCATCAAATTTATTTTTCTGCAAGTCAATCTGACATAACTTGTTTTAGTTAACATATTTCCAACATTAAAAATTAACAAGTTCAATTCTTTGAATATTAACGAGTTTTCACAAAATTATAAACAATATCTTTACAGTCCGTACGGAGCTGATGTGATCACATAATGGAGATGAACAGAAAGGATTCTATACAAACTCACCAGGGTTTCCAATCATTTAACATCTTTATGTTGATGCAGAGAGAAAGATCTCAAAGCACCACCACCGGGTCTGAGGTTCAAAAACCAACATCAACAAGAATATAAAGATTCAGCAATCAGTGAGTTGCACTCTAGTGAGAGAGAATACACTATAACTGAGTATTAAAATATCATCCTCAAAAATCCTATGAAGTAAAGAAGTTCTCCTTGTCACCATAACATCCAATGTTGACAACACAAGAATTACTGGGGCGTTAGAAATGTCATACAAATATGTATTTGAGTAGACTACAAAACCAAGATATAACCAACAGAGTTATCCCACATTGTCTACAGAGAGGACTGCACTTATTGCTGGAAATAGAATAACTTATTTTACAGGCATTGCTATTAATGTTTAATTTTTCTGTTTACTACCGTTTTTGCTTTGTACAGACAGAATAGGAGAGACCCTCTCTTTCCTTAAGATATATTACATCTGAAGAAAGCTGTAGAATGTGTTAAGTATCTTGAGTTATTCCCCTTAGGCAGAAGAGCACTTATCGGCTTCCGGTAAGGCGCCACTGTTGGCGGGGAAGCCATATTGGTTTTAAGAAAGGAGACACATGCACGTGGCATTGAGTGCGGCCATTGTAAATGCATGAATAAATTGGATCTGTGTGAGTACGTCTTTTGTTTGCATTTTAAATCTGTTAAGATCTGTCATTATAATCCTTACAGAATGGATAGGCCGAAATATGGGAACAACAAAATTAACAATGAGGAGTTCAATTGTCTGAAAAGATTTTTGAATAAAACATTCTGTAGACATGCACAGGAATCTGCGACTCCACATTCATTTGAGAATCAGACGAGCAAACATGAAAACATGCATTGAAAAATGTCAGTCGAAATGGTTGGAGGAGCAAGTTTTTAACTCATGCCATAAAGAGGAAATAAAAGGAATGGTGAAATTTGCCAATGTCAAATCTCAAGAGACAGAAAAATGCATGCATTGGTAAGAGAAGGGTTTACTGACCTCTCCGAAACAGTGGTCATCTGATTTGTGGCATCAGGGGTCAGTAGTGTCGTCACTGTCATCCCCTTGCTGTGGCCACCCGCAGCAGCGCCTTGTCTGGTTGGGGTGCAAAGGGAATGAACCCAACCACTCGGCTAACAACTTGCAGTCGGGGGGGGGGGCAGTGGATGAAACAGTGCATGAGGAACTTAATGAACAGTTGACAGCAATGGCCACCAATGGCAGCAATGATGATGGGTCAGTGACATTTGCTCCTGTGATAGTCACCACATCAAATGGACTCAATATTATTATCAAAAAGAAATGGACCCCTTTTTTGAGGGGGGAATGCATGGGATGCAGACATGGCAGTCAGAACTCTTATGTTGAGAGACATTCAACCATAAAATTTGGTCTCGTTTAACAAGACAATCATTAACCCTAACTTATTACCAAGTCCGTTGGTGTGGTGTGTTGTGGTTGTGGCCCTATGCTCCACAAGGAGGCTACTGAAATGAACTAAACTATTAATTTGATGCAAGTTGAAAATTCTTTTGATACTGAAATAAATAAATCTTTAGTGGATAATTCAGCAAATTAATAATGAAATGAATAATTATTCAGGATAACCTTTGTTGTTTTGATATGTTGTATGACGCAACTGGGTATTTTTTTCCAGTTTCCAACTGTTAAAGTCAATGATGGTTTATGTCCATTGATGCAATAAAAGAATTTCTTACCATTTGACACAGTAAGTGGATTGCAAAATAAGATAATGACCTCAATGTGGCTGCAATCTGCCTGTGCAAAGTCAACCCGATCTAAGTTTGTCAAGATGTATAACTATGAAATATAACATATCAACAATATTCATGGTATTTAAATAACAATGCTGGGCTTATGTTATTGAACTACAGTGCACATGTGTGAACCACATGGTATACATTGACCAATGGACAAGCAGAAACAACCCCTGAAAGTTTCAATCTGCGTCTATATTTAGTTTTTTGTTACACATCGCTTGAAGTAGACATGTTTTTCTAACTTGTTGTAAAAATGATCAGTTCAAAAATTTAGCATCACATCAATCAAGAACCAGCGAAAATGTTAAAAAAAAAATCAAACAAATCATTTGAAACGATAGAGGACTCTGCATCAGAATGATTGCAAAAATGGTCTCCATCAATAAAGAGAAGGCTTTTGACGTGCATGGGTATCCACAACGTTCATCATCTTCGACATTCACTCAACCATAACGAAATCTCTTGTGCCACTTGAACACATGTGGACATTGGGATACATTCTTCTCTATGAACTTCAGTTAGCATACAAAAAGATTTGGTAGCCGTTTTGTTCAACTTAACCAAAAATTTATGTTTGTCCATTGGTCAATGTACACCATGTGGTCCGCCATGCGCATGGTTTGAATTACATGAGCCCAGTCTCGTATTTAATAGCCACATCTCGTACTAACACTGAATGAAATACTTGGAGATAATACAAATTTAATTCACAGATAAGTGAGAACAATTTTGTTAATGTTTCCATGTCAGTGTTTTGAGGATGATGTTGAGGATGATGTTGAGGATGATGTTAATGAATATCAATTACCTACAAGTATATCTTTTGGAGATTTTACTTTTATATTTTCAAATGATAGCGTTATTAGAATGTAGAGGAATGTTTATTTATTTTCTCAATAATAAGTCTGGGAGCAGCAAATTTGTGGGATTTCCATTGTTCAAAAATAGGGCTTCTGACTGAGAAAATCTTTGCCTGTGTTGAGGATTCTTTCTTCCCCTTCCCAATATGGCAGGTCTGTTTAGAGTGAGAGGAAGGTCCTCCAAGTGGGTCAGTAGCTCTCAGCCTAAACAGCAGCAGGAATCCATCAACATCTGCTACCTGATATCAACAAGTTGATATCCTTCTTTTTTATTTGTTTGTTTGTTTTTCTTGAAATTCAAGAAAGATTTGTCCACTTTTCACCACCAGCAGAAAATTCTGAGTCAGAGGGCTTTCCTGTTTAACAATGGAAATCCCTAATGTTTGCAGTTCCCACACTTATTATTGCAATTCTGTTTTAACCCTTTTTGCTCGGAATTATGTGCTATTTTTATTAATACTTTTTAGAATTTGTTAACGTCTAACATTACCTTTTAGAGCTTTCGTATCTCTAGAAAAGTTGTAGCATATGAACTGTACTTTCGACAAATTAAAATTAAAATCACCTAATTTGCATACAGATTGGCAGCCATTTTGAACATTTATTAGTATTCATTTCTCTAAATATGACAAAGTGAAAGAATGTTAAATTTCTATGCTGAATTATGCATCAATAAAAAGCCTTTAAAGTCATCCCTTGCGATTCGCAGGTTTTCGATTCGTGGTTTCAATAATTCACAGTTGAGTCTTGAATAATTTAATGGGAATATTTTGGGGAGTTTTGTGGCGTACCACAAAAAAACACATCATAGAAAATACGTGGTTCAGTATAAACAAAACCTAAAAAGTTTAGGAATTCATAAATACATATACATATAGCAACTACAGCAGACTTTTGACAAAAAGCAACATACATGTGTCGATAAAAGTGCCTGTAACTTGTAATCTATTCATTTTATCGTAATAATCTTTGTGTTATTAATAAGAAAGATTGTAGAAAATGATCAACTAAAGATTATTTATGTTATGATATACTACCAGGGGGGATCTTTTCCGGGCCAACACCAGGGTGGAAGTGGAAGTGACCCCGGTCACCTTAGGAAATATACATATGCATGGGTGCCCAAAAACAGGATGTTGAACACACAAGCGTGGGCGTTCAAACCTGATAAAAGAAGACAAGCCGCCAGCTCGAGACAGAGAAACTCAGGACTCAAAACGGATCGGAGAGACAGCCAGAGATGCAGACCACCTAGGCTGGTCCTGGAAGGCACGGGACCGAGTTCCCTGTTGGGAACACTCTCATTATCTCTCTCCCACTCTTCATTCTCTGGCCGATAAAATGTATCTTATGAAATAAAAATATATCCAGATATTTTTATAAAGAAATTTTTCGAGTCTTCTTTCTTTCCTGGACCCAACGAATTGTCCCCTGCCTATACAACATATGTAGACAATACAAAGCCAGTTGAAAACTTAAACTTGTTTACACTCACGAATCGATCAGTTGAACGGTTTAGACATTAAATTTTTTTACCATTAACTAGTTTTCGTTAATTAAACGTATATCTTTTACTGTATGGTTTACCATAGCACCCCTACCTCCCACCCACCCGCAAATGGCAAGGGATAACTGTACTTTCAAACTATAATATTGTGAAGTAACAATTGTGCTAAAGTCTTCGATAAAGAGATGTCCTTTATCTGATGCACAAAGAGCACCCCACTTAGTAGCTGCAGCAATAAACTCAATAGACAGAAATCAACCTCAAATCCCAAAGCAAAAAGAACTAGAAAGCACTCAGAGAGCGCATACCTCTTCCAACACCATACACTAACTAAAAACTGAATGAAAATCAAGGCATATATAGCTACGATGAAGTTTTGATTTTTCAATTTTTGGAATATATGAAAAATATCTCTCAATCAGAAGAATCATTCCTGGATCCGCCACAAAATTTAATCATTTCTTTTTCAGCCTATTTCTTCCATAAAATGTCATTGAAATTCATTGAGAACTTTTGAAGATATTGTGTGGACAAACAGACAGACATGAGTGAATACATATACAATGTGAGTCCCGTATTGCAAAGACATGTGAATACAAAACTCACAAAGACAGCCATGTCCCCCAAAAAAAGGTCAAGATTCAATTGTTACCACATTGCATAAGAGTATTTCTTTACCTCTTAACTTTACAAACCGCTTGAAACCACTTCTAAACACAGCAGAACAATCTCCAATGGATAGAATTTTTTTTAATAAATTCTTTTGTGAATTGAATATGAGAGAAAAAATGTACTTAACAGTGCAAGGAAGTAATTTTGATCAGAAGTTATTCCCCTTGATTTAAGATTTGAATTTTTGGCAAAGTTGGACGACTTAACCGTCAAAAATGGATTGCTTCATGAAGACTGAATTGACCGATCCCCACTAAAGAAGCTAACATTTTTTTTACTTTCATATTAAGCTGGCACAGCAATGACTGAGTTTTAGTAAAAAACGATTATTTTATTTTATTTTTGTTATTAAATCAAGTATTGTAAACCATTTTCCTTAATTTTTGACTGCTATTTACCCACATCTTAATTTTTAGTAGTTTTCTTTTAAAATCACAATGTGTAAAATGGTTTACAAAAACAAATAGATTTTTTTACTAAAACCAAGTTGAATTGTAATTAAAAAAACAACTAAAAATAAGATGAAGGTAAATAGTAGTTAAAAATTAATAAGAATGATTTAGAATACTTTGTCTAAATAAAAATTAAGTAATAAAATAATCGATCGCTTTATTTACTAAAACCAAAACAATAACACTGCCATGCCAGCCTTACTGAAATTGTGATTAAACAAACTAAAAATTAGGATGAATGTAAATAGTAGTCAAAAATTAATAAAAATGGTTTACAATAGTTCAATTGATAAAATAAAATAAAATAATCATTTTTTTTTACTAAAAACTCAAACGGTCATTGCCATGCCGGCTTAGTACTCGAGTAAATAGAAATACTGTGTAAGTAGAAAGGTAAAAAATGTTAGCTTCTTTAGCAGTGATCGATCAAATCAGTCCTTATTCTGCAATCCAGGTTAAGTTGTCCAACATTGCCGAATTCTTTTTTTATATGAATTTAAGAGTTAAAAATCCCTTAATTACATTATGATTTTCAACATCAGAAACAACAAATTTGAAATAACTTTAAGGAATTGATTCAAAGCAAGCAAAAATTAACTTTGAAACCGATTGTCACATATTCCCTAAAACATTTAGAGGACCCTATGAGACTTACGGACATGAAAGCTGGCCAAGGACTTCACCAGGAAAAACAAGACAAACCGTATTTGAACAATGAAAAAAGAAAATCTTATTAGTTTGTTACACATGAAATGTCATCGTTTAACACATCAGAGAAACCAACACTAAAAGTAGTTGGGTTCACTCCAAATGCTTTGTTGACATAATGCTGCTCAAGCTGCTGATAATGTCTCAATTTGAAATTGTACTTGAAAATTAGTCTTATAATAGACAATAGACACCATTGTTGTTAAGTGCCTACAAACCTTGAATAATAACAAATTATATCTCTATTCTGTAAGCTTAAGCACGGTCAACTAAGCAGGGTGGGTTATTGCTCTGTCATGGAGCATTCCATTCAGTTCATGTGGGACTCATTTTCCAAACTTTACAACTTTTCGTATTACCTTGAGATGACGTGATGTGGTCGGTGTTGAAGTCATAAAGTCTCCAGACAGTGCTCAAACAGTTATTCGTATGTCATTGTCCACTGCTATCAATAATTCTGCATGATTAACAGGATGGTTGGGCCTCCTTCAATGTTTATTATTGGTATCCATACTCTCAGACTTAAACCTATTGAACAAGCACTGAACAGCATTATATCTTAATTTGAAATCGTAATTCACTTCTTGGGTAGTCACCATTGCTGTTAGAGATATAATTCATCATTATTGGAGGTTTCTGATTTCCTATTTACATTGGAACTGCAAAATAATCGAATTCCAATAGTAAATCATTCACTTTTACCATTATTTATATATAAAAAAGTGACATTTAATGCTTAACAAGTAAATATATAAACACTGTAAGAGAATCACTGAATCCTGATTGACATCACTGCCAAGCAATGGATAAGGGGATTGAATTCATTGACCTTATGATTGTCGGGCTGTTATCATCATTGGGGCTTAGTTTCACAAACAAATATTTAGGAGTGTTTTGCACATCTGTTGCAGGCTCTCGGATAAATAAAGCACTTGTGCAGAGACAAATAATCATAAATCAAAAAGCAGAAGTTTGATCACCAATTAGCAGAAGTTCATCGTCTCCAAGAGTTTCTGTCCATCTGTCATTCAACACGGTTTTCTACAGAGTTAGAATGGTCTAGAAAGGGATAACTTTCTTAACTCTTTATAGACTGAATTGTTTTAAAACTGAAAAAATTCAGAAATAAATTCAAATTTAAATTCACTTTGTGAGCTATCTACACAACTTAAACCCTCCTGTACCATGTATGTTCTGCTAAGATTATGCTCAGGCTATAAATGGTAGAAAGTAAGTAGTAATGTGATATGTATAGCCCAAGCAGGAACGGCTGAAGTCGTAGCCAGCATAAGGGCACTACTTAATTAAATGGTAGAGGCATTTTTACTTATGAATATCTGGTTTTGGTAATCTCCATGGAAACCCAATGCAATAAAATTGCCAAAAAAGGCAAACTATATTGTAAATATAACATTATCAAGGATAAAGTTGTAATAAATTGTAACAATTGTCTCAGAATCATTCTGTAATTCTAATGAAACAATAATTGCACCTGATTCAAACTTGTCATCATAGCTTATATATGAACTGATTTCTATTCAGTTTATAGATTTGTCTAAAACATCTCTATAAGACACTTTCGGTCAGTCAGTTCCATTTATGTAAAGAACAGAAAGAGGAAGGGGGTATATATAATATAATGTCAAGATGAGAATGTGCAACGTCATTAAAAGAACATCTATTCTGATCAATAGATGACGTATCAAGCGTTTGTTTTTTTACAGTGTTGCCAAGTACCGCTTGTTATTAATAGCTAAAACTGTTTTCCACAATGGCTAAAGTTGGCTAAACTTTTCAACTTTCAGCTAACATTATAGCTAAAAATTATATATGTTATATGTTATATATACTTATTTAAAGCCCACTTAATAAAATAACCATACACTAAGATTCCAGCAAAATTATTGGTAAAAATCTTTGGGTGAAATATCCTCACCTACTCCTCCTGCTACTACTACCGCAACTAGTAATGGTACTACTACTTCGTTTAGAATCCCTTTGAAATCAGAAATCACAGATATGGACGTAAGGATGGTGGATGCATTATTGAACTTATGGTTCTTGTTAGTTAGCATATAGCGTTGACAGAAGTATTTTCTAAACTATTACAAATTACAAAAATAATATCAAGCATTACAGCTAAAGATTTTTGGCAATTTGGTAACATTCAACTATTCAAAATGCTCCCTTGAGAAACGCTTTAAGCGAAAAGAGGAGACAGGAGGGGGGCAGCATGCTTTCAGGAAGAATTTCAAACCAACAGAGACAACGAACGGAAAAAAGTCCAGAGAAAAAAATGTTTATTTAAAGAGTTGACATGTACAGAGGAAATTGTGTGCATGCCATCGGACAACAGAAGAGACAAAGACCGGATTGCCACATGGACAAACCTCACAAAAAAAAAAAAAAAAAAAAAAAAAAAAAAAAAAAAA
>VCCN01004457.1:1212125-1229767 GCA_006491835.1 Architeuthis dux | reverse complement strand
ATTTGCCTGGCGTCGGTATGAGCGACTGCTGATCTTCGTTAGTTCAGTCATTAGAACAGCACAGCGTATAGGTGGTTTCCAAGGTGGACGCAGGTTCGATCCCCGCACAGAGTTCGTTTCTTTATTCACATTTACGATTTGGGCCACTCGTTTAGCAGTCGCTCACACCGACGCTGTGCAAATATAGGCTCTCACTAATGAGTGTCATTATAATTATCATATTCTGTCGATTGGATATAAAATTATCCATCATTTGATTTCATATATACATATATATATATACATACATACATACATACATATACACATGTTTATGTACACAACTGGGTATGGTCAGTTTTGATCCACTGAATCAGAATGTTCCCACGCTTGGTTCTGAAATGGTAAAACACACACATAATTGTATTCAACCTGGGGTCAGATTATCTAGCCAAAAAAAGAGACATCAAGTCTATGGTTGATAGTCAAAATTGGTGTCCCACACAGAGCTCAAGCAGCATCCTCTGGTAAAGTGACAGATACTGATATCGTTTTGATGAATTAAATTTTGGCCATTTTGGGGGCAGCAAAAAACACTAAAAGCGTCACTTGCTGGTCGGCTAAGAAGATGTTTTCTTTTTAGACTTAATTTAAAATTGTAGTCGAAACCCAGGGTCGAATTTAATTGACTGTACCTAAGTAGGAAAGAGAGAAAGAGAAGATATGACCACAGCATTGATTAGAAAGTTACCCAGTCACTATGTTTTGGTGGCGAGAGACACATTGACTGCAGAACGGGAGGGGGGTAGAATGTCCATGTAAAGTAAATAAAGCATTGTTTTCCCACCACAAACATGGGTTTTTCGATCTGAGTCATTCATTCTCTCCACAGCATTGGAAATTATACTTATTTAAATGACCAACCTAATTAAAACTTAATTTTAAAGTTTGCGTATTGATCATAACGCAACAGTGCGTGTGTGCACGACAGGCAACCTACACCAAATTTGCTCAATTTATAAAGTCAAAGAGCCTACAGACTCTTACACCTGACCATAGTGCGTGAGTGCAAAATATGTATGAGTCCGTTACATATGTATCTGTGTATCCAGATTTCGCCCAGCACTAACCGATTATAATAGAAACTTGAAAGTTTGCAAAAACACTCCCCTCAATGAGTAGGGAAAATGTTGATTTTTTTTTAAAAATTCAATTTAAGTTCAATATGCAATGTAAGTTTATGCTAAATTGGTCAGTAGTTTGTTTTTTGAAAATTCAAACCTTTTTTTACTGATCGCAGCCCAACAAAAGGCGAGAGAAGTAGTTAATCATTGATCACCCCTTTTTCCAACTTTTTAATTGATCACCCCCAACACAGCATATATGGGTGGCGGTGATTCATAATTTCCCTTGGAACACTAGTTTTGTTTATGTTTGTTCTGCTGATGTAATTATGGCAGAAATGGAAAAACCAGATAATGTGAGAACCTTTGTATATCTCAAAAAAGGCAGGTGAGGAGGAAGTTTTAGTAATTCTATTGAATAATGACCAGGATATCAGGATTTTATTGTTCAGACCAGCTAGCGTGGCCTGTTCAAAACCATCAACCGGAACTGTCAACATAGGTTGCTTCAGTTTTTGATCTGGCTGGCTACTTATATATGTATTGTGCATACAGTCCACACTAATGGAGCTAGAGGGCTGAAAATTTCAACATTTACTCCTTATTATGTCTAGAAAAGAATTATTTTTTTTTTTTTATGAAAATTTCCCTCCTAAATAGGTTTTAGTGTGGTTTTCAATTTGCAATGTAAGTTTATGTTAAATTGGTCCCTTAGTTTGTGTCCGGAAGCATTCATGTTTGTTTTTTGAAAATTTGTATTCTTTTAGTGATCACTGCCCAAGTTTCTATTGAGTGACTAATTAAAATATTGCTGATCAATGAATAAGTTACTTCTCTCACCTTATGTTGGGCAGTGATCACTAAAAAGGTCTGAATTTGTGACCAATTTAGCATAAACTTACATTGCATATTGAACCCTCCCCCCATAAACCTATTTTGGAGGGGAATTTTAAAAAAAAAAAAAACATTTTTCCCTACTCATTTAAAAAAAACAAGCACGAATGCTGCTGGTGACAAACTAAGGGATCAATTTAACATAAACCTACATTGCAAATTAAACCCCCCACTAAAAACCTAGGGGGGGGGGGACTAAATTCATATTATTTATTTTCACTAGATGAAGTATTAAAAATTACTGGATTTATAATTAAAATGACTATTTAATATACACAATTATATATGTAAGATTATTTAGTAACCACTTCCCCATTGCATTATTAGAAACCGTCAACCAAAACTGTCAACATAGGTTTGTTCAGCTTTCAAGTTGGGCTGGCTGGCTGGCTGGCTAAGTATGTATCATGTGTACAGGCTGTACCAATGGAGCTAGAGGGCTGAAGATTTCAACAGTTACTCCTTATTATGTCTATTTAAAAAAAAGCAATTTTTTTTTGTTTCTATCCTTCTAAAATCTTGTTCAGAATTGCTATATGGAAGAGTTGCCAAACTAGTAAGTTAATTTTGTTTTCCCCCTGCTCAGAATCCATAATGGCCCCTGCAATCTCAGGGATTGAAAACAGATTGTGTGCTTGTTCAAAAATACTTTTTTTTATCAATGATAATTTATGGGAGAGTGGTTATCCCAAGAGCTGAGTCTCCCATTCTCTTCTCCATCAACCATCTTGGGCCTTGTCGGCTGGGGCATAGAATAAGCCGACTGTATCCTCTGCAGAGGGGTAGGACCCCCACAAACAGGCGCCACCAATGTCACAAGACTCTAATTTAAAAAAATAACCATTTACCACAGTCGCAAGACTCTAAAAATTTCATGTTCACATCTATAGAATATCTATGACTCCACTCTTGTCCCTTGAAATAAATCCCAGAAGTGGACGACCATCAGTCGTCGATTGTGATGGTTTAAGATACAAAGTACAGGAGAACCTGACCACCAGCACTCAAAAACTTTCAGAAGAGCTAGGATCATCGAAAGATATATGCAGAGCATGACATAACCTTTTTAAAAAGTACAGAAGATTAAAAAAACAAAGATACTTTTGATAAACCCCAATATTATTTTTTCTTTAAATCACAGCTTGTCTATGATAAAAATTAATATTTATAAATTTATTCTTTCTATAGAAAGATTCAGAACTGAACTACTACCTACATTTAAATGTGTGTGTGTGTGTGTGTAAGTGGTTTTCTAGAGTGTGTCTGAAATATAACCTTCCTTACACACGTACAACTCTTAAATCTCTTCTCAATTTGAATTAAATTAGGGGATTTTCCCACTGCTGCGTAATTTCCAGCTGTATGGTTCCTGTTTGGAAAGTCCTCCTTGAGTGCTGCCTATATATTGAGAGAAAGCAGGCAGCCACTTATATTGTATCTCCTCCCCACCAGTGTCACACAGCCTGCCTATTGCTACTGCTGGACTCTTTAAAGGGAGACGCACACGCACACACAGCCAAGTCAATTAACCAAAGTTCATAGCAGTAGAGGGACCACTGAATCAGTTGAATCGTACTTGAAAAACAAGCTTTTATTCCATTCAATATTTATTTAAAAGGTCCATTGTCTGAATTGAATTTACAACTGTTAGAAATGAACGGAACGAGGACAAAAATGCTGAAGACTCTCCAAACAAACTTGTTCTTTGTTTTTCTATTGTTAAGCCTGTACGAAATTGGCATCACCGGTGCCGCCACGCTGACCACACAGACTGACCTACAGAACGACACAATCCTCTCTCTTGGACAGAACGCAAGTACAACACCAGAGTCGCCGGCAGACAACAACACCGTCACCAAAAAAGTAGCAACTCAAAAGCCCTACGCAAAACTGAGAGCCCTCTTCACGGAGACGATAGCACCAACCCTGTGCGTGATAGGCATTTTAGGAAACATTATCAACTTGGTGGTGCTGTCAAGGAAAGAGATGCACGGTTCCACCAATTGTTTCCTCATTGCACTTGCGGTTTCTGACATGTTGCTGCTGACCATGCAGATTCTCCCCGCAGCCATAAGTATAACCAAATGGGAAGGCAGCTCTCGTACATACATCATCGCTTCTCGTTACCTGTTCGTCATTCAGTAAGTAGTTCAATTTTATCTATCTATATATCTGGAGTTCGGCCAGCCCTAACTGTTCATGGTAGAAACTTGAAATTTTGTTCACACTCAATGAGTAGGGAAAATCCTTTTTTTTGTTTTTTGAAAATTCCCCTCCAAAATAGGGTTTAGTGGGGGGTTCAATTTTCAATGTAAGCTTATGCTAAATTGGTCACAAGTTTGTGCCCGCTTGTTTTTTTAAATTCAGATATTTTTTAGTGATCACAACCCAACTTTATAATTGATCATCCCCAACACAGCATATATGGGTGGCGGTGGTTCACAATTTCCCTTGGAAAGCTAGTTTTATAAATGTTTAGCAGAAAAAAAAAAACAATGAACACGTTTTTAAGGTTGATCCTTCAGATGATAACTTTAAGTATAGGTTGAGAGAGAAGATAATTTCGACCGCACCTTTATTTGCCGAGATGCTTAAGGGTGAAATGGCATTTAACCAATTTATGACTTGTATGCTTATTGTCAAACTCCAGTACAAAGTCTGGAGTTGACAACAAGAACAATCCTCACCAAAATTAGGGGTGTAAACTGATATGTAAAATTCACATTCCCCTACCGTGATTTGAACTCACGACCAACTGATTGCCAGGAGGCTGACTGAGCTAAATTGACGAGTCTTAGCTAGTAATGAAAAATTATCGTACAGATATGCTCAGGCTTATTTCATTCTGGTAAATAAATACATTTATACAAAAAAAATATATATTTTTATAATAATATACAATACAAAAGTTACAGTAATCATCTTAAGTTAGAATAGAAGTTGGAGTGGAGTTTGACCCTGCAGCAGTCAGACTTGTTTACCTCTGTCAACAAAGTTTAAAAGAGGTATATGTCTTTGGTCGCATCTTTTCGTTACTTGGTTGGATGGTTTGTTAGAAACCGTCAAGCCAAGAGTTTTCCTCTTTCGTCCTTCATTGCTTCGAAATACTGAATTCACTTCTGCTTTTATTTTCCGGCTCATTTGTGCACGCCGTACAAAATCGTGCACGTGGGACAGCAAAATGTTCACATTTTCCACTTCTTTTTATTTACCTCTGCCTATGAAGTTGCAAGAGGTATTCACTCATCTTTGAAAACTTCTGAAGACAGACACGAGTGATTTCCATATTTAAGACTATTGTCTTATTATATGAAATGTTCTCAAATAGAAAAAGAATTCATGGATCCACCCAAAACTTTAATCAATTCTTCCCTAGCTTATGGTCAACCTTCACACAAAATTTCCTTGAAATTCATTGTCTGTTTGTCCACACAATATCTCCAAAAGTCCTCAATGAGAAGGAAATTTTGTAGGGAAGAATTGATTAAATTTTGGGGTGGATCCATGAATTCTTTTTCTAATTGAGAGATAACATTTCATATAATAAGACAATAGTCCGAAATATGGAAATCACTTGTGTCTGTCTGTTTGTCCACACAATATCTCCAAAAGTTCTCAATGATTTTCAAGGAAATTTTGTAGAGATATTATTTCATATAATAAGACAATAAACCAAAATATGGAAATCACTCCTGTGTCTGTTTGTAGACACAATATCTTCACAAGTTCTCAATGAATTTCAATGACATTTTGTGGAAGGGTGGGCCATGGGCTGAGAAAGAATTAATTACATTTGGGGGTAGATCCAGGAATTTTCTTTTCAATTGAGAGATTTTTTTCCATATATTCAGACAATAGTCCAAATATGGAAAATTGAAACACGCAGTTACCTCCCCTCCTATATATGAACTGATTTTCATTCAGATTTTAGGTAGTGCATGGTGTTGAGATAGGTATGAACTCTCTAAGTGTTTTCTACTCCTATCATGCGATTCCCTTTTATTTTCTCTCTCTGAGATCTTACATTCCATTAATTATTCTTATCTCAGTGATAAAGAAAATTTGGAGTCCTTGGGTTTAACAACTTTGCTAAAGAAGGGGGATTTATTTGAGACTTTCAAAATAATTAATGGAATTTCTAAATATGGTACACCATTCTTTAGTATCTCTCCTTGAACTGGAAATCTATTGCCAAGACAGATTTCAAAACCTAAATTTAGTAAACAATTTTTATTTTTCCAATAGTGTAGTATCTTTTTGCCTAGTCATGTTAAAAATAGCACTAGTGTAGAGAGTTTAAAAAATAATTTAGATAAGTTTAGAAATTATGGAAAGAGTATGAACTTAGAAGGACATTTTTTGGGATGAGGATCTGATGAAATTTTCAAGAGAATCTGATCTGTATGTTGTGTTAAATTGTAAATACTGTTTATATTTATGTACATTTAATAGTGATTTTATGAATTTTATTGTTTTTAAAGTTGACGTGTAAATATTGTTTATAATTAAAGATGCCCAAAGAGGCATTATAAAATAATAAATAAACAGGTCTGGTTAGTCACTCAATAGAAACCATCATGTGACCAATGTCTTTAAACAGCATGCTGTGTTGGGGGTGATCAATCAAAAAATTGGAAAAAGAGCTGATCAATGAATAAGTTACTTCTCTCGGGCAGTGATCACTAAAAATGTCCGAGTTTTCAAAACACGAGCGTGAATGCTGATGGACACAAACCAGGGGATCAATTTAGCATAAACTTACATTGCAAATTGAACCCAACACTAAAAACCTATTTAGGGATGGAATTTGAGAAAAACAAAATAATTTTTTTTCTAGACATAACAAGGAACAAATGTTAAAATTTTCAGTTCTAGCTCCACAGAGTGTGGCTTGAATGCGCGACACATACATAGCCAACCAGACCCACTTAAAAACTGAAGAAACCTGTTGATGTTGACAGTTTCTAATAATGCATTATTTTCTCTTCTCAGGTATGTGACGTCCAATATTTTCATCACGTGCACCAGTTGGCTAACTGTAGCGATCACCATTGAACGTTTTATTGCAATTCGATTTGCTCTCAAAGCTCGCCTCATCTGTACTATCCATAGAGCGAAGGTGGTTATTACATCCATCTTCATCGTTTCATTGCTTTTCCACATTTCCAAGTGCTTTGATTACGGACCCAACTTGGATCACACCAACCCCAGACCTATTTACCTCCAGACCCTGGCCAAAAGCAAGCTCTACGACAGTCTTATGCATATCCTGAACATTGGTGTAGCCGTCTTCATCCCCGAAGTATCACTGTTCATCCTCAACATCTTACTTATGTACTTCTTGGTAAAACACAACCGCAGCATGCAACACGTTAAAGACTCAGGTCGGCAGGAGTTGTTGCAACTAACCCTCGTTGTCATCACCATGGTCTCTGTCTTCATGATCTGTCATTCTATTGGGCTCTATCTTGCCATAAACATTGCTATTTACTCCCGCAAGATTCTTCATAAACCGACGAATACCCTTCTGAGGGTCATCAACAACTTTCTGGTCCTTGTCAACTCTAGTGTGAACTTTATTCTTTACACTGCCATCAGCAAACGTTTCAGGGAGAATTTCAATAACGTCTTCTGCCAGTGTTGCCTCAAAATCCAAGGGAAGAAAGGCTTAGCAGTAAAGTCTTCAACATCATCATCAAATACAAGGTCAACATCATCAGGAAAATCCCAAAAAGCAGAAATGGCTGCCTAGAGCAGTGGTTCTCAAACTTTAATGTATGACGGTACACTAAGAAATATATATGACTTATGCAACTCTTTAGTCTATTAAGATATGAATATACTTTGATATTGCTTCCACATAGCAGTAAACTTTGAAGGAGTGTGCTGTACGTTGATATACTGTAAAAAAGAAATGAATTAGATGAAAACATTTTGGTAGTCAATTAACAAAACTTTTATATCAGCGTACCGATATATGTACACATCACCCTTTTTACCTTTCATCTGTTGCTAAAAGGGTTGATATCTCATGAAATCTAGTGATAAAACCACTAGATTGGCAACTCTGTGGTGGAAGCGGGACAGACATATTATCAGTACTGGACATTTCAAGGCTTGAATTACATGTTTGCATATTTGGAAAAATGTATGTGGCACACTTAGGAGATAGTTGTGCCACGGCACACAGTTTGAGAACCACTGATCCAGAGTGATGTTAGGTAAAAAAAACAACAAAAAAAAAACAAGCAACATCATAGCCAAGCTTCTTTACACACTGCCTTTATACAAAGAAAATTCCAATCAAATCCAAAACGACATATAGCTTTCCCAACGGTTCAAACAGGTTGCGGATTGTATTGTCTATAACTTTGAGAAGAGTCACCAACATTCCAACTTTTGTTCTGACAATCTAATCTTTCTTCCCATCTTTGATGTTAACACAACGTTTCGGCTGATTTATTCTACGACCTTCTTTAGGTGTAATATGTATTATCCGTAAGGAAAGAGAGTGTCTTTTATCAGTCTCTTTCTCCGTTGTTGCAAAGCCCTAAACATGGTATCAAACAAAAGATTTAAACGTTAACTGCAACGCTTGTAAATAAGCTATTCTATTTTAGTAATGTGTTCAGCACAGATTGTTCCATAATTAACACGGAAAAGTTCTCAGTTTATTTCTTTGTTAACTCTTTCCTCCCTGATAACGCCTCTAGGCGTGATAGAAAAAATGATAAAAAAGAAAACTAAAAAACAAGTACCGTGGACTGATTGCTTGCCTGATACCGCTAAGCAGTTTATAGATAATAATTTATTATTATTGAAAATAAATGAAAACTTTTTTTTAAATGATAAAAAGAATTTACTAAAAAAAAACAAATACTTTTAAATTTAAATCATACACAAATATAAATCATTACAATTCCAATCAAATCGATAATAATACCTTTTTCAAGGTTTTATTTCACTGAACTTGGAAGTGATACATTGGGAATAATCACTTAAAATCTAGTAAGCATACATTTAATATTAAAAGAGATATATCAATTTATTTACTGCCCATTGTATCTTTTTGTTCAGCAACAGGCTGTTAGATTAGTTTCAGTGCAAACAGGTACATTAGGGAAGTAATCAAACATGGCTGCTAGGGAGGAAAGGGTTTTAAACAAGAATTCCATCTTGTGTCTCTGTTGAGCAGAGAAGAACAAATGATGGTCATTACCAACCAGAACAATCTATTTTCTTTTGGCAACCCTAGCTATAAAGACTTCTTTATACTGCTAATTGGTTGATATCTGTGGAGAATAT
The DNA here is from genome assembly GCA_006491835.1 of Architeuthis dux. Classification (NCBI taxonomy): domain Eukaryota; kingdom Metazoa; phylum Mollusca; class Cephalopoda; order Oegopsida; family Architeuthidae; genus Architeuthis; species Architeuthis dux. The sequence goes on along the minus strand of VCCN01004457.1, from coordinate 1,220,465 downwards.
ATTTACACACAGAACTTTGAATTCAAATATGAATTCTGTTAGGGTTTGGGCCTAACACTGCACATTATTTTTAAATAACAGTATTCCCAACAAAAAGGTGATAAAATAAGATCTGCTTTACTGGCTATTGAAATCATTCAACACTGATAAAGTAGATGGTGAAAGATATTAGAAACTCAAAAACTGGTAAATGAATGTAAAATATATACATTTGTCATTTTGAAACTTTTTTTTTTCCTAAAAGAAAAGGAGACATTAAAACTGTTTTTTATTGACAAAAAAAAAGTCATCACTAATATGCCCTGATCTTAATTTAGTTTCAGTACCAACTGGCCCCTGTCATGGTTGACAGTGGGAGTAACAGCTTTGTGCTGCTAGGTAAGGTAGTTATGGCATTCCATCAACCAAGTCTTTGTAAATGTTGGAACTTTACAAAGTAACACAAGTTTCAAAAATTCAATGCAAGAAAAATATTCGCGGAAGGGTGGAATTGGCTCAAAAGGTGAACGTAACCTTTGTAGTCCAGTCCCAAATTGGCCGGAACTTGAGGAGGAGGAGTTTTACAAAGACTGGGTGATAAATAAGAGCAATTCACGGAAATATGTTTGTTTTTTTTACTTAATATTTCCTGCTGAAATAAGGGGGCCTCTTATATGCCATCAAATACGGTAGTTTCATTTTTATCCGAGATACATAGAGAATGTGTGGCTGTGTGTTGGGTTTGTTTTCCACCAGTCACAGTCAAAAGCCGTTTTTAAAAATCTCATATTTGAAATCTATCATTATGCACATTGTGTGAAGAATAATCGTATATGTGTAAGTGTCGTTCGAAGTTCCCAGAGTCACTTTCTTATATATATAATAATGCCTGGGGAACCAAAACAGAACATGCAAAGTATTGTTTAATAAAAAAAACAAAAAACAAACCAAAGACTATATTTATTTACTAAATATGGCAAATTCTATTTCACATATTTTTTCTATTTTTTCAAAATAAAAATGTTTTAAAAGTACCTTCACTTGTTTTGTGATGTTTTTTTACTAACCTGAAATCACTGGATTTGGTTCAAGCCTATTTTCCACCAGCTACATTACCTTTTGGTTAGGTTAATTTCCATGTTTTGCATCCATAAGTCATGGCTGGTATTATGCAGCCGTTGTATACTTTACGCTTTAGGCACATTGGTAAGGTGCTCTTCAGAATGTCTCTAGTCATACCAAATGCTTTCCAACCTATCGTTATGCGTCATTTTATTTCGCAGACATGGTCTTTCTCTAGCTTTATTACCTGTCCTAGGTAGATGTATTCATCGACCTCTTGTAGAATCTCACCTTCTATCTTTATGACCTCTGAAAACCAACTCAGAATAGCACAGAAAGCCATGGAAAGAGCAATGCTAGGGATAACTCTAAGAGATAGAAAAAGATCAACATGGATCAGAGAGAGGACTAGAGTGAAGGATATTATACAACTAATTAAGCAGCAAAAATGGAGAAGGGCTGGCCACCTAGTAAGAAGAGATGACAATAGATGGGGGGAGGGGAAACTAACTGATTGGTGCCCATGGGACAGTAAACAAAGTAGGAAAAGACCAGACACAAGATGGAGTCATCATGGAAGGAGATGGAAAAGGCCTTTGTCCAGCAGTAGACTTATAATGGCTGCTGCTGATGATGATGATGATGACATTACCTTATTAATGTTACATTAACTGCATCCATATCTCTATTAGCATCTGAACATTAGAGTTTCTTGTGGATAATAAAACACCTGGTAAAGTCTGATCAATTATTTACATTCTCTCTCTCACTCATTGCGTTTTTTGTCATTTTTAGTCTTTCCAACTTTCCAATTTTAACATCAATAAACTATTTTAACATGTTTTCTTTTACTGGTCTTAATTCAGTGGCATAAACAATGCCCTTTTTACTAACCCTTTGATGTGAAAAGTGGCCGATAGGCTTTGCTTAGGGTGACCAAAGCTAAACCAAAAAAACAAAACTAGCATTCCAAGGGAAATTATGAATCACTGCCACCTATATATACTTCTTTTTACCTTGTAAATTAAATAGTGGTGATGTGCAGTGATCACTAAAACGTCCAAATTCTCAACAAAAAAAACAAGTGAGAATGCTGCTGGACTAAGCGATCAATTTGACATAAACTTACATTGTAAATTGACCCCCCCCACACACAAACACACTAAAAACCTATTGGGGGGGGGGATTTTCCAAAAAAAGAACAACCTATTTTCCCTACTCATTAAGGGGAGTGTGTGTGCACAATTTCAATTTTCTACTATGAACAGTTAGGGCTGGGCAAAGTCTGGACACATAGTTAGATACATTATCATCATCAACAGCTGTTATAAGTCCACTGCTGGACAAAGGCCTTTCCCATCTCCTTCCATGTCGACCTATCTTGTGCTAACCTTTGCCACGTGGCAGTTAGATACATAGATACATATAAATGTCAGAACACATAACCTAAACCCAGCAACTATGTTTAAACCAGTCTGTTGTGGGTAGCAGTGATTAACTGAACCCAGCAACTATGTTTAAACCAGTCTGTTTTGGGCAGCAGTGATTAAAAAAGAAAAACTTCTAGCAAATTTACTTCTTTTTTTTATTAATGTAGAATATTTGAATCAATCTACCATATTAGCCAGACTCTAAGACGCTAGGTTTACAAGTGTATTTGGTGGACTACCAATCACTGCAACTCATGCAAGCCCCACAGCTACCCATTTCGAGCTTTTCTAGACAGTCCCCTAGTCAATACCAGCACATCAGATGCAGTGTATTTTGCATAGTTGTTTTTTTAATTAGTATTTAAATGTGCATTTTATATGCTGGCAAATACAGTATTCATTTTAAAACACTTTAAATAAAAGGAAAAAAAACAGTTGCCTTTTGGCAGCATGGAAAAAGAGGTGATCAATGAATAAATTACTTCTCTTTTGTTGGGCAGTGATCACTAAAAAGTCTGAATTTTCAAAAACTAAGGAACCAATTCAGCATAAACTTACATTGCAATTTGAACCTCTCACTAAAAACCTATTTAGGAGGCAATTTTCAAAAAAATTAAAAAAATGTTTTTCTAGACATGCTAAGGAGTAAATGTTTAAATTTTCATCCCTCTAGCTCCATTGGTGCAGCCTGTACACCATATATAGCCAGCCAGCCAGCCAGACCAACTTGAAAACTGAAGAAACTTATATTAGCAGTTTTGGTGACAGTTTATAATGGAAATAATGGATTTATCCCTGCCTGCATAAATATTTTTTTTTTCAATTTTGAGAAATTTCAACAATTTGTCCTGACTTTTCACTACAGACAAGCTTTTTTTTTTAGAGCAGAGATTTTATTCAATTTCACATAACCAATGTAAAGTTTAAGGAGATGAGAGTGGCCTAATGGTTAACGGTACGGAGAATGGAATCAACAAACTGAGTTCAAACTGCAGCCTAGACAGCAGGGCTTGAAATTTAAAGTAAAAATTTGTTCAGGACAAACAAAAATATTCGCTGGGATGCTGAATTAAAAAAACTTTTCTTTTTTTTTTTTTTTTTTAAAAATCACTTCCGTCCCGGAAGCGTCGGGGGAAGATATCTTCTTTTTTTTTTTAATTTGGTGAGGATTGTTTTTCAGGACAGTTTACATTTCCTTCGGGACAGTTCCGGGACAGTAGTGAATAAAGTTAGTCTGGAGCCCTGCTAGACAGTTTGTGTTCTATTTGCACTATACTTGGGAAAGGCATGAATTCACTTCTCCACCCAGCTATGGGTAGTTAGAGCCTTCTAGCCCTGTAAACGCAGTCCATCTTGAGCATCAGGCTAGCACCCCCCCGGTGTTAGAGAAACAATGATTGGATCTCCATGGATTGTTTGAGAAAATGGAGACAAACTTATTGCCTCATATGTCGTGCGACACAAACATGAGTATGTTTTTTTTTTTTAATGCTTAGTTTACTGATACATTTTAATCCCAAGAATTTTTGATGCGTGTTTTAATGTTTGGTTCAAGTCTAGAAAAGGAATCAATAATCGGTGCAATGGGGGAGAGGGGTGTGTGTCCACCTACCTGTAGCTGCGTGTTTGTGTTTTTGGCCGTCCTCAGATCAACTCTGCACTGATCTAGATCCCCTTTCAGCTGAGAAGAGGCTTCCTTCAGGGCAAAGATATGCGATGAGGCACTGGTTAAATTCTCTTCACTATTCTGCACAAGAAGCTCAAATCTTTGGATCTGGAAAGTGGAAAAAAAAAAAAAATTAAGTCAAGAAATATTTTACTTTTCCCAAATACAAAATGCTGTGTAAAAAGGAACATGTATGGCTCTTTTCATCTTGGCAGACTTTGAGCTGCTCTGCCTGGGCACTTAGTATGGAGTAAGTCTTGTGTCCAAGTTCCACTCCCCACCCTCCACTCAACCATGCTGAAGACTTCCAAGGGAAAGAAGTGCTAATACATTTGGAGAGATCAGCCATGGCTGCAGGGGATGCCACCCCAACTGGTTACAACACCTGGTATTCCAAGACAGTCACTCATCTAGGTACTGACCACACTCTAAGTTGCTTAACTTCGGTGATCATACCAAATTTTAGACGGCAGTACAAAGCTGTTTCCACCCCTTCCACATGTACACACTGCACAAACACCCTCGTCCTTGAGCCATCCTGTTTTCATCTGCTAATAACACTTTTAACACGCCATACTATATTCGCTTGCTGGTAAACGATAGAGTCAATCTATTTTATTAATATTGTATTGATTTAAAAGTTTCAATACACTGCTCTACCCATGAAACTCTCAGCCCACCCTTGGCCCCATGGGCTCCAGTGCAATGCACCCGCTACACCCCCTTGGCACTTAGTATCTAAGATGTGTTAAATTCCACTTCTCCCCTCTCGACACTGATGAAGGCTTCCTAAGGAAAGAAGTGCTCAATGCGTTCGGAGATTAGCCATGGCTACAGGGGGTGTCTTCCCCAACTGGTTACGGCACCTGGTATTCCCAAACAGTCACCCATCTAGGTACTGACTAGGCTCGACATTGCTTAACTTTCGGTGATTGTATGTGAGCTTGTGTATCCCATGCGATTTGATTGTAACACAATAAACAAATTATCATATTTTTCCATTAATTTTTGGAGCCATTGTCAAATATTGGTCAACTGCAATCAAAAGTAACCCCAAATCTTTTCTTTTTCATTTCATTACTATCTCAGGTGGTGTAGGACAAAATCCCCTCAGTTAAAGTGGACAAAAACCCCTGGGTTAAATTAATACATGACAAAAATTTAAGTAATTGTTGACAGTACAGGAATACCTTGAATAGTGTGGTTTTGATGTTGCACAGTTAAGGTATTGCTGTACAAATTAATGTAACTAAATATAAGCTTAAAAAAGAAAAACATATTAAATTATAATAATCCTTGAACATAGTGCGGTTTTGAATAATACGGACAAATTTTGGAAAGAATTAACCACACTAATCAAGGTATACCTGATTAAATTTTCTCACCTTCTTAAGGCAAAGTGTTTACCTGGCCTCATATTCTGATTATACATTTTTAAAGCTTGACATTGTATGTTTTTAGACATTCAAAAATTAAAGAATAATACCACTGCAATACATTTTCGTAAAGTCAGAAAAGTAAAACAAATATTTTAATTGATCAGGATTTTTATCTTCTGACTACAAGGGGGTTTTGTCTTACTTTGCACTATGACAGAGCGGATTTTATCCTACGGAGTTTTAACCAGATGGATTTTGTCCTAAGGGGCTTTTATCTGGTGTTGTCAGTGAGGCACAAGTCATCCATTGGTTGATTTGGGGTTTCTTTGTACTGGACTATTTGTTCACGAATGTGTGGATAGACAAGAATATTTAGTTTCATGCCTTTATCAGAGGAAAAATGCCTTTATCAGAGGAAAAATACATGAGACCAGAATTAAAATCCATTCCATTGGTTCTATTTTTTAACACATTATTTCCTAGCTGAAAACACAGCCATTTTAGGGGTACCTTAATTCAATACCTCTGGCTACAAAGCTCTATTTCAGCTACTTAGAATCTGACTTTTAGCGCATTTCAGGGTTACCTTAATTCAATACCTTCAATAGAGAGAGAAAGAAAGAGAGAGAGAAAGAAAGAAAGATAGAAAGTGAGAAAGAGAAAGTGAGAAAGAAAGATAGAAAAAGAAAGAGAAAGTGAAAAAGAAATTATTCAGTGTTTGGAATGCAATATTTTGAAAAGGAGACAAAAACTGAAAAAAACACTGTCTGTCAGCAACCCTTGACAAAAGGAAGAGCCTTAATTACACTCAACATGAAATGATTTGCAGGAAAACACGAAAGAGCTCTTCAAATCTCTTCAAATAAAAGTTATCCTATTTCTAAATGGAAATCTTTTCAAGTGACCTCAAAATGGAACACAATATTCACACATGATATAAAAAGTTTTTTATTGACAAAAAAAAGGATTGTCCAATCAATCCAATGGTTCTTGACGTTTTTTTATCAATGCCCCACCTCAACAGCTCAAAAGGTTCAATACCCTTACGATAATAAAACAAATTTGGTGTTTAAAAGCTATAGTAATATAATGTTAAATTCAGAAATTTACAGATATTTTCCTTGATTTAAAACTCTAAATGTTGGTAAAGAAACAAATTCTTTATAACAAAAAAGAAAATCCTGATCTATGAACATAAGAGCACTTACTAACATTTTTGTAATTTCTTGTGTGAAACTTAGTAACATTGCTTTTATACCTAATCACAAAGTTAATGAGTTAAGCATTAGTTTCTATTGAATCTTTAGTAAAATTAGTAATTAAGCATCATCATTGGCCGTTGGACATAGAACTTCCCCAAGATTTGCCAGATCTATTTATTGCAGGTGTCTATGTCATGCCATTTTATTTTCTGCCAGCTACAATTTTGCTTATGATCTCTGGGGATCCATGTTGTGAGTCATAATGTCCATCATGTAATGTTCTTGCTGTGTCTGTGGTAGCTGTGTGGAATTAGAATGCGTTTGATTCGTAATCTGCTTAAGCGTGTTAAGAAAAGAAGACGGAACAAGATAACATGTGTGATAGGGTGCATTTTCTGGAACCGGAAATGGAATGGGGGTTGCTGGGAGCTTGCTTCAGCATGTTTATTGATTTAACATATACATACATTTATATAAACATTACACAGCGGTTGTCTAGCATTCTTGCAACATGGCCTGCCCATTGCCATTTGAGTTTTCTAATGGATTCTATGATATCTCAGACTCCTGTTTTTTCTCTAATATATTTTGCTGTCTTGTCTCTCCATGTGATTTTACTGCATGATCCTCTCTTGCGCACGTTGCATGTTTCTTAGTTTGAGAGCCAATTTTTTTGTTAGGTTCCATGTTTCAGCTCCATAGGTGACTATCGGGACTGTTTACATTTCCTTCAGGACGGTTCAGGGACGGTAGTGAAAAAAGTTAGTCTGGAGCCCTGCTTAACACAACTTTTTAAAAAATTTAATTAAATGTCTTTTATACCGGCATACACAGGAAAAAATCATGCTGAACATCACATAGAAAGATCACAAGACAGCACAATATATTAGAGACAAACGGGGGTCAGAGATATCATAGAAGCCATTAGGAAGTTTAAATGGCAATGGGCAGGTCATATTGCAAGAATATCAGACAACCTCTGGACATCACAACTCACAAAGTGGATCCCTCAAGATCATAAGCATGCTGTAGCCAGCATAAAATAAGATGACATGATGGTTTTGGCACTGTGACATTCGCAAGTAAAAAAACTGGTAGATTTGGGGAAAGGCCTATGTCCAGCAGCAGACTTTACAGGGCTGATTGATGATGATGATGATGATGATATGGTAAACACCTGTGGCGTGTTGAAATGTGAGTATGGCTGATGCCAAGTGTGAAAATCTCTCTCGCTCACCTCTTTCTCTGCTTCAGTTAATTTGATCTTCAGCTCCTGACCAACCTTCTCGTACTCTTCAGCAATCACTTTGTTGCCTTGCTTCAAGTAGTGAACCTCCTTCTCCAAATCCTAAAACACAAACAAAAAAACAAACTTACATATGTCCATCATGTTTCTTTACAATCATCTTATAACAGAATACAATCAGGCCATAGACTACAATGAATCAGTTGGCATTGTCTTGAAAGAAAGGAAACAAAACTTGTCTGAATGTTGTTAGACATTGTATTAATCATTGGGTATGATATGCTCAGACTATATTCCTCGTCTATATGGTCACCTAATCATAGGGAACCATCTCGGAATCTGGCACCGAAACACCGATGTATAGGAATATATATAT
>VCCN01004457.1:1198112-1209683 GCA_006491835.1 Architeuthis dux | reverse complement strand
CTATCTCTATACAAAGATTTTTTTAATCTATCTCTATACAAAAATCTTTTTAATCTTTGTACAAAAATCTTTTTAATCTTTATACAAAGATTTTTTTAATCTCTATACAACATTTTTTTAATCTCTATACAAAGATTTCTGGTGCTTATTGTAAAATGGCTCGATGTTATTCACTAATTTTTTCAAATAAATTTGTTTTTGTTATGTCTTAGTAATTTATTTATAAAAAGTAATTTTATTTTTTTCATCATAAACACTGTAAAACTTGAAATGGTTCTTCAGACGATTGAACTCCTTGTTACCCTTCTCAAAACTATAGAAAACTGTAAAACTTATTATAGATTATAAATACATTTTCAATTTTTAAGACTTGTTTTGGTCGTTATTCGTTCTATGTTTAGTTACTGTTAGATTAGTGGTAAAGTCTGATATATAGTCTTAGTATCAATTGCTTTATTAACAATGAGTGTGGGGTCACAAAAGATTTGTCTCATTAAAAGGGGTTGTGAGTGAAAAAAGGTTGATAATCCCTGGTCTAGAGTATGACTTGTTAGAGTGAGAAAAAAATAAGTGTGGCGAGGACATGCCACTTCAACGATCAAAACAGGCACACATCTTTGTGCAGCAGTTTACGTGCTATCCAGTGACTGTTCGCACCGAACTGTGCCAGTTTTTTCCCAACCCCTCTTTGTGCATCAGTTTACGTGCTGTCCAGTGACTGTCCGCACCGAACTGTGCCAGTGTTTTCCCAACCCCTCTTTAAACCAACTAATGTGAATGCATATGTCTAGTTGTACACACACACACACACACAAATATTCATCCTCACTGGATGCTACACACTTGTGGCTTTGTCACAGACTAAGCTAAGCTTAGTAAATATTATATACAAGAGAGAGATACACACATATGAAGTAGTTTATTATCAATTTTGTCAACTATTGATTCAACAAAATCTTTTAAATTAAATGTAAAAAACAGAAAAGATGGTAAGCTCATTTGAGTATGGATGTGTTTTATTAATAATGAAGACTTTTTTAAATTTTGAAATCACTGAGTAACGTCCAGCTTCAATCACTAAAAACTATCAGCTTTCAGGAAAGTATCCCAGTATACTTTTTTTCACACTAAAATAAAATGTAAAAATGTAAAATGTAAAAAACTTTGAAGTTTTCTTCTAAATCAAAAAGCAGTTTGTAAGAGTTATTTCCCTTACATCATTGAAGTTATGCTATAGGAATGCCTTTTCAAAGTGTTGGATTTTGCAAAGTCTACTGGGATATTGCCATAGATCGACGGTCTGAGTATAATTGTGATAAAAAGCAACCAAATCAGGATCACATTTAAAACTACTTTTTGTAAGCCAAGTAGTTTTAAATATTATCCTGATTTGGTTGCTTTTTATCACAATTTTACTCAGACCGTCGATCTATGGCAGTGAGTAAACAGCACAGATTGGAAATAAAGAAGAAGCTCCAGATGAGACATGAACTTGCATCTTTTTTAAGTCAGGAAGCTGCCTATGTACAGATTGAGCTACTAGAGCTCTTATGACAGAAGATCAAATATAACCCTCAAACTCACCCTACATCCTTCCCAGATCAGCACCATATTTGTTATTATTTTTATCTATACTATTAATAGTTGTAGTAGTAGTAATATTATCCTGATTTATTTTTATAAAGATGAAGCATTCATCATCATCATGAGCCGTTATAAGTCTACTGCTGGACAAAGGCCTTTCCCATCTCCTTCCATAACAACCGATCTTGTGCTAACCTCTGCCATGTCCTACCAGCAAACCTTTCTATCTTGTCCCTCCATCTTGTGTCTGGTATTTTCCTACTGCTTTTACTATCAACCATTAATTAATTAATTTTTGACTAGTATTTTCTTTCATCTTAAATTTTTTTAGTTGCTTTTTATCGTCAATCTACGGCAGTGAATAAACTTTAAAGGTCTGCGTTTTCTTAAAAAGGAACTAAAAAAAATTTAAGATGAAGGAAAATACTATTCAAAAATTAATAATGGTAGTTTTAAATAGTACATCAATGACATAGGGACCAAAAATGCAAACCCACAGTAAATATAATGGTTGTCGAATTTGAATCAAGGGTTGGGGTTAAATTTAAATTCCATAGTTAATTATGTGCATACACTTGAGAAGCAACAACACAGAAGAAAAACTTGCTTTCCAGACCCCTGAATTATTGAAGAGAGGTAAGACACAGATAACTTGATTCTATAATCAAAGCTGAAGACAGTAGACCATTACATCTAACTGGGACAACGTATCTCCATGAAATCCTCAAAAGGAGAAAAGAAATTGAGCAAAGAATCAACCTAAGTTGGCCAACTTTCGGCAGAACAATTTCAATCTTCAAGATTCCATTGGTCTTACACAGAATGGTCTACAACCAGTACATCCCTCCCGATAGTCACCTACGGAGCTGAAACATGGAACTTAACCAAGAAAGTGGCTCTTAAAGTAAGAACCATGCGCCGTGCACAGGAAAACAATCATGTTAAACATCATGTGGAAAGATCAGAAAACAGCACAATATATCAGAGAAGAGCAAACATGTGTCAGAGATATCCTAAAGACGATTAGCAAATTGCGGTGGGCAGGCCATGTCACAAGGATATCAAACAACCATCAGAAAACACAACTCACAATGTGGATCCCTCGAGATCATGGGCAAAATTGTGGCTGGCAAAAAAGATGTCATGATTGTTATGATATACTGCCGTGGGGGGGGTCATTTTCAGGTCAACACCTGTGCGGAAATGGAAGTGACCTGGTCACCTTAGCATATGCAGGTGTCCCAAAACAGGAAATGACACATGCGTGGGCGTTCGAACCTTATAAAGCTCAAAGAAGAGACGGAAGCTTCAAAGCAGAACAGAACAGAGACCCGAAGAGACGCTCGGAGGACAGACCCAGGCAGACCGCCTAGGGCTGGAAAGGCACAAGGCCAGGTTCCCCTGTTTGAAACTGTCACTCGGCACCCATCATCTCTCTCCCACTCTTCATTCTCCGGCCGACAAAGATGTATGCTATGAAATAAAAATATGTCCTCATATTTTCACAACCAGTCTTCGAGTCCTTCCTTTCTATCCAAGTTCAGCATTTCCCTCTGGCAAATGAGCCACCCACGACGAGACGACCAATGGCGGCAGAACAGTGTAAAGGGATATACAACATGATGATTTGGACAAATTCAGAATGTTTTGGCATCGTGACACTCAGGAGTGAAAGAACTGGCAGACCATGGGAAAGGCCTATATCCAACATCTGACTTTTAAGGCTGATTAATAGCAGAAGTAATAGTATAATAAAAATCCCGTTTCTCTGTCTGAGGCAAATTCAGTCAAGATGGGTCGGTCACTTTAAGCTTAATTAATTTCAGATTGTGACAATGAGTGCCATCCTAGAAAAGGAGGCTTCAAGTTAGACAATCAGCTAAAATATAATTCACATGAAATCCTATTGAATGTCAACAACAAAACCCCAGACTAAACCAGGAACCTTTAGAACTTCAGTATAATGCTCTGCTGAGTTATTTTGACTTAAGAAGAGCAACATTTCGGCTTTTACTCTTGTCAAAGCTGTAACAGTTTTCTCATTTTTGCAGTTGGAACAATTGGAGCAGTATTTTCCAATCTGTGCTGTTTACTCCCTGCCATAAATTGACGGCCTGTGTAAGTTGTGATAAAAAAAAACTAAAAAATTATGTCAAACGAAAAATACTAGTGAAAAAAAATATATATTTTTATTATTGTAGTAATAGTAGTAGTAGTAGCAGCAGCGATAAATAGATAGATGGATAGATGGATAGAAAGAATTGATTTCCTCTATTTTTTTTATTAAAAGTTTATACCTTACTTCCAAATGTTCATTCACTTATACACAACAAAGATTAAGTAATCCAATCTAGGAAACAGGCTTTAAATAAACCAAAACTAAAAAGATTTATCTTTTTGAACAAAATTATAAATTTTTTTAGAATTTCCTTTTTTTTTATGTGTTAGGATTAACATCATTAGAAAATAGGAGAAATCAGAGAGACTTAATAGAAATGTTTAAGATTATGCATGGTTTAGAAGTAGTAAACTCTGATGTATTTTTACTAGAAGGGAGTAGAAGGGACTGATAGGCCACACATATACGATAGAAGCAAATAGATGTAGATTGAATATCAGAAAATTCTTTTTTAGCAACAGAGTGGTGGGACTTTGGAATATATTACCGGAATATGTAGTGCTATCAACAGATGCAAATGATTTTTAAAAGAATTATGACGTTTATTACATCACTTCAAAAGGTTTAAGGTCCTAGATATTGTGTAATTATGATTTTTATAATGTGTGCTTGTATATATATATTGTATACTTTTTTTTCACACTAAAATAAAATGTAAAATTGTAAAAAAAACTTTGAAGTTTTCTTCTAAATCAAAACGCGAGTTAAAGAGTTATTTCCCTTGTATCATTGAAGTTATGCTACAGGAATGCCTTTTCAAAGTGTTGGGTTTTGCTATATGAGTCTCAATATAAGATTGATTAACGGCTGCATAATACCAGCCATGACTTATGGTTGCGAAACCTGGAAATTAACCAAACGAGCAGAAAACAAACTTAGAATAGCACAGAGAGCCATGGAAAGAGCAATGCTAGGGGTAACGCTAAGAGATAGAAAAAGATCAACATGGATCAGAGAAAAGACTAGAGTAAAGGATATAATACAACTAATTAAACAACAAAAGCGGAGATGGGCCGGCCACCTAGTGAGAAGAGATGACAATAGATGGGGGAAAAGACTAACAGATTGGTGCCCATGGGATAGCAAAAGAAGTAGGAAACGGCCAGACACAAGATGGAGGGACGAGATAGAAAAGTTTGCCGGTAAGACTTGGCAAAGATTAGCACAAGATAAGCAGTCATGGAAGGAGATGGGAAAGGCCTTCGTCCAGCAGTGGACTTACAACGGCTGTTGATGATGATGATGATGAATATTGATAGACATTTGTTAAAATGCACACAAGGCTTACATCAAACGTTTGGGACTGCGACCCAGGGCAGAAACGTAATTTCAGTGTTTCTTTATTTATCCAATAAATTTCACTGAATTTTTCTTTAACAAAATAATCAAGTGCAACTATTAGATGTGAACAGACTGGAATACATCAAGAGTCTTTATGCATGTGTAGACGCTTTAATATTCGCAACTATTGTTTTTGTTCCAGAGTATCAATGATGCTTAATATTCCAAAATTGAGATGAATATAAATTTGCACTATTTTTAACTTTTAACATTTTTTTCATTTCCTTTTTCTCTATGCAAACCATACTGCAACCCTCAGGAGCATCCCAGCCGTGTCGGCTGGGGCCTAGAATAAGCCGACTGCATCCCCTGCAGAAGGGTAAGACACCCCCCCCAAAACAGAGGCCACCTGTTTTTGCACCAAAGTCGCAAAACTCTAGTTAAGGAAAAGTAACCTTTAAACAAAGTCGCAAAACTCTAGTTAAGGAAAAGTAACCTTTCACCAAAGTCGCAAGACTCTAGTTAAGGAAAAGTAACCTTTCAGCAAAGTCACAAAACTCTAGTTAAGGAAAAGTAACCTTTCACCAAAGTCACAAGACTCTAGTTAAGGTAAAGTAACCTTTCAGCAAAGTCGCAAAACTCTAGTTAAGGAAAAGTGACCTTTCAGCAAGGTCGCAAGACTCTATTTTTTGGAATTCTAAACTGATTTCAGCATTAAATGACCCATCAAGGGTTGATATGCCGCTAAACAAAATCAATCAATCAATCCTTGCAACCCTCATTTGGGTTGCGGCCATGGGTTTGGGAACCACTAGTTTAAATAGTTCCTAAAAATGGGTATGAAACTTACTTCCTGGAGATTCTGGAAAAGTTGAGAGTTTTTCTCCTGATGTTCGTGCTGGCTGCTTTCCAATCGGCCTTTCGACTGCTCCAGATCGTCTATGTGTTCCTGCAACCGCCACACTTTCTCATTTAACTCCTGGATTTCGACTTCTTGTAGACTCTTTCCAGCTTCGAGGTCTTTTATCACAGCTGCAATAGACACCACAATCCAACTGGAAGTATAAACACATACAACTATCTGTATGTATATATAGATATATGTCTACACATACACATTCACACGACAACAGCACCAACAACACTTGTTGCCCCAACACATTGAAGAGTGACTTTCTTATAATTTGGTGGTTTATGCAGATCCTCATCTTTGTTGTTACTCTGGCCTTGTGTCAAACTAAGCTGTATATACACTGTAAATACTGGAGCAGAACATACTTGATATTTATCAAGTTTAGCTTATTTGGACACATGGCCATTGTAGTCGGGCACCCAGTGAGGATCAAACTCATTACAGTAGTAATGGTCAGCATCACAAGATTGTTAACAAAACTTTCACAAAATCCCTAGGGAGTTCATGAAATCACTAGTTTCACACTCTTACCGTAACATATACATATGTGGTACATATGTTATGCAAAACAAAACTTTAAACTAATCTACACAAACACACAAGGTGAAGCTTAGCCACATTGGAAGTCTAATTCTTAACTTCAGATTGACAAATTTTCTGCAGATTATCAAGAAATTCTTTGAAAAGGATTCTTCATTGAATATTGTTCGATAATTTTCCTAAATTACTGATTTTGTTGAAGGTCCTGAGTGGCGTAATGGTTACCGTCACGGAAAACGGAATCCAAGTTCGAGTTGGAGCCCTTTAGCCCTGTAAGGCAGTCCATCTACAGCTTGCCAGTCACCACAGCTGGTCCCAAGCCCAGGTAAAGGAGGAGGGTTGAACGTGTGGCTAGCAACTCCACCCAATAAAACCCTACTTGCTACTGAAACCGCAGTAGAGTGGTTGTGGCCCTATGCTCCACAAGGAGTCTAAAGGAATAAACAAAAACTAGCCGCGTGTAAGATGAATTGTAAAATGATTAATATTTCTCTTCAGTTTTCAAGTAGGTCTGGCTGGCTATGTATGTATATATATATCACGCATACAAGCCGCAACAATGGAGCTAGAGGGCTGAAAATCTTTAACATTTACTCCTTACTATGTCCAGAAAAAAGATTTTGTTTTTTGAAAATTCCCTGCCAAAATATATTTTTAGTGGGGGTTGAATTTACAATGTAAGTTTATGCTAAATTGGTCCCTTAGTTTGTGTCCAGCAGCATTCACACTTGCTTTTGAAAATTCTGACTTTTTTAGTGATCACTGCCCATCAAAAGGTGAGAGAAGTAACTCATTCATTGACCACGTCTTTTTCCAATTGTTCAATTGATCACCCCCAACATGGCATTATGCCCAAAGACGTTGGTCACGTGACGGTTTCTATTGAGTGACTAACTGTTATTTTATTATTTATTTTTACTATTCTTCTTAATTTTTCTGTTGCTTCCCTCTGGGGACAGGAGTTCGAGTCTCACAAAAATCTGCTTTATTTCCAATAAATTCTGTTTACTCACTGCTGTCAATTGACGGCCTGAGCAGGGTTGCAATAAAAAGCAAGCAAAAAATTAAGATGAAGGTAAATAGTAGTCAAAAATGAATAATAATGATATTGGGAAGATATTCTGTTGGCTGGTCAATTTTCTATAAGCCCAAGGTTGTTGGAGTGCCAGGCTGAACTTTGGACTTTCAAGACATCTCAAAGAGCAAAGGCAATTACATAACAATGCCCATCTCCCCTCTAAGTCTTAGAAAACAGGTCACATGTACCAGCAGCAGGGAAAGATACCTGGCTCAGCTCTCTTCTCCATTACCTTTTATGGCATGCCAGTGTCAAGACCGTTTATCAAGATACAGAACAGGGAGATGTGAGCTTATGCCTTTCTGAAGGGCATTAATGTGAAATGAACACAACCAGCTTCAGTCAGAATTCAGACTTTAGTAGCCAGTTCCATTCTCCGTTCTGTGATAATCGCAAAAGACACAATCCCAAATACCATAACCCTGGATGTTGAAATCCCGAAAGGTCAACATCCCAAAAATATAATTCAGGGAAAAATAATTTTAAAAAGTTCTCCAAAGTTCTCTACAGCTTTAGAAAGGGATTTATTTGAGAAACATAAAAATATATTTACTTAAAGAAAAAATGAAAATAAAATCCACCATATGAAAAAGTGTATTGCAGGGATAGATTATGGGTAATTACCCTAATCCCCAACCCCAATTACAGGGATTACAGGATTTTGAATTTTCTGGATTTTTTGGGGGGAATTTCAGCCTTACAGATTTTGATCTTTCTGGATTGTGGTATTTGGTATTTCAGCCTTTAGGCAATTTGATCTTTCTGGATTGCGTTTTTTGGGATTTCAGAGCTTAGGGATTCTGATCCTTCTAGATTGTGGTTTTGGGAATTTAAACCTTACAGGATTCTGATCTTTTAGGATTGTGGTTTTGGGGATTTCAGCCTTTAGGAATTCTGATCTTTCAGGATTTCAACATTCAAGATTATGACATTAGCAATTGTGTCTTTTGAGGTTTATGATCGGCACTGTACAGAAATACAACACAGCGAGAGAAAAAAAAGAAAACTTACTTTTTTGTTGCAGGAGATTTTGCGTCTTTTCTAAGATAGTGTGGTGCTGCTCAGCCAATTCCTTCTCAAGGTTTTCCGTTCTTAATGTTGCATCAGCCAACAAACTTTGTAACCGGGTCAACTGGAAGAAGAAGATCAAAACAGGTCTGGTTAGTCACTCAATAGAAAGCCTATTTAGTGGGGAAATTTTCAAAAAACAAAAAAAACCTTTTTCCTAGACATAATAAGGAGTAAATGTTTAAATTTTAAGCCCTCTAGCTCCATTGGTGTGGACTGCACACACCATACATACATACATACATACATACATAGCCAGCCAGACCAACTTAAAAAATGAAGAAACCTATGTTGACAGTTTTGGTAATGGTTTCTAATATACAAATATCAGATTAAGAATTCAGTATGCTTCCTCCATCCGATAATATATAAAACTATCAGCCATGGCACTGGTTTTTTAAAAAAAGTATTTTTGAAATGAATATTATAGCTGTTCATTGTTTACAGGTGCAAAAATTTAAACCCTGACCGAATTTTGTTCGAGTTATGCACATTTTGTTTGCTATAAATACATTTATACCAGAATACATATTTGTATAATTTATCCATACATAAATAATCCCGTCATTTTTGGTACTAGTAGAAATATAATTGAGTATGCTGCTGCTTGCTGAGTAGTAGTAGTAGTAGTACAGTAAAATAGTTCCACTAAATATAGGCATCTCTGATTTTTCATGAATAAAACTAATGTGTTTTTCATATTAAAAAAGAAATGTGTTTTTTCCCCAATTCTGTTTGTCTTATTGTTTTAAAATTATTAAAAAAAAAAATATATAAAAAAAAGATTTTTTTAAAAATTGACAGAAAAATGAATTTCGTTCAGGATATGCGTTTTCTTGTTTGCAATAAATACATTTATACTAAATTATATATTTATGTAATTTATCCATACACCACACTAATAATCCTGTCATTTTTGATGGATAGTATGTAGTAAGGAAATAAAAGAAGAAAGTAGTGAAAGTGACGAACCTGGGAATTCTGTTCCGAAGAATCGCCCTCTCTGTGTTGGAGCTCCGATACGAGCAGGGCCAACTGTGCCTGGTACTTTCCGGTCTGTTCTTTGGCCTCGTTCACTTGCTCCTCCAACTGCAGAACTTCAATGGTCAGTTGCTTCTCTACCTTGTCCAATTCCTGCTGCAGTTTTTCCTTCTCCGCTCTCCACATGTCCAAGGCGTTCGCTTTTTCAGCCTCTTGCTTTTGCCGATTTACTGCGATCTCTTTATCGAAAAATGCTTGCGCTTCATCAAGTTTCGACTCCCACTCACTGTTGGTCTGTTTCAGTTTATCCTCGGCTTCTAGGACTCGAATTTTCCACCGGTCAAGCTCTTGCTGGTACTGTTGCGCCTGTTGCACACTGGTCGCACGCTCATGATCCCCTGCCATCTTCGCCTGCACCAGGTTACTAATCTCATCTTGGTAATGTTTGTGCAATTGCTCTACCTTCAACTCGTGTTCTGCTTTCAACTTTTTCTGTTAAAATAGATACAAGATTTTCTCTGTTAAAATAGATAAAAGATTGTTTCTGTTAAAATAGATACAAGATTTCCCAGCTATGGACAAATGGAAGGGCAGATGGAGCCCTTCAGTCCTGTAAAGCAGTCTATATAAGAGAAGGCTACTATGACAAAAAATGCCTAGACAGCTTGGCAGTTGCCTTGGCCGTCTCAGCTTGCTGGGCTACTGAGGAAGAGCACCAAGCCACGTCTAAATGGTGCAAAAAAAACAAAAAACAATCAGTGCCGGTGAGAAGAGAGAAAACAAGGCCCTCCTTGTGCAGAAAGGTCTGCACTGCACAGATTGGGCTCTACAGCCACGTTGGAGTCTGCAGAAGTTAGACTGACTATCCTCCCTTGATCCTTGCAAGCGTGGAAATAAGCCCAACAACAAGATTTATTTTTAGGAATGTTTCAATCAATTCAAAACAAAAGGTGCAGAATTAAAACAATTGCATGATACCCTGACACTTTCTATTAGACAACTAATCTTTTTTTTTCTTAACAAATCAAACCATTTATTCCGTAGATTATACAGACAAATATCTTGAATTTTATTAGATGAAGCTTTGTCAATTATTATTAATTTTTGACTAGTATTTCTTCCATCTTAATCACAGTGGCAGACAAACTGTCCTCCTTTTTTCCTTGAGAAGCCTTAGTCTTTTGTTTTTTTCTCTCCCATTAATATGAAATATTTGCAACCTTTTTATGATCAGCTATGAAGCACATTCTAAAATCACGTAAGTAGGAATTACCTCCCCTGAATAACTGACAACTGTGCAAAAAAGCAGCTCAATGTTTGGAGTTTTTGGTTACTTACCAAAAGTTATTGCTTTTTTTTCAAGGTTTTTTGTAAAATTTCCAAAACTCATGGTTATTCACTAAGTTTAGCTTAGTCTGAGATAAAGTAGTGGGCTACCCAGTGAGGATCAAACTCACTACATTAGTAACTGCCATTTTGCTAGCCATTTCCCAAACTGCAGTAAGAGTTTGACTTTGGTATAACATACATATATACAGTGGTACCTCATTTGACAAGGACAATCCGTTCCACAAAACATCTTGTTAGATGAAAATTCGTTAAGTGAATAATTAAACCTATCGGATTTCAGTGATTCGTTCCAAATAAAAATATCAGACCCCTAAAACCTTAATAATATCCTTGTAAATAATCTATAATGTACTAATCACTTTCTAAATCAACATGTAAATAATGTAATAAATAAATAAATAATCTTATTATAATTTACCAAATGTCCGTCCATCTGTCTGTCTGTCTGTCTGAAAATAAGCACCTAACTACTAGATATAAATCTGGATAATTATAAATGGAATCTAGATGATTCTGGATGATTTTATGAAATTTCATAGTTTTTATTTAGAGTATCTGTTAATCTGTTTGTGATTATCTTTGTGAATAGTTTATATA
>VCCN01004457.1:1172751-1186551 GCA_006491835.1 Architeuthis dux | reverse complement strand
GTCCAGATACATAGATACATATAAATGCCAGAACACATGAATTACCTAAACCCAGTAATGAACCAGTGTTGTGGCTAATGGTGATTAATAATATGATAAATCCTTTTTAACATGAGAAAATACTTTAGAGCAGGAATGGGGAACCTTTTTCGAGCAGCGGACAGGAGATATTGCTAATCATAAACCGGGCCACAAATTCAGGGTCAGAATAATTTTTAGAATGTTAGGAACCTTTTTTGCTAACAACATAGCTTACAAGCACCATTTCGCTGACCTCTGTTTGCCTTAGAGAAAAAAGCGTATTTAAGCTACCGAACTGTTTCTTTAGTGTTTCAATTTTAAGCTTTCTGATATCTCCTTTAAATTTATCATAACCAGAATGTTTAGTTGTGTAATGACACTTAATGTTAAATTAATAAGTCAGAATAGATTAGACACACTGGTCTGTTTTTTACTTCAACAAAGAAGTAATCATTTGTCCATTTATCCTGGAATATTCTCATTTCTTCAAAAAAGGTTCCCTTTCTCTTAGATGAAATTTTAATAAAATGTTATTTTCCTCGTGCGATTCAGAAAGTCAAAAGGGACGCAGTTTCCCCATGGCTGCTTTTGAGTATAAACAGCCAACATTGTAGTTATCAAATGAAATCAGAAAAATTCAACATTCCCATGCGGGAATTCTATTGCCATTTAGACGTGGATCTGTTGAGCAGAAAAACAAAAAAGCTGAGGTGGCAAAGACTTTTGAAAAACGGCTATTTTTGGACGCTGTCTCATATCTCTGTCGGCTGCAAAACATGATAATTAGGTTTAGGAAATGACTGAGGAAATGCCAATATTTCACTCATAAAAGATGTCAAGCATCTACTTACAAGCAGGCAATTGTTAGGAGCTAGCACCCGCATCGTCAGAAATGACGACTCCTCTATCAGTTATAGAGAGGATTAATCATAAACTGTTTTAAGAAGTCTCGCCTGTCCCCTTTCCACATTAGGTGGGTCGGTGGTGGCCGTGCTACTATTCTAAGAAGTCTCGCCTGTTCCCTTTCAACATTAGGTGGGTCGGTGGTTGCTGTGCTTCTGTTTTAAGAACTCCCGCCTGTTCCCTTTCCGTTCGGTAGGTTGCCCTGCTGGTGGAGGGGGGGCAGTGTGCGGCGGTGAACTGAAGAGGGGGAAGGAAGTAAACGTGGGGAAATTTAAATTAAAATGTCATACTCCCTCTTCCCCTTGTGACAGACGGACTGACCAACACACCGAGTATTATTATAGTTAGATTTTAGTGGAGAAAGTATTTTGCATGGTACTGTATGAGTAAATATACATGTTGGTTGGTGAATATATATAGAGGGAGAGGGAGGGAGTTGTAGGATGACCTCTCTTCTTTTACAGCAGGAGGTCAAGGTAAACAGCAAATGTTAAGTTTCAATAAGAAGATCATGTCAGCTCCAATTGGTAAAGTGTTCCTTCTCACCTGTTAATCACCAATAGGTGGATGTTAAATCCTAGCAACACACACCTTGGTAACAATACAAAGACACCAGTATTCAAAAGAGATCAGATTCTTGAACAAGTTTCAACAAATCCCAAGACCGAATAGTTTAGATACAAAACAATAGTAGCATACAAATTTGGGTCTGGTCCATTATTTTGGGCACCTCTAATGACTTTCAAACAACTTCATGAGATGCACCTCTACACCTTTCTTTTATGTATGTATTATAGGTATGTAAATCACTGCAGGTATAACTCAGTGATCACAGCCTAGGATTTTAGATGGCAAGGTTTTAAAGATAGATCTTAAAACTCATATTCACAAAAAAGAAACAGCCCTGTCGGCTGGAGCCTAGAATATGCTGACTGCATCCCCTGCAGAGGGGTAAGACCCCCCGCCCCCCAAACAGGGACCACCTGTTTTTGCACCAAAGTCGCAAGACTCTTGTTAAGGAAAAGTAACCTTTCACCAAAGTCGCAAGACTCTAGTTAAAAAAAATATCCTTTCACCAAAGTCGCAAGACTCTAATTAAAAAAGATCACGATTCACAATAGTCGCAAGACTCTATTTTGGGGGATTTTAAACTGATTTCAGCATTAAATGACCCATCGAGAGTTGATGTGCCATTAAACAAATCAATCAATCAACAAAAAAGAAAAACTTTTATTTTGGCACTTTCAGCCTGGTACCAGAGATTAAAGTGTAGTACCTTTTTTTAATCTGTTGATGGGTTTTAGCTGATAAATGCACAAACACATAGACACAAATGCCAAAATTATCCTGTGGAAATGTTTATTTACATTAACTTGCTTAAAGGCTGCCTTCACTTCCGATTTATAAAATTTACATTATAATTATTTGCAAATAACATATTTATGAACATAGTTCCGCCTCATGTATTGGTGTATGCCTTCTGATGTATATGTTACGGTTGTTTAGGCAATTTTCAACATCCTGACTATCATTAGCATTTAATATACCTGTAGTTAACTCCCTTGAGAAATCAGTTCATTATATAATATAGATTATCCACGTAAGCGCGAATGAAGACCCTACACTACTATTATTAAGTTGCAAGGTGAACTGGAAATTGCTTTCTTTTTCAAGTTTAGCATTTTAACAGTATTGCACCAACACAAATCTCACTGTGATGTGCAGTTTTTGTTGTGTTATGTTAACAAACATACAAACAAATTTACAGAAATCAGATCATTACGATAGAAATTTCCATCTTAGATGTGAATGGCCTCCATTCTGTCTCTACAGACAATGAAATGACACCGGAGTGTCCCTTCCAGGGCACATGAACTGGGCGAAGCGTGTGGAGATCCTGAGATGCCCAGTCATCAGATTACCCCTCTCCACCTCGCTGGGCATCAGCTTGGCTGCCAGAGCTGCCAGAAGGACGTCAAATTGGCTGTTAAACCGCCTTAAGGGGGTTCCACTCCCTAGTTTGGAATCAGAGTTGTCCTTCTTCTAGACTGGTTGCCATCCCAATCTGCACTGCTATTTTACCCATAGCTGGGAGTGAGAAGAGATGGATTCGTGCCTTTCCTAAGGGCATTAGTGCGAAGTGAACATAAACAGCCTCGACCGGAATTTGAACTTGGGTCGCCAACTCCATTGTCAACGCTATTACCGCTATGCCAATAGCACACGCATCTCTCAGGTAGATGATTGCCATAACCCAGTTTTAAGTCCTCTGAAGATGGGGCATTTTAGAGGGGGTGAAATGTTTGCTCTTAAAATAAAAAATGTGTGTGTTTGCGTGTACATATATATATATACCCTCCAAAGACAGACTGTGTGCCATTTGTGAGAAGTTTGAATATTCAGAAATAACTGATGCTAGAAACGTGAAACTTTCATCATAGGATGACAAGATTCTAAGATTCTGCATCTTTTTTAATTGGAATATTTTGAGACCTTCATACCAAATGATGATAATGATAGTGATGATGAAACGCATTTCATTCCATGATAGCTTGGGGGGGGGGGGGTCACAGCACGTCCTAAATGTAAATAGCTGAATAATTCCAGAGAGAGGAAGAAGTGTGGCTTCTTGGCATAAAATCTTTCAAAAGGAAACCCAGTAGATAGAATCTAGCAGATAAGGATGGTTAATTAGAAGTCTGTAATAAACACCCTTGCCCCACCCCCCAGGAGGAGAGGCGAGAACAGAGGAGAAAGATTGGAATGATACCAGCAACGAAGCAGGAATTACAAGAATGTCAGTCTTAACCAATCAATGAGCAATGATGAAGTCAAATCTCGTAATAGAAACACTTAATCAATTGCATTGAATGGGAGAAAAGAAAGAAATTACCAATTAATAATCATAGCTGAGATAATGAACTCAATACAAATAGGTCTGGTTAATCACTCAATAGAAACCGTCACGCGACCAAATGCCTTTTGGTGATCAATTAAAAATTTTTTAAAAAGGGGTGATCTCTTGCCTTTTGTTGGGCTGTGATCACTAAAAAAGGTCTGAATTTTCAACAAAAAAACAAGCAGGCACAACCTAGTGACTAAATTCAGCATAAACTTACATTGCATATTGAACACCCCTCTAAAAACCTATTTAGAGGCAGATTTTTCAAAAAGCAAAAAACTCATTTTCCTTATTCACTGAGGGGAGTGTGTGTGCAAAATTTCAAGTTTCTACTATGAAAGGTTAGGGCCAGGCAAAGTCCAGATAAATAGATAGATACATCTAAATGTCAGAACACATGAATAACATAAACCCAGTAATGAACCAGTGTGTGGGTAGCAGTGATTAATAATATGCTCAATCCTTTTTAACATGAGAAAATACTTTAGAGCAGAAGCAGCCAACATTGTTGTTATCAAATGAAATCAGAAAAATTCCACATTCCCTTGCAGGAATTCTATTGACATTTAGACGTGGAACTGTTGAGCAGAAAAACAAAAATGCTGAGGTGGCAAAGACTTTTGGACGTTGTCTCATATCTCTCTCGGCCTTTTCAAAAAAATCAAGCGTGAACACTGCCGGACACAAACTAATGGACCAATTTAGCATAAAATTACATTGTAAATTGAAACACACCCCCCCCATTAAAAACTTATTTTGTTGGGGAATTTTTTTAAAAAAACAACATTTAGACATAATAAGGAGTAAATGTTTAAATTATCAGCCCTCTAGCTCCATTGGTGCAACATGTGCATGTGACACATAGACAGACCCACTTGAAAACTGAAGAAACCCATGTTGATGTTGACAGTTTATGTTAACAGTGTCTAATAGCATGATTCCTAATGAGTGAATTGAATACAGAACTTGGCAGAGAAACATGAGTGCGCTACATAGATAGATAGCCAGCTAGTTAGCCAGCTAGACCTACTTGAAGACTGCAGAAACCTATGTTGATATTGACAGTTTTGGTTGATGGTTTCTAATAGCATGAATCCTAATGAGGGAATTGAATACAAAACTTGGCAGAGGAACATGATTGGAGCAACTCTACAGTCCGCCAACTGATCAATACAAATTTCATTTCTACTTTTTCCTCAGAGATCAGCTGATATGTTCCCATATATAGCTGAGGAGGTGCAGGTGACCTAACAGTTACTGGCATGGAGAATGGAATCAGTGAACTGAGTTCAAACTCCAACTAGGACAATTTACACTGATGCCCTTGGGAAAAGCATGAATCCACATCTCCTGGCTATAGGTAAATAGCAGGGCAGTTGGAGCCCTTTAGCCCTGCAAGACAGTTCATTTTGGGCGTCGGGCTAGCACCCCGGTCAAGTAAAAAAATCCACAATTACTATAAACAATGATTGGGTTTCCATGGATCGTTTAAGAAATGAAGACAAAATCATTAAGTCATGTGTTGTGTTAGGGAAATGTTAGAAGTGTCTTTGAGGTTTACTCAACACTTAACTGATTGTGCATGCATACCCTTTCAGAATTGCTTGTGGAAAACTGATAGGTTTACTCCTTATTAGAAACTGTCACCAAAACTGTCAACATAGGTTTCTTCAGTTTTAAAGTTGATCTGGCTATGTATGTATCGCGCGTACAGGCTGCACCAGTGGAGCTACAGGGCTGGAAATTTAAACATTTACTCATTATTATGTCCATAAAAAATGGCTTTTTTAATTTTTTTAAAATTCTCCCCCAAAATAGGGTTTTATTGGGTGGTTCAATTTGCGATGTAAGTTTATGCTAAATTGATCCCTTCGTTTGTGTGTCAGCATTCACACTTGTTTTTGGAAAATTTGGACTTCACTACCCAACAAAAGGCGAGAGAAGTAACTTATGCATTGATCACCCCTTTTTCCAATTTTTTTTAATTGATCGCCCTCAATATAACATCCTGTCAAAAGACATTCGACATAACCAAAGCCGATGTGTCCAGAACCAACTGTCCAAAACAGCAAAAAAATGCTAAATGCTAAACATGGCCACATCAGCCAGCTGACCATAGCTAATTACATCAAAGTGGATGGTAAAGATTTAGTGGATGCGTTAAGGCACAGAAATACATTTGCTGGTTGGTGAACCTCGGTAAATGTATTTAAGGCTACCAGGCGACTAGACCTAGTGACCAAAATAGACTCGGGTATCATCTCAGTTGAAGTTTTAAGAGTGCACAATGGTGAAGCAACATTATGAGGCTGGTTGTAAGGGTTGGCACCGAACCAAATTGCCTCAATTTCTCTGAGCAGATCAAACAGATCATTCCCCACCCCCGTAGTCATAGGGCCAGATGAAACATTCATCATCTCCTCTTCACTTGTCCTGCGGACCTGCAGGGGGAGCAGAGTGGTACAGGGATAGCAAATTACATACATTGTTTCTCAACAGTGATAAACACTTATTCCATTATTGCTCTTGGCAAAATGTCTAAACAAACAGATTAATATTTAATAATATATATGTGCATATTCTTATACAAAAATATATATATATAAATAAAATATTAACAATCAGAAGTGTTTACTCATTTCTGTTATGTTATTTGTGAATTAATATTGGGCGACCCACTAAGTTCAGTTGGTTTATCAAGTAAAAAATAAAATAAATTCTTTTGACATTAACTTTATTGAGCAATGTATTTATCGTTTTGTTCCAATATATTCCACCATCTCTCAGGCAACTTCATAATTCCATCCTCCCAGATCTTTTTATCTTTTCTGGGTAAAGTACTGCTCTATGTGTGTTTTGCAGTCTTCCAGGATTTGAATTTTTTTTAATCAAGAGAATTCTATAGAGACCATAATAATCTGAAGGTGCAATATCGGGTGAATATCCTAGATGAGGTGCGATTGGCGTAGTCGGTAACGGCGTAAACAATGGAATCGATGGCCCAAGTTCAAACTCTAGTCGGGACTGGTTATGTTCACGTTGCACTAATGTGGTGGGAAAGGCATGAATCCATTTCGTTTCCCCTCAGCTATGGGTAAAATAGCAGGGCAGTTTGGGATCTCTAGCCTTGGGAAGGCAACCAGTCTAAGAGAAGGACAACTCTGACTCCAACCAGGGAGTGGAGGCCCCCTTAAGGCAGTTTGATGCCCAATTTATGTCCTTCCGGCAGTTCCGGCAGCTACTGCAGCCAATCTGATGCCAGATGTATCACTCTCCTCTGGACAACATCAGCAAGGCTGAGAGGGGGATTGCCTGGTCACCAAACAAACATGCAGGCCAGCGTTATCCTGCTATCATAGTATAGGACTACCTTCCAATCTCACCATATAACACAGCATCAGCTTCTTTGGATGAAAACCGGCCTTTAGCAAGGTTTCATTTCTCTTGCCCTCCAATCTTTTGGCATTCCACACTGTTGTAATCATTTTCCTTACATTTAACTTGCATACAATAATAAGTGGCCTATATTAGCCAAAGGGACAACTGTATGAGTCAGGCTAGTGTTGATTTCAACACAATGTCAATAATATACCCAACTAGTCACAATTGTCAGAAGATGCAAAAGTGTAACCAATATTTACTAAGCCTAGCTTAGTCTGGCACAAGGCCACAGTAGAGCACCCAGTGAGGAGCAAACTCACTTCAGTAGTGACAGTGTTCAAATCTAACCTGATAACCACTGACCCGGGGCAAGGTACCCAGAAGCTAAATGGTTACAGTTAAATATACCCAGATTTACACAATGCGTTTTTGCTCTAGTCAAAATGACAAGATTCTCAAATCATCCAACATTATTCAACTGTTAAATCTGGTGTTGAAATGGTAACATTTAATCTGTCAATAAAATAAAACAGTTTTTGATTATTTGGTGCTTTCTCTCCTTGTGTTCAACTGGTTATATTAGGGTGTAGCAAAAGTATTTTCATTTTTCACAGACCTTCACTTCAAAGCTTATATCATGTACACATCTAAAGACTATCTTTGACACCACTAATCGCACAGAGAGCCATGGAAAGAGCAATGATAGGGATAACTTTAAGAGATAGAAAAAGATTAACATGGATCAGATAGAAAAGTTTGCCGGTAAGACGTGGCAAAGGTTAGCACAAGATAGGTTGTCATGGAAGGAGATGGGAAAGGTTTTTGTCCAGCAGTGGACTTATAACGGCTGGTGAGGATGATGATGATTGTCAATACTAATCAGCTGTTTCAGATGTTATAATGGCGGATTGAGATTCTGGCAATTTTGAGGCATTATTTTAAACTGGGCTTCAAAGCGGCTGAAGCTTCTCGAAGAATTCGGAAAGTGGAAAGAAATGAAACAATATCTGACTGTACTGCCCCAAACCGGTTTAAGTGTTTTAAGGGTGGTGACTTGTCCCTTGAAATAAAGCCCAGAAGTGGACAACCATCAGTTGTCGATTATGATGGTTTAAAACGCAGGGTAGAGGAGAACCCGACCACCAGCAGTCGAAAACTTTCAGAAGAACTAGGATCATCGAAAGATACCATATGTAGAGCATGATATAACCTTTTAAAAACATACAAGAGCTCTCGAGAAGTTAAAAACCAAAAATACTTTTGATACACACCAATAACAGATTTTTATCTGTTATTGGGGTGTATCAAAAGTATTTTCGGTTTTTAATCTTTCTGCTATCACAAAATGCTTAAACTGTTGCTATTTCCAGACACCAACTTTGTTGCTGCTATGCTCCATATAAATCTGCAAAATATAAAGACTAGCATTCCAAGGGAAATTATGAATCATTGCCACCCATATATGCATTGTTTTTACCTTGTAAAATAAGCAGTGGTGGTGATAAAATTAAGTTACCTTGATGAAAATGCTACCAGTATGGTTTGAACCATAAATTCATTATTTAAAGAAAAAAACAATGAATAAGTTACTTCTCTTGCATTTTGTTGTGCAATGATCGATAAAAAAAAGTCTGAATTTTCAAAAAACAAGCTTGAATGCTGCTGGACAAAATCTAAGGGATCAATTTAGGATAAACTTACATTGCAAAAAACAAAAAACCCTACTCATTGAGTTTCTACTATGAACAGTTAGGGCTGGGCAAAGTCCGGATACATAGATGGATACATAGATACATATAAATGTCAGAACATGTGCATAACCTAAACCCAGCAACAGTGTTTAAATCGGTCTGTTGTGGGTAGCAGTGATTAATTAATTAACTAGCAATTTACTCTGATGAGATCCAATTTGATAATAACCAGCTTTCTTCTCTTGATTCTGAACCACAACTCAATTAGCCCCCACCCCCTTATTCTCAGGAATGACTTGCCAGCTTTCGTTTAAAAGGTATTAATTAAAGAACTAATTAACATCTACAGGAATCTGAGTCACAGCTGGCTGTGGCCTTTCAGCAGAGCAACTGCAGACTCTTCTCTAGTTTTGGTGTTTATTTTCTGACCCAATATTGGTAATACCGAAACCAGTTCTTAACCGATTCAGGACTGAAAATGGATAAATACAAATCACAGCAGATACAGCAGTCAGCTACAGAACCGGAAATATCAGCATCTGTAGGGGTCTTCTCAGAGGAGGAGGAGGCAGGCTATATGGGTAGGGGTCTTCTCAGAGGAGGAAGAAGAGGCAGACTATGTGGGTAGGGGTCTTCTCAGAGCAGGGGTAGGCTATATGCCTTGCTATTACGGCAGACATTCATTCTGTGGGTATTTTTTTCTCCTCCTCTTCCAATAACTCCATTTTCCTACTTGATACACTAAACTCCCCCATTTATTACTACCTACTTATCTATATGTTGTTCTCTCTCTCTCTCTCTCTCTCTCTCTTTCCCCCCACCCCAATTTACCCTCTTGGAGACTCCTCTCTACTTACCTATCAATCCACACTCATCTCACATCATTTCTTCTTCTTCTTCTATCTATCAGCTGAGGGAATTTTAGCAATAGTAACAAGTATGATTTTCTAAATGTGGAAACAAACAACACATTTTCCCTACAGCAACAGATTTTCAAAGCTAAAGAATATACTGACCAATATAAATGATATGATAACAGGCGTGGATCCTGGGGCTTGGGGGGGAGGTGTCTCCAGGGTTGCTCAGGCTAACCACAATTTAATTTTGTTTTTACACATCTAGATTAGTGGTTCGTAAGCGGCTGGGGGTGGGGGGGTTCTCTTAAAAAGGTGCTTGCATAATATCATGATGAACATAATATATTAAAACTTATTTTTATTACAGATTTGGAATTCTGATTCCGATTCAGTGATTCTGCACTTGCTCTATTACTATAGCACTATACTGCCCTATACTTGAATGACTGGGTATTAAGATTAGTGATTTTAGCCAAATATCACCTTTAATTGGAGTTGTTACTTAAATAGAGTAATTAATGGGAGAGTGGTATCTATGTGATACATACATAACATATAAATACAAAGATATTTTCTATAGTTTTGAGAAGGGTCATTAATATTCAAATGGTTCTTCAGATGATTGAACTCCTTCTTGTTATTTGTGTTGCAAACACATGTTAACAAGAAGGAGTTCAATCGTCCGAAGAACCATTTAAATAGAAAGATATTTGAAACTGAAGTCATAGCCACTGCACAAAGATCAAAACGAAAACAAAGTAATACTATTACTAAAATGTTGTATTATTGTTGTATTATTTGGCTGAATAGCAAAAGGAAAAAGTAATTACTTCACTATGAAATTAAAAAATGTATGTGTTTTAATATAGGTGTGTATTTTCTTAATTTTAGGCCCCTTTACAACATATGCTACAGGTCCCACACTAGCTTAATCCGGCACTGTATGTTATGATATCTAAAGATTATCCCGGGGTCAAACACCTGTGCGGAAATGTAAGTGACCCCGATCACCTTAGGAAATAGGTATATTGCGTCAGTGTTCAAAACAGGATGTGGGGACCAAACCTATAAAGCAGACCCGAATAGAAAACTCGGGGGCAGACAGAAATCTCGACACTCAAAGAAGAGAAAGACATCAGCGGACAAGACTGCTGTCCCTGTTGGGAACAGACTGGCGGTTCTTATCTCTCTCCCAACTCTTCACTAACCGGCCGACAAAGATGTATGTTGTGTAATAAAAATATGTCCAGATATTTTTATAAGCATGTCTTAGAGTTTCCTTTATAATGAAGTCCAGGACACCCCAGTATCCAACATGTATAGGGGACATTTTCTCATTAATTACACCAATATTCCATCAGGTCAATCCAGCAGTATTCTTCCAAAACATGGGCTATAACACCAGAACTCCATAGAAACTTAGAAGCAGTAGAAATGCCCTAACCGTTCATAGTAAAAACTTTAAATTCCTGGAAATAAGGGGGGATGGGCCTAATTGAGTTGTGGTTCAGAATCAAGAGAGGAAAGCTGGTTATTATCAAATTGGATCTCATCAGAGTAAAGTGCTAGTTTGAATCCTAATTAATTAATCACCACTACCCACAACAAACCGATTTAAACACTGTTGCTGGTTTTAGGTTATGTACATGTTATAATATTTATATATAACTATGTAGCCAGACTTCGCCCATCCCTAACCGTTCATAGTAGAAACTTAAAAGAAACTCAATGAGTAGGGTAAAGGTTTTTTGTTTTTTGAAAATACCCCCCCGCCCCCATAATAGGTTTTGAGTGGAGGGTTCAATTTGCAATGTAAGTTTATCCTGAATTGTTTTTTTGAAAATTCAGACTCAGCTATGATTGCACAACAAAAAATGAGAGAAATAACTTATTCATTGTTCTTTTCTTTAAATAATGAATTCATGGTTCAAATCATACTGGTAGCATTTTCATCAAGGTAACTTAATTTTACCACCACCACTGCTTAATTTACAAGGTAAAAAGAATGCATATATGGGTGATGGTGATTCATAATTTCCCTTGGCATGCTAGCTTTATATTTTGCAGATTTGTATGGAGCAAAGTTGATGTCTGGAAAAGGCAACAGTTTAAGCATTTTTTGATAGCAGAAATTTAGACATGTTTATCTGTTATTGGGGTGTATCAAAAGTTTTTAGAAGAATGATGAAAATATATAGAGATGTGTTCGCGTGTTTTAGTGTGTACATGACCAAAGGCTCATATCAGATTACCAGGGTGGTTTTAAAGGGGCCATGATTTTCAACGTAGGCAGTTTAGAATCAATTAGATCTGAATCCCACGAACAACGGGTCGAACGAGAGAGGGCTTGGCTCCCCTCCCATTAGGGATGAGGGAGGAGAGAGGAGGAATAAGCCTTGATTTTTTAATTACTACCATCACTGGTAGTGATTCAGCAAAGTGACCACTCGTTTAGAATTTTAACTGAAGCAGAATTCCTCAAAGTGATCCATGAACCAGCCTGGAATCGAAGCTATCGACGGGAATAAAGCGAACCCAGATTTTAAAATGAAAATACTGAATTTTGTCGTCTTTCTCTCCACCCTCCACGTAGGAGAGCCCTTTTCTCCGAGTTTATTTCCCTCCACAGAATATTCGCTACCATAAATGTACAACCCGACAGCGCGACGTCTCTCCCCCACATCGGCGAGAAGAAATACCAGCATTATCCAACAAATGTAAGCCAACTGAAATTCCTGGGCCATGCCATCAGAAATAGGCAAATAAAATGCCTTACATTACAAGACCGTATGGTTGGGAAACATGGAAGAGGAAGACAAAGAAGAAAATATATATGGACGATGCGCAAGAACTAACAAACCTAAATGTACGAGACATCATTAACACTGCTAAGGGATGATTCGATGGGGAGGGCCATGATCGCTCAAGTGTGCAATACGCAAGGCACCTGAAGTAGGAGATTCTATCAAGATCAGAAGAAATTTGTTTAATATCAATCAACGTATAACTTTGTTGCTTGAAGTGTGTACTTACAGGCCCAGGCAGAGGGTGGGGCCAGGTGGG
Organism: Architeuthis dux; assembly: GCA_006491835.1. Taxonomy (NCBI): domain Eukaryota; kingdom Metazoa; phylum Mollusca; class Cephalopoda; order Oegopsida; family Architeuthidae; genus Architeuthis; species Architeuthis dux. Next base: position 1,173,733 of record VCCN01004457.1, on the reverse strand, counting down.
TCAGTTGGCATGGGCCTACGATTTTTGAGAGGGGCCTTCCAGAGATGTAGCAAATGGGGAAATCGTTGTAGTTCTTTTATTAGTTCTGTTACTTGTAAGTACATCATATGTATATGTACATGTATATGTATATACCCATACAACATACTGGTTACAAAAATACTTAATGAGCATCTGGCCTGGGCCTATTGCCGGCTTTGCCCAGCCCTGTGTACGTATGCGCAAGGAGGCTCTCAAAAACGGGTTCCTTTCAGAGATCTGAATCCAAGGAACCATGACACCATTAAAGAAAGACCTGTTAGAGAGATATAGGTAAGTAGAGTACATACCTAGTGCTACAGTTTAGGTAAGTAGGGTACACACCTAGTACCACAATGATGGTAAGTAGGGTACACACCTAGTACCACTGTGTAGGTAAGTAGGGTACACACCTAGTACCACATTGTAGGTAAGTAGGGTACACACCTAGTGCCACATCGTCAGTAAGTAGGGTACACACCTAGTACCACAGTGTAGGTAAGTAGGGTACACACCTAGTTCCACAGATTCTTAATAAATAGCCAGGCAGATTTGGTAGACAGGAAAGAAAATTGAATCCTATTTATTTACCCCAGCAGTTGACACATGGGACATATATATCCCAAGGTTTCTGTGACTGCTGGGATATATATATATGTGTCCTGTAGATCTCTTTTAGAAGTCTACTGGGTCATTTTAATTCTGGCATTAAGTGCCTTCATAGGTTAGTCTTGAAAGGGTTGATATATAAAGAATATACTTAAGATTTTAGGAAGAATCTTGTTTTATTTTGCCATTTTTTTTAATTAATTGGATTCCATAAACATCACAAAATACAAACTATGCAATAACAACAATAGATTCCTTTTAGAAGTCTACTGGTAGGTATGTGTCATGAAAAATAAAGTAAATAAGATTTTCAGGACGGTAAAAATGTGTTCGGGATAAACAAATATCTTCCCTG
>VCCN01004457.1:1159921-1172135 GCA_006491835.1 Architeuthis dux | reverse complement strand
CATTTTTGGTCTTTTTGTTTTATACCCTTTTAAAAATGCATGCATTCAGCACCTGAATAGGTTAGTCTTGTAAGGGTTAAGTAAGCTTAAATTTCAGATGCATTTCTTTGATTATCAATTAAAAAGAGATTTTTAACTCATTTTCAAAAGATGAACACTTCCACTTTTTATACAGTTTTAGAAATTGATCTGACGTTACGTGAATTACATAATTTCTATCAAGTGACCAAAAAAGTTGGTGTCGTTTTCAATGGCTTCTTTTTTATCAGCTTTAAAAAAGATAAGCCGTTTAAATGGAAACGGTCTGTAAACATTTTCAGCAATATGAAACCTACGTACATCATTTACTAGCAGATAAAGCTTCAGAAGAATATACCTACAGTACTAACAAGTGAAAGCAACATGTCAGCCTAAAAGTTGAACATGAGAATATGACTAGGGTAAGATTTTAGACAAAAACAGTAGAACCAATAGAATAAGTACAGCATTTAGTGATAGTGAAGTGAGTGACCTTGTTGAATCAAACAAGTCAAGTGTGTGCGTTAAGGTTCAACACATGTGATGAGATCAAATGCCTGCACCTGCACCGTACATCGGAAAAAGATACACATTAGGGAAATGGGCACCTTACAAACTCTGTAAATAAAACAGAAAGAAAGAACCACACAACGCTTTTTGGTTACCTAGTATCTAATTAGTGTACTAATTGCAATGATAATTTTTATAGTAGAAAACACCAGATATCCCTTCCAAGTGTCAGAGTTGAATTAGTTTAGTAAAACAGTATATCTTGTAAAAATAAAAATGTCCAGAAAGTTTGTTCCCAACATTTCAGCAGTCAGTGTTGGATGTTCAGGAGATGAGAAAGTTAGTTGAAAGTGATGTATTCTTGCCCTTCATATGTATACCATATATGCCAGTATATAAGATGGACATTTAATTCTTTTTAACTCTTAACACTTCTCAACAAATCTAAAGTGGACAGGACAAAGACACAGAAACACCAGGGCCATGCACTATAAGGGTTACCACCCTTTAAACATAATTTCTGTTTAACCCATCACACTCGTATTTTACACCTGAAGAAGGCCAAAGAATGGATCGACCGAAATGTCGTGTTTACAACACAAATAACAAGAAGGAGTTCAATCATTCAAAGAACCATTTCAATCTTAACATCCAGTTGAAAATCTTCTAAGTCCAAAGCCGAGTCCTGTAAGAATTGAGCAGAAAATGACTAAAAATAGTTTGTTTATTCAAATGTTTATAGTGTCTTTACTTGTGGACAGATTGTTGTGAAAATTGGCAGTATTGCAGGAAAGACTTGTGCGGCCTTGTGCATTTTAGGATTTTTCAGTCATGTTTGTTTATGTGCGGCCTCATGCTCTTTTGGACTTCAAGAGTTAAACTATGAAAATATTACACTGCATCTAATGTGCTGGTATTATGACTAGGGGTCCAGCTAATGAAGCTCGATATGGACAGTTATGGAACTTGGATGCATTGCAGTGAGCAGTAATCCTCCAAATATCTTTGTAAACCATGTCTTATAGTCTGGCATATATGGAATCTTATTAAAAAAAGAAATGTCTAGAAAGTTTGTGCCCAACATTTCAACAGTCAGTCTTGGATGTTCAGGAGACAAGAAAGAATGTCAATCCAAAGACGAGAAATTGCAATGTCACATTAAGATGAGTGAGCAGTCAAAATGCTAATTCCTTTTTGTAGCATTGAAGAGCAAAGTACTAATTGTCTTAATTGGGACACTTACCCAAAATACCTATTATTTTTCCCAATAGCTTCAAGTGGATAAGAAACATTCAGCCTGTTACCAACCAAGTAGCCAAACCATAATGCTCTCTGTAAAGCTGTTTAGAGTTTATAATTGCTTTAAAAGAAACAGCAGCTTCAAAAGAGTTCACTACAGATAACACTATGAGGAACAGACAAAGCTCAACAATAGACTGTGTACACTTAGATGCCAAATTAAAAAAGTTTTTTTTTAATAATATTTTTATAATATAACAGCTCCGACTTGGAATATAAACATTGGATTTATTATTACGACTACTTCTCTTGGTAAGAAACAGAGCAAAGACATTCACTACTTTTAGACCTAGTGTAAATAAATTACAAATTTAAACTTAAAACAAAAGTAGTAGAAGCTGCCCATAGAATATGTACAGCATTTAGTGATAATGAACGGAGTGAACTTGTTAGAACTAATCCTCTTCAAACTAGTCAGGTGTGTGCGTTAAGGTTCAACACATGTGATGAGATTATATGCCTGCACCTGCATCGTAAATTGGAAAAAGATACACATTAGGGAAATGGGTACGCTACAAACTCTGAATAAAACAGTGAAAATAAATGAAAAAGTTACCCGATGTTGACTAGAATCAAGTTCACATAAACTGATCTATTGAGAAAATAGACTAAACATTAAGTCTTTCTTGACAATAAACATTTATCATATGTACTGTTTTAATTCTCAACCAAAATGTTCTGATTTTGGTAATTTCTTAACTCTGAAGTGATGTGCAATAATTCTTCTTATGTCATGTTATTTAATTGTTTAATTAATATATTTGTTATTTAAATAAATTAACTTTGTTTTGAGCTTGTTAACAAGGCTGAAGTGATGTGCAATAATTTGGCTTTGTTCTCCACTGATCCTTCAACAATAAGGTTTTGTGGATTCTTCTTCAAGCTTTCACATAGGGCCATATTGGTACTACGTCCTTCTAACGGGACATTCCATTAGTGGAATGGTCAAGATTGTAGCCAACCAAAGCCCTGGTGAGAAAAAGGGGACACATCAGGTAGGCACCAATTCCCTAAAAAACAGACACATACTTTCAAGAACTCAAGCAATGCAGACTTGGATGCCCTTGTCTTGCCAATTTCAAGATACATCAAGACACTAAAATTAGACTCAACTCCTTAATCAACAAAGTCCCCTTCAAGATTAAGGTACCAATTCAAGTTTTTATTTGAACAATCCAGTTTTCAAGAGATCAAATCAAACTTTGAGTCTTCAACCTTCATCAAGTTCAAACTCCAACAATTTCAAGAGACCCCAATTTGTTAAGATGATGACAATGACCTTCAGTCCGCAAGACGACAACTATTCTTGCAACCAATTAAGACTTTGGACACCCAAAGAGAAGATATATATTGGTAAGACAAAGCTTTAATTGATTTAATTAATTTAATTGATTGGGCCAACTTACTTATAACATTGAAATTCCAATAATTTTTCAAAGGAAATTATATTTCTTACTATGCTTACACGTGTATGTATGTTTTAACTAAAAATTTTGAAACCAGAAAGAGATTGGGCTAGGAAATGTCTGACTGTCGAATAGTCTCAGTTCATCAATGTGGTGACAGTGTGGACCGCGAGATCGAACCTGAGCTCTCTGCTCAGTCACAGCCGAAGAGACTTGGTGTGGCAGCGTTGTTAGAACATCCGGGCTCCCCACTTATGTTTTGCTGCGACAGACACTTTGCATACGGGCACTTGAATCATTCCTTAGTTGGATATAAGTTGCCGATTATCAGGAGTGCAAACAGTTGCTTTTGACTCGCTACCTGAAGCCATGCTAGAATCGTGTTTGGAGGTTTTAGTGTGAACGACGTCGTAGCAGCTCAAAGCTTGTGATAGCTTACTGGTGTTAAGCGAGAAAGTACCCCTTGAAGGAATTGTTCCAGTGTTGCAGCATTGACATTGAACTCATTGCATCTAAACTGTGTCAGTGTTTACCCCCTCCCCATTTCTACCACAATCACTTCCGAGCCAAATTTTGCAGTGATTAACCCAATGGTCTGTGTTTATATAAAGAACAAAGAGATAAACCCTTTTATTACTGCAAAAAGGAAAAATAATATACACGTTAATTAACTCCAATAAACAAAAACAAAATTTGTCTGGAATTGTTTTTTCTAAATGACAAGAACAATTTTAATTAAAAAAAGTCTACAGTGGAAATAGATAGTGCCAAGAAAAGTCAAATATGCATTTACCAATGAGCAATGTTTTTCTTTGTGATTTTTATTAAAATAGAAAGGACATCATCCTACTCTCATAAGTTACTACTCACAGATCCATAGATGATTCCATTGGAATGGAATAACTATGCTACACAATAACAATCAGCAAAACTGAAATATACTTGCCACAACAGCTATTTTTATATAGACAGATTTATATTGTATTTCTGGAACCAGGCCACTACTTCTGTTGTCATTGTTACAAATATAATTACTACTTATAAGCAGTAAGTGTCAAATAAGTAAATTTATTAAAACTATTTTTCTACTTATTGTATGTACTAATAGCTGTAGAGGATATCACAATTCCAATTATTATAGCTATTATTACCAGTACCAATTGGTACTAAAGTTACTACTTACTCTTAACTCTATTGCTTGTAGAACGAATGCTTTAGATATTAGTAGTAAAAGCAGTTGTAGTAGTGGTGGTGGTGGTGGTGGTGGTGGTGGTGGTGTTAGGGGTGAAAAGAGCAGTTGCTTGCAGCAAGCAGCCAGATGCTGATATCTGATACTGTGCATGGAGGAGGCAAGAAAAAAAAACACACTTAAAAATAAAATGTGTTTCTTAGAAGCACCCTCCTAAGGCAGGGGAAATTCTTATTTTAGCAGAGAAAAATCAAAAGTGAAAATAGGGAGGAAAGACAGATAAAAAAAAGATGGCAGCACCAAAAACCCTTTTTTGTCTATAATTTTGAGAAGAGTCATTAACACTCCAAATTTTGTTCAGACAATTGATTCTGTGCTTTTCATCCTTGATACTATCAACACAACGTTTCAGCTGATCCATTCTTCAGCATTTGTCAGTGTATTACTCAAAGCCAATTATGGCAAAGAAAAAAGTGGTCATTAATCTATCATCCATTTCAGCAGACGCAAAAACGTAACCACACCACCAACCAAGCACTCAGGCGATACCAAATTATATACGCGGGGGAGTTTCCCAACACCTGCTTTGCTAAGTAAAGAAAGCTGCTTGGTGTTGAAATCCTTACAAGCCAACTTGATTCTTTCATTTATAGCCAATAAACCATATCTGATCCACACTTCATCCAGTAATTAAGCTGTCAATAATAATGGTTAATATGATTAGGAAATCGTAGGAGTCTTGTAGCTCAGTCTTTAAGAGCAGCTGGTATGGATAACTAGGTTTCCTTGAGGCAAAAGGGACAAAAGTTAGAGTCTTATTGAGAGCTCATCCTTTATTTCCAATCTGTGCTGTTTACTCACTGCCCAAGAATAACAGGTCTGGTTAGTCACTCAATAGAAACCGTCACGTTACCAACATCTTTTGGCAGCATGTTGTGTTGATCAATCAAAAGATTGGAAAAAGGGGTGATCAATGAATAAGTTACTTCTCTTTCTTGTTGGTCAGTGATCATTAAAAAAGTCTGAATTTTCAAATAAAAAAACAGGCGGACACAAACTAAGTGATCGATTATAGCATACATTTACATTGTAAATTGAACCCCCAACTAAAAACCTATTATGGGGGGAATTTAAAAAAAACAATGCTTTTTGTAGACATAATAAGGAGTAAATGTTTAAATTTTCAGCTGTCCAGCTTCATTGGTGCGGCCTGTACGCATGATAAATACATACATAGTCAGACAGCCGGACCAACTTGAAAACTGAAGAAACCTATGACCTTGACTGTTTTGGTTGACAGTTTCTAATATTAAAAACTGACATTGATATGTTCATGCTCACCTTTCTGTTGTTTTTTTCTTGTTACAAATAAGGTGATCCAGAGTTGCCCAGGATATTTTTCTTTTAAAAATTGTTCTAATTTAGCTTTTGTTTGCACATACTCTCCTGATTATCTATAATAAATTGTCTGCATATGAGAACCTATACAAATTTTCCAATCAGAAAATACTTAGCTATTTTTGGTAGTAGTACAATTGCTATAACCAGCCATGACATACATTCATATGAATAATACTACAAGTGGACTATTGGGCCGAAGTACCAACCCTATTCTCAGAGCTGGCAAAATCTTGGAGCTCTGAACATTTGAATTCAACTAGACTGGAACCAAAGGTGAGCCTGATACAATTGCTCCTGCAACATAACATCAATGTGTGTGTCCAATAAAAAAAATAAAAAAGTACCACCCACTTTGCTGATAATTATGAGACTTCTGGCAGTCGACAAGGCCTAGCAGGAACAGTGCTTCAGGAACGTGTGCTGACAGTTGAAAACAATGAAAGATAAATGACAACAACACTATGGCAGGGATCCCCAATCTTTTTTTGGCACCATGGATCTGTTCAATATTGACAATATTCATTGCGAACCGGCTTATGGGGAGGGAGGCTGTTAAACACGACCGGAATAGATAAGTCAACTATAAGTCACTTATGGTTAAGACACTCAATTTCTAAAAGGCATCATCGAAGGAATTTAATATTAAGATCCAAGGAAATGAATTTGTTTATATTTTACAAAGAAGATAAAAGAATATCGCTGAATCATTTAGTTGCCTCGCAGCCAAGTAGCATATGCATTGCGGCCGTGTAACAGTCCGCGGCCAGGTAATGGTCCGTGGCCCAGTGGTTGGGGACCGCTGCTCTCTTCTAACCACATGGCTGCAGTAGAAAATTTATTCTTGAGCTCCAATTGATCTTAAAATCCCAAACATCAAGGGGGATGTGAATTTGCCTTTTTTCTCATTGTGACCAATAAGCCTTACTCATTTCAATAATGAAATGTTTCATTGGCTTACATCCAAAAGGGAAAGTTGAGTAAGGGCCTCTCGGAAGCGAAACAGACACTGGCCCCACCCGGATGAGCAATGTAGGAAGCCAATGATGAGACAATGAAGGACGTTGAGGGGGCCTTCTTATCTGGGTAGGGTGCTATACAAAAACAAGGATGTACTTTTAAGTTGATTCCTGTTTTGTGTGAAGCTTAATTGAACAAAAGCCAAAGAATATCAAAGTGAAAACAATGAAACAAACAAGGGCAAAAGTGGGAGTTAATTGCTGGCAAGGGACAAAGAAGAGAACAACAGAATATATAATTGAATGATAACCTAAAGACACAGATACACAGGTTACAAGTCAAGTATTGGACATGGAAAAACAGAGGTCTGCATGTACGTATATATATCATCATCATCAGCCGTTATAAGTCCACTGCTGGACAAAGGTCTTTCCCATCTCCTTCCATAAGGACCTATCTTGTGCTAACCTCTCCCAAGTCTTACCGGCAAACTTTTCTATTTCGTCCCTCCATCTTGTGTCTGGCCATTTCCTACTGCGTTTACTTTCCCATGGGTACCAGTCGGTTAGTCTTTTCCCCTATCTATTATCATCTCTTCTTCCTAGGTGACCAGTCCATCTCCATTTTTGCTGCTTAATTATTTGTATATTATCTTTCACTCTAGTCCTCTCTTTGATCCATGTTGATCTTTTTCTATCTTTTAGAGTTATCCCTAGCATTGCTCTTTCCATGGCTCTCTGCGCAAAAGTTGGTTTTCAGCTCGTTTTGTTAATTTCCATGTTTCGCATCCGTAGGTCAAGGCTGGTATTATGCAGCCGTTGTTTACGCTTTAGGCACATTGGCAAGGTGCTTTTCAGAATGTCTATTCATACCAAATGCTTTCCAACCTATCGTTATGCGTCATTTTATTTCGCAGTCATGATCTTTCTCTAGCTTTAGGTAGATGGATTCATCGACCTCTTCTAAAGTCTCTCCTATCCTTATGGCCTTTTTGGGGACTTTATCGTTGAACATTACTTTTGTCTTTGTTCTGTTCATCTTTAAGCCTACTTTTTTACTTTCCCTATTTAGATCAATTAACATGTTTTGTAATTCTTCGGATGCTTCTGATATCATGGAAATGTCATCAGCGAATCTTAAGTGGCTTAAGTATTCTCCGTCTATGTTTATTCCCATCCCCTCTCAGTCAGTTTTCTGAAAGATTCTTTCAAGGCTCGCTGTAAATAGTTTAGGTGATATTGTAACCCCTTGTCTTACTCCTTTAGCTATCTTTATCTTGTTTGTATCTTTATGCAGTCTAATTATTGCAGATCCATTTTCGTATATGTTTTGGATGATAAACACCTTTTAGAAACAGTCACCAAAACTGTCAACATAGGTTTCTTCAGTTTTTAAGTTGGTCTGACTGGCTATGTATCACATGTACAAGCCATACCAATGGAGCTAGAGGATTGAAAATTTCAACATTTATGTCTAGAAAAACTTTTTTTTTTCGTTTTTGAAAATCACTCCCCCTAATTAGATTTTTGTTTGGGGGAGGGGCGACAAATTACAATGTAAGTTTTTGATAAATTGATCCCTTAGTTTGTGTCCGGGAGCATTCACACTTGTTTTTTGAAAATTCAAACTTTTTTAGTGATCATGGCTCAACAAAAGGCAAGAGAATTTATTTATTGATCACCACTTTTTAATAGATCACCACCAACTCAACATGCTTATAAAAGATATTGGTCATGTGATGGTTTCCATCTAGTGACTAACCAGACCTGTTTTTTAATTTGTTTATAAGTTGTTTTATGTTTAGAGCACTCAATACAAACATTCATGTGTGTGTATATATATAGACAATGCTTTCTCACCCTGGGAAATAGAATCAATAGTCATCCCAAGGAATGGAGCAGATAAGGTCATAGCCATTTTGAATATCCCGAGAACTGGTGTATCCTTGATGTTACTTGGCAACAAATCAGAGGGGACATTACTGCGCTTGCATGAACAGACACACTCACATGCATTGATTTTATATATACTATTATTGTCAAACTCCAGTCCAAGTCTGGAGTCGACTTTGTTTTTCTACTGTAACAAGAACAACAACAATCCTCATCAAATTTAGGGGAGTAAAAATTAACATTTCCATACCAAGATTTGAAACCATGACCAACTGATTGGGAGGCTGGTCTCTTACCAACTGAGCTAAATTGACAAGTCTTAAATATCTATGAAATTTATCTTACAGATACACAAGTGCTTATTTCATTCTAGTAAATAAATACATTTATACTAAAAAAAAATAAATATATATTTTTATAATTTTTTATTTATTATATATACAATAGAAAGGTTACAGTAATCATCTTCAGTCGGAATAGAAGTAGGAGTGGAGTTTGACCCTGCAGCAGCCAGGCTTGTTCAGTCATCATTGTTACATCTTAAAAACTAACAAACCAAACAGATATATCCATAGCCATTCTCATAGAAATGTTGCAAAGCCAGTATTGTCTGCAATGTGTGTATAAAGCAATGTTTGCTTCATGTTTTTTCCCTCAAGAGAGGACTTTACAAAGGCTTAAAAACTTGGTGGCCAGAACATTTCCTGATGTCTGCAGTTACATCAACAACCTAGTATTTTATATTTTGTAATATCTTTATAGCCCAATGCTATAAAAAGAACATAATACAAGGTGTTCTAAAAGTGGTTTGTTTTAAACAAAAAGGCATTCAATCTTTGGCGATCAGAGTTGCCTGCAGTGGCAGGACAAACTTATTGCTTGGCAAACAAAGTCGTTTATAGAACTAAAGGTTTTTTAAAAAGATAAATATTTTTAGAGTAACTAACTAGAGTTTTCAACATATTTATACATACAACTTCTCAAAAAGAAAAAAGGTGTGCTCCTGAAATATTGCACACCTAGCACTACTTATTTTTATCGCTTTCCCCTTAAACCATCATCTACCCACTGCAATATCATAGGACAACTAGCAGTGGAGTGTGTGATACGTTCCCTGAACAACTGGCAAAATAACTTATTACAAGAGACAGAAAAATTAGTTTCCCATTATGATATTTGATTATATTACTGAGTAAATTTAGTAATATCAAATTAATATTTATGATGAATTCTTTGGTGGGTGTGCAGCGTACACCTCGCACACCCAGAATATACACTCCTGGTTCCAAGTACATTTGAAAAAGTAAAGGATTTTCAGAATGAGGATTCAAAAATGACATTCTTTGTTTCCTCAAAAACATTTTGGTAAGGTTAATGCCATGTGGAATACATTCTCCTTTTGAATCCCTTTTCATTCCACAAAATTTGATTTTTATCTCTTGAAAGAGTTTTGTGTAAAAATAACGACACAGTTATTTGCCAGAACATTGTTACCAGATGGAGGAAGAAGAGGACGAAAGAAATGGACAAATATAAATGAAAACCAAACAAAGACTTTTTTATCATCATTTTTTGTTGCCCTAATTAGAAACCGTCAACCAAAACTGTCAACATAGGTTTCTTCAGTTTTCAAGTTGGTCTGGCTGGCTATGTATGTATCACCAATGAAGCCAAAGGGTTGAAAATTCAAACATTCACTCCTTATTATATTTAGAAAAAACTCTCCCCTAAATAGGTTTTTAGTGGGAGATTCAATTTGAAATGTAAGTTTATGCTAAATTGATCCCTTAATTTGTGACTTGTTTTTTTAAAATTCAGACTGTTTTTTAGTGATTACTACCCAACAAAATGTAAGAGAACTAACTTATTTATTGATCACCCCCAACACTGCCAAAAGACGTTGGTCACATAACGGTTTCTATTGAGTGACTAACCAGACCTGTTTGATTTTTTTTATATTAAATGCTTCCCACTTGAACCCAAGCTAAATTAATATCATCAGATAAAGAGTAAATGGCAAAAACCTACTTTGGAAAATTGCCAGACGTTTGGGGAAAGGGAGATTTTAATAAATAAATAAAACAAATTAGATATACAATGGCTGTAATTTGATTATGGGATCTCAAATTCAGTATTTTTCACTCCTACTTCAGCTCTTAATACGGCCATTATTTACAACAGATGAGACTTTCACTTAGAAATAGTTCAGTTGGAAGAGCATTAGAATGAAGATCTAAAGGTCCTGAGTTTCAGCATCAATACTAAGTCCGATTTTGTATGTAGGCATGTACAGTTATCACTGAAATTATTGACAGTCTAACTTTTCTTAATTTATTGAAAATAATTACCAAAATAATTGAGCCGTTAATATTCCCTATAAAACAGATGTAGCTATTGATATGCAGTTAGTAAATATATAAACGGAAAATTTAAATATTTAATTTTAAGTAATTGTAAACAAAAGACAAAATAATTGTATATCCAAAATTAATGGCATGAGAAAATTAATAGTCAATTGTATATCCCTTTTGTGCTATAACTTTTTCTAATTCTTTTCGATAATCTGTGACTAGATTAGAACAAACATCTACAGGGATAGTTTGCCACTCTTCATGTGCATAATCTTCAAGTTGTTACAGATGTGTTGGTTTTCTTGCTCTTACATGTTTCTTTCAATTCATTCCATCAGTTCTCAATTGGATTCAGGTCGAGGCTCTGTGAAGGATACGGTAAAACCTTTATTTTCTTATCCTGAAGATATTTCTGGATTAATTTAGAAGTATGTTTCAGATCATTGTCATGTATAAAGCTAAAAAAGAAATTAGAATGAAAGGGTTTGCACCCCACCTGCCATTGATTCTCATGCCAATCCCCTTATTGCAGCAGATGACAACCCCCTCATTGAAATGCAACGAACCAATCAAAGTTTTCTCCTCAAGATGAGAAATCAATGTTTTAAGCAAACAACAATATTGAAGTAGAACTAATAATGATTGGCTAAAAATAAAAACTCATCAAAGGTGTAAATAATAATTGGAAAAAACACCTAATGAAATCAACCTGGATTATATACAGGTGCGAGTGCATTATATATGGAGAGAGAGAGAGAGCAATATATATCTCACGCACACTGACACCCCCAGAAACACGCACACTAACCAAAGTCCCAATAATATAAACAACAACAACAATAGATATTTTCTATAGTTTTGAGAAGGGTCATTAACAATCAAATAGTTATTTTCTATAGTTTTGAGAAGGGTCATTAACAATCAAATAGTTATTTTCTATAGTTTTGAGAAGGGTCATTAATGTTCAAATGGTTCTTTGAACTCCTTTTTGTTGTTTGTGTTGTAAACACAACATTTTGGCCGATCAATTCTTCGGCCTTCTTCAGGTGTAAAATCCGAGTTTAACCCGTCACACTCGGATTTTCACAACTCAAAATGAATTTTTTTCTCCAACTTCCTAAAGATACGCTGAAGATGACAGATGTCGAAACTGCAGACCACAAAAAGCAAAAAAATAAATGAAAGAATAAA
>VCCN01004457.1:1143015-1154990 GCA_006491835.1 Architeuthis dux | reverse complement strand
CCAGCCATGTTTGATGGACAGTGTTCATATTGTAAGTTTACAAAGATCTTGTTGCATTCAATGCATACAAATTTGTATAACATAAGATTCTTACATATACTAACTACTAAACATTAGCGGGAACATTGTTTTTGACACCTGAGTCAGATATGAGAAAAAACAAAGAACGTGAGGAATTCCCTCCCCAAAGAACCAGAATAAGATTCAGCATTTTTCATGAAAGGGTTCCATTCCATAATGATTAACTGTATTCTGCAGCCGTAGTAGAGAAAGATCTTACGGCAGCATTCAGTCCTTCATTTGAAGCCACTGCGTCCTCTTCCCAGTGAACGTCCTTAGCTCCCTCGGTTTCTTGCTAGATCTTAACTTTTCCAGTCCTGCATCTTTGAGGTCTGTTCACAGCCTGCCAAGCACGTTTGTGCCGTGACGGCTTCTACAAGCTTTGTAGTTGTTGGACCATACTACAGCAAATTCTAGGGCTCTTTGTGCAGGCATTCTTTCAGGTATCCGTAGTACATGACCAAACATGGACCATCATATTTGGGCCAGTTTTTGCTGATGTTAGACCTTGTACATTCCAGGTTGCAACAGCAATCACACCGAGAGATGGCGCTGCCCAGGTGTGACTAACACAGTGTCTTGATTAAAGAAGGGTAGACATTATAGAGGGGTGCCTCTATATACAGTTATCAGCTCACAATCCTTGACGATGTCAGCTTCGCAACTATGTTGGTACTGACTGGGAGGACATTGATAAGGTGTGGTATAGTTGTGATTAAACAACAATGAGATTCAGGTGCCTGCTGAACCACTTGCAAATTTGGCATTTCACAGAAGGAGCAAACTACAACATCTTTCAGTAAGTATGGTACTAGTGCAGCATTGTGCAGATATCTACCAAGCTTAGCCTGATCTGGCACAAGGCCAAAAGGACAAAATGAGAGTTGGGAAGATTGTGTTACACCAATCTTCCAAGTGGAGAGGGCTGAATGTCTTAAAAAATCAGTCTATAGTTTTGGGGTATCATAGACTAATAGAGAGGAAACTTATTTCAAGGACAAAGGATTTTTTGAACCAGTCTAACAAACTGAATTTGCATATTTTATGGCAACAGGGTCCATGGGAGGCAACCCAAGTTATATTTGCATATAAGTTAAGCAATCTAGATTCCTTCAGATAACTTAGGAGTCAATATTCAAGGTAGCTAGAAGATAACAAACATTTCTGATATGATAACAAACATGGAACCTTAAACGCAATCAAGTCAGGGATTCTTGCCTGCCACTGGTATCATATAACCCAGTACTACTTGTTTCATGTTAATTGCAAAGGAGTTGAGCACCACTAAGTAAAGTCCAGGCTGGCACCCCAACAATCTACTAGTTCATAGGACCAACCTACCAACCAATGCATGAGGACACTGTAGAGCTGTGGTTCCTAAATCCCTGGGTGCGAACCAAATGAGGATCGCAAGCATGCTCCTGAAGGTCGTGGGATAGTTGAAAAAATTAAAAATTAAAAAATTTTTTTAAAAAATGGAAGAAAAAAAACTGGAAAATATCAAAAATGTTAAAAAGTAAAAAAAATAGGCCTAATATATTTACATCACAATTTTGGAATATAAAGTCATTGAGACCCTTGAACAGGAAAATAGTTGTGAATAATAAAATATCTACAAATGTATGAAAACTGTTCCCACCCAATAGTTGCATTTGATTATTAAATTAAAGAAATATTCAGTGAAATTCATTGGATGAAACAAAATGGAGTAACACTGAAATTACGTTTCTGCCCGGTTGATCGCCAGGCCAAAAAACGTTCTGTGTTCAGGGTCACAGTCAAAAGAGTTTGCGAAACACTGCTGTAGAATCACCAGGTGTGGTCCTGATAAGACACCTTGCTGAAACGTTTTTTGAAGTTTGGCTACAGGATTAAATATTTACAATATGAAGTGTTGATGAATATTTAAAACCTGACAAGCATAAAGGACTGTAAAGGACTGTTGATGGGTTTATTATTACTACAGAGTTAAGTGTTTTACAGTAGATAAGATATTTATTTTATGAATGTTGATGGACATGAGAATTGTTGAGAAACAAGTTAATTGACTCCTTATGACAATCCTCTTGTCTCATTCAATTTGGAAGCAACAATCATTTTAAGCCTCTTTCCAAACATCTAAATAAATAAAAATAATCACCACATGCGATAAAATCACTATTAAGATCCTATCTCACTAACTTTCTTCACTTGCAAAACATCACTTCCACATAATAGTTTTCATATGTATCGTCAAACTCCAGTACAAAGTCTGGAGTTGATTTTGTTTTCCTACCTTAACAAGAACAACAAGAACAATCCTCACCAAAATTAAGGGTGTAAACTGATATGTTTTACTGACTGAGCTAAATTGACAAGCCTTGGATATTAATGAAAATTTATCATACAAATATGCACAGCTTATTTCATTCTAATAAATACATTTAAACAAAAAAATAATATATTTTAATAATTTTGTATTTATTATATATACAATACAAAAGTTGCAGTAATCATCTTCAGTTGGAATAGAAGATGGAGTGGAGTTTGACCCTGCAGCAGCCAGTCATATTCTCCAGCTGAATTTTTTTAAATGAGGGATTATCATTTATTCAGACTATTGCCCTCATCTTGGTTGTTTGTATTTTCATAATGCTTTGGCCGTTGTACCCTATGGCCTTCTTCAGGTGCCTGTTGTGAAGGGTACAATGGTCGAAACGCTGTGAACATAGAAACAACCAAGATGAGGACAATAGTCTGAATACATGATAATCTCTCATTTCAAAAAATTCAGATGGAGAATAAGACTGGCTGCTGCAGGGTCAAACTTCACTCCAACTTCTATTAGAAACCATCAGCCAAAACTGTCAACATAGGTTTCTTCAGTTTTTAAGTGAGTCTGGTTGGTTGGCAATCTATCTATCAGGCATACAGGCTGCACCAATGAAGATAGAGGGCTGAAAATTTAAACATTTATTCATTATGAGAAGAAAAAACGTTTTTTGGGGTTTTTTTTAATTCCCCCCCCCCAAATAGGTTTTTAGTACCAGGGTTCAACTTACAATGTAAGTTTATGCTAAATTGTTCCCTTATTTTTTGTCCTGCAGCGTTCACACTTGTTTTTTTTTAACTTCAGAATTTTTTAATGATCACCGCCAAACAAAAGGCAAGAGAAGTAATTTATTCATTGATCACCTCTTTCCTCCCACCCAAATATCATGCTGCCAAAAGACGTTGGTCATTTGACAGTTTCTATTGAGTGATTAAATAGACCTGTATAGATTTTTTTTTAAATTTAAGAGCGAAAAACAAGCAAAAAATAAAGCTGGTATTGTCCAGCCAGAAAGAATTTGTTTTTTCACTAAAACTATTTACATGAGTCTCGAGCATGTTTTAGAACAACAATACAAGACGTCATGATTTAAGACAATGTCGTGATGTGATTTTAAATCTTCTAAACGATAATTTATTTCAAATCTGGATTACTTTCTGACGATTTTCCTCTGAAGAGTGTCAGACGAAAAAAGCTTTTCAGGAATTATTTTGTCTGGTGTCATAAATATATATATTTGTACAAGCTGAAAACCAACTTAGAATAGCACAGAGAGCCATAGAAAGAGCAATGCTATTGATAACTCTAAGAATAGAAAAACATCAACATGGATAAGAGGGAGGACTAGAGTGAAGGATATTATACAAATAATTAAGCAGCAAAAGTGGAGATGGGCTGGTCACATAGCAAGATAAGATAACAATAGATGGGGGAAAAGACTAACCGATTGGTGCCCATGGGACAGTAGGAAAAGACCAGACACAAGATGGAGGGACAAGATAGAAAAGTTTGCTGGTAAGACGTGGCAGAGGTTAGCACAATCTAAGTCATCATAAAAGGAGGTGGGAAAGGCCTTTGTCCAGCAGTGGACTTATAACGTCTGATGATGATGATGATATGTAGTTGTTTCTGTTTAATAGGTATCCACTAATCACAGGCATTTTAAAATTCTGTACAACCAAGAGACTTTTCATATTTTAACCTTTCAATATCAAGGCTTCAGGCATAAAGTTTCCTTTGAACCCCTTGACATTTTTGGCTTTTTAGCAGTCAGTCCTACCCTATGAGCAGAAAGATCCTGTGGCTATGATAAGGACTAAATAACGACTCATGACATCAGGACATAGAACATAAATTAGTTTGGGACTCAGAGGAAGTTTAAGTGATAATTTTGGCATTTTGTTGAGACTCAATGAGGATCCAACTCATCAGTTGTTGGAATAACAGGTCTGGTTATTCACTCAATAGAAACTATCATGTAACCAATGTCTTTTGGCAGCATGCCATGTTGGGGGTGAACAATTAAAAATTTGGAAAAAGGTTTGATCAATGAATAAGTTACTTCTCTCACATTTTGTTGGGTGATAACTAAAAAAGTTTTCAAAAAAACCAGCATGAATGCTGCCGGACACAAACTAAGGGATCAATTTACCATAAACTAATATTGCAAATTGATCCGCCAACTAAAAACCTATTGGGGGTACTTCAAAAAATAAATTAAAAGTTTTTTTCTAGACATAATAAGGAGTAAATGTTTAAATTTTCAGCCCTCTAGCTCCATTGGTACAGCCTGTACATGTGATACATATATATATAGCCAGTCAGCCCAACTTAAAAACTGAAGAAACATGTTGACAGTTTTGGTTGACAGTTTCTAATAGAGGTATGCCGGTACCTTTCTTGTTTTGAATTCTTTCTACCTCAAGGACGATGGTGCGTCCCAGTTATGAGGAGGCACAATACTATATTTCAGACATAAAAGTATTGTGTTACCATGCTCTGATATCTTGGACACTTAGAGAAAGATGCAACTCTGCTACTGTCTGTAAGATGCAGCAGTTCAAAGCAGAACACATGGAGATGGTTCAAAAATAGACCAGCCACATGTGGCACATGTGGCTAAATTCAATCCCACATACAAAAATAAAATAAAAAAAGGTAATCCTACTAACAAGATAAAGTTGTGGGATGTTTTCATCCCACAACTTTATCTTATTAGTAGGATTACCTTTTTTTATTTTATTAGTTATAAGTTATCTCGCCTTTTGTTGGGCTGTGATCACTAAAAAAAACAAGTGGACCCGAACTAGTGACCAATTTAGCAAATACTTATATTGCATATTGAACCCCCTACTAAAAACCAATTTTTGGAGGGGAATTTTCAAAAAAACAAAACAAAGGTTTTCCCTACTTATTGAGGGGAGTGTGTGTGCAAAATTTCAGATAGGTTTTTAGTGGGGGGTTCAGTTTGCAATGTACGTTTGTGCTAAATTAGTCCATTAGTTTGTGTCTGACAGCATTATGCTTGTTTTTTTACTTTTTTAGTGATCACTGCACAACAAAATGCAAGAAAAGTAACTAATTCATTGATCACCCCTTTTTCCAATTTTTTAATTGATCACCCCAACACGGCATGCTGTCAAAAGATGTTGGTTACATGATGGTTTCTATTGAGTTACTAATCAGACCTGTATCTTATAGTAAAAGACTAATATTTAAATCAAATTAGTTTTTTGGTAGATCATCAGCATCAGACATGTAACCATGAGGTTCCAAATTCAAACTCCTTTGACTCATAGAAGTTTTCTCCTGAAATTAATCAAATAGATGCAGTTATTTCTCTTAAATGAAGTGCCAAAATCCAATTACCCTATATGTCAGACTATATAAGATGAATGGTTCACAAGTGTATTTAGAGGACTACCGCACACTACAACTCATCCGAGCCCCGTAACCGTCTATATCGAGCTCTGATAGATGGCTCCCAAATCATAATACCAGTGCATTAGATGCAGTGTAATAATTGTATAGTCTTTTATTTTAATCAAATGTCCATCTTATATACCAGAATATACAGTAATATTTTGTTTTCTTTGAACTGTTGCTTTCTGCCTGGAGATGTCTGTGAGTAAGCAATGCCATTATACCAAGTTATTAGAATTGCCTATCTTCTTAAAGCCCTATCCCCAATACCCAAAAAGGGAATGATTCCAATGTGGGTAAGTTATGATAATGGGGAGGCTTGGAGGTTAAGTCAAAAATAAATAAAAATAATGGTGGCCATTGGGATCTGCTTATGGTTGATTAGCAACATACAGAAACTGTGGGAAAGTTAAGGGGGAAAAAAAGGGTTTCTTCCTCCTGCAGAAAAGAGGAGGGAGACATAGAGGGGAGCCTTGGTGGGGGATGGGTTTCAAGTGCAACAAAGATTCTGAAATCCATTCGTACACAAAGCCTAACAGAAGACTTAGTCCAAATCTCTTAGCCAAACAATCTCACACAGGCTTCAGTTGAATTGTCAAAATACATGGAGAGCTTAAAACAAACACAGTAAGAGGATAACAAAAAGGCCTTCAAGAGTACTCACACATCCCACATATCAACAATTGTGAAGGAATATTTGTATGTGTGAGGATGCTATTTTATACACTATATATGTACAGTTTTTGAATGTTTCTACATAGAAATGTTAATAGAATCTTTTGATTTCTTTATAGATTTTAAAATCTATATTTGAGTGCGTATCCAGAGAATGTCAATAATTTTGCATTTAAATTATCTCCTGTATACAATTCCGCAGACCTCAGAGTGAATGGAATTGAGTTTTATAGATGTGGATATATGCTGCAAGACACATATACTTTGGGTGTAGGCAAATAAGTAGGTATATATATCTTAAGTAATTGAAGCTGACCACAATCTTCCCAGGGGGAAAGTCAAGTGATTCCAGTGTTTACGCAGGTGGAGAGCCAGTTGTGTTTTTACATGGAACTTCTTTTCTAGTTACTGTTCTTGACCCCCGACTGTTCTATTTTCCCATGTAGCATTCAGCATTTATAGTGGTGCGAAGTGGCCAAACAGTTAACAGCACAGAGAATGAAATTGGCAAACCAAGTTCAAACTCCAGCTGGGACAGTTTGTGTTCACTTTGCACTAATTCCCTTGGGAAAGGCATGAATCCATCTTCTCATCCTCCCAGCTAGGAGTAAATAGTAGAGTAGACTGGGCTATCTAGCTATGGTTGGCAACCAGTCTATGAGACAGATAACTCCGATTTCAAACCAGCCTGAAGAGGGATGGGCTTGGTCAGGTTCTCTCACCCTTGACACACCTATGATGAAATCATCTGTGGTTCCCCAACAACCCTGCACTGGGTTATGGGATTTTTTAAAAACTTATGAAAGCTGCCTGCTTGATACTTATCTTCGAAGATTTGTAGATTTATTCTAACTAACATCCTTATCTTAATTGTTTCTAACACAAAATTTTGACTAGTCAGTTCTCTTACCTTCATCAAGTGAAGGCCACAACTGGTAACCTTCAAGAGAACAGATTGCTTCTTTAGTTAACTGCCTTCTTGGTTTATTGGCACATAAAGTTACCAAATGCAACCTTCGCTGGTTGAAACTTTGTTGAAAACAACAAAGATGAAGATGCTCAATCAAATAAATCATCAAGTTATGGCAGATGCCACATCTTAGAACTTTAGATAATTGTTTACCTCTACCAATGAAGTTACAGAGGTATATTTATTACCCTGTGTCTTTCCATCCTTCCATCCCTCTTTCCATCCGTCCGTCCATCTTTCCGTCTGTCTGTCCACATGATATCTCCAAAATTTCTCGATGAATTTTTATGTAATTTTGTGGAAGGGTGGGCCATGGGCTACGGAAGAAGTGATTAAATTTTATGGTGGACCCATCCACAATTACCTCCCCTACGTCGCAGTGACAATGGCGTTAGCATAGGTATGTGCTCCCTGAATGTTTTCTAGTTAAATTATGTACCAAGTTGAGATTTATCTGTTAGTCTCTTAATCTTCAGGCGGACATTGTAACTCTACAGAGTTCTCCAAAGAGAATCACTGTATCATTTGTTTTAAAGTTTTTTGTCAATAATTCATCCTAAAATGGAACTTGAAGTCTAACATTGGGCATTCCATCCATACACCAACCCAAAATCAATACATTCGTTCATTTCTTGTCGCTCGCAGCAAGGCCAGTCAGAGGGTTCAGGGGTTAAGGGAGGGGTTGGGGTCTTTGGCTTGCATTATTGAGCATAGAGCAAAGATCAGTCTCCTCCTTAGGAGGATTAACAGGATCGCCACGGGAGGCTCTCTATATGATCCCCAGCTCCTTACTGGACCTGGTATTCTCAGACGGACAGCCATCTAGGTACTGACCAGGCTCAACGTTGCTTAACTTTGGTGATCATGTGACAGCCAATGTGTCCAACGCGATTTGGCCATAACTAATCAATACAATTCAATAAATCAATTCCAAACCAGTTGTCTGATGCCCAATAGGTTTGCCTTCTAGACATGGTGTAATGGTATAATGGTGTATTGGGGGGGGGGGGCTCACATGCTGACTAATGGAAGCCAATCCCCCTGGTAACAGTTTTACTTTGGGTTACAGTTCTGGAAATGAAAGGTGAAGGCCTTTTTGGAAAGCCCCTGGTAACAAGTGAATATTCAAGCCTATGGCAACAAGCTTTCTCTTTGAGTTGCAGTTTTTCATTAGACCCTTAGACGAGAAGGCCTTTTGTTTGATAAAAGACGCAAATTCAAGTGACAAGACAAAGACAGACCAGAGCCAATATAAGTGAACAGCTGGCAGCAGGAGCACCATTAGCAAGCGGCCAGAGACCAGGAGGGGTTGTGGTGGAACCGGAAGGGCAGACAAAACAAGATCAGAAGAACCCGCATATAGCAGAAGCAGAAGATGGGTCGACAGGCGAGATGAAGAGAATGGCCTGAATGTGTAGCAAAACTTGTTTTGTGCTTTGAAATCAGTCGGGCATCCTACTAAGAAACAGTGAAGGAATAAAAATGTAGTATTTTTTTGTTCCTTATACTTTGTGTTTTCTCTCATCATTTTTGACAACATGTGGGTGACCTTCCACTGACATTTAATTTTCATCTGCCAATTGGAATTGAATATTCGGTCATGGCTGGCTTAACCACGGTGACCATGACAATGCAATAAGAGCCTGAAATGCTCAACTTCGGGTCGCTGGGTAGTGGTTCAAACCATTGCCATGTCATACCAAAAAAAGGTACTCGATGCCTCTCTGATAAGCACTCAGCAAAAGGACTAGGATTGAGGAACCTCTCACTGAGGCTAGGGAGTTATGGCAAAATCATGTTGGATACACCAGTTCTTCAGCAAAGTTAAGCAACATCAAGCCTTGTCAGTACCTAGATGGGTGACCATTGGGGAATACCAGGTGCCGTAAGCAGAACAAAGCTTTGACAGGCCTGGCAAACCAGAAGTGGGTCTTACTAACAATTGCCCGTGTGTACCTAACCCCATGACCCCCTCGATGAGGGTATAGCAGAGGACTGTGATACATGCATACATACTTTCTGATGATGATGATGATTGCATACTGTACCGTGCAATGAAAGTGGAAAAGAAATATATACTCCCCAATCTTATTTATCTCATCAAAACTCAACAGATTCCACTAACACAGATGAATAAATATATATCTAGGTAAGTAAAGTAGATAGGAGGGAGGCAGAGTATGTAGCTTTGGAGATGGATAAGAATGTGTTTCCGAGAGCAAATAACATGGATGTAAAACAGAAAATATACATGTCTGGTTAGTCTCTCAATGTGAAACTGTCACTTCTTTTGGCAGCATGACATATTGGTGGTAATAAATTAAAAAATTGGCAAAAAGGAAGGGGTGATCAATGAATGAGTTACTTCTCTCACATTTTGTTGGGCAGTGAACACTAAAGAAGTCTGAATTTTCAAAAAAACAAGTGTGAATGCTGCCAGACACAAACTAAGGGACCAATTTAGCATAAACTTAGATTACAAATTGAAACCCCCACTAAAAACCTATTATGGGAATGATTTTTAAAAAACAAAAAAAGTTTTTTCTAGACATAATAAAGAGTAAATGTTAAAATGTTCAGCCCTCTACCTCCATTGGTGTGGCCTGTACATGTGATACATACATACATACATAGCCAGCCAGCCAGCCAGACCAGCTTAAAAACTGAAAAACCTATGCTGACAGTTTCAGTTGACGGTTTCTAATAAATATATATATACGCACACAGTAAATGGGGTGTATTTTAACATGTCATCATCATCAGCCGTTATAAGTCCACTGCTGAACAAAGGCCTTTCCCATCTCCATCCATGACAACCTATCTTGTTTCTGGTCTTTTCCTACTTCTTTTACTGTCCCATGGGCACCAGTCAGTTAGTTTTTCCCCCTATCTATTGTCATCGCTTCTTGCTAGGTGGCCAGCCCATCTCCACTTTTGCTGCTTAATTATTTGTATAATATCCTTCACTCTAGTCCTCCCTCTTATCCATGTTGATGTTTTTCTATCTATTATAGTTATTCCTAGCATTGCTCTTTCCATGGCTCTCTGTGCTATTCTAAGTTGGTTTTCAGCTCATACAAATATATATATTTATGACACCAGACAAAATAATTCCTGAAAAGCTTTTTTCGTCCGACATTCTTCAGAGGAAAATCGTCAGAAAGTAATCAAAATTTGAAAAAGAATTATTGTTTAGAAGATCTTTTCCCCCATCTATTGTTATCTTATCTTGCTAGGTGACCAGCCCATCTCCATTTTTGCTGCTTAATTAGTTGTATAATATCCTTCACTCTAGTCCTCCCTCTGATCCATGTTGATCTTTTTCTATCTCTTAGAGTTAGAAAAAGGAAATTAACCCTTTTGAGATGGACCAGATCTGACAGACCAAGCGTTTGTTCACAACCAAATCTAATAATACCAATTGGCCATAGAGGGTTATATACGCTGGTGAATCAGCCTGAGCAACAGGACAGCATCCATGTAACGGGTGTGTTTTGAAATTATTGATATAATCGAATTTTGAGACCATGACAACCAAGCATAGATTTATGAATGCTGAGGAGATGTTGCAGGCCATTATTGACTCTGAGGACCAGTTTGCATGGGGGGGGATTATTGTTTTATTACAATTTATTAGAAATACTGTTACATGATTCTGAGACATAATTATTGCCACTTCATCCTTGATACAGTTATATTTACAATTTTGCAGTTTCAGCAGTTTTATTGCATTCTGTTGCCATGGAGATTACCAAAACCAGATATTCATGAGTAAAAATGCCTCTACCATATAGCCCGATCATAATCCTACCAGAATATATATGGTTAACTTGTGTAGATAACTAACAAATTGAATTTAGATTTTATTTATCTCAAAACTGGTAAAATTTAATGATTCCTCTGTTAAGGGTGAGAATATATACACAAGTAACAAATACAAGACATGGATATTCCCAACCCACTAAACACAGACCCACGGCTGACAAGCAACATTACTTCATCAATATCACTAAAGGAATTCTCTTACAGGTACAACAATCTATAATGATCCGATTTCTGTTTTTGGTTTTGTTACTGTAACACAGCAAAAACAGATCATTGAATGCTCTAACGTGGAGAATAAAGCAATTTCCAGTCCAATCGGACCACCGGTTTCCGAGTAATTAATTTAATTAAGTATAAATAAAGTAGAAAAGAATATCTGTCCATGGGAGATAACACCATTTCTTCATAAGAAAATAAGAGGTATAAGCACATAATTCCTATATATAAGAAGTGACTTGACATCAAGCTTAAAGGCTGCCAAATGGTGAAAATAAGAGCAATGGAATCAGTGAAACAAATTCAAAGTCAGGTTGGGTGTCACTTCTCTGCACAGGCCAGATTCAAGTCAATGTACACCAGGAGACAGAATTCTATGCTAACTGCAATCTAGACATTAAAATATTCAGTAAAAGTCCAATGGATATAAAGAAAAGTGTAAACTTACTTTTAAGCCACAATAAAGTATACAACGGTTACATAAGACTAGCCATG
>VCCN01004457.1:1107715-1121063 GCA_006491835.1 Architeuthis dux | reverse complement strand
TTGTCACTAAAAAGTGAATGAAAATCAGTTTATATATAGCTAGGATGTAAGGGGGTTAACTGTAAAAAAAAGATTTCTCAATCAGTCCCAGAATTTAACTAATTTTTCCTTAGCTTATGACCCATCCTAGAAAATGCCATTGATATTCATTGAGAACTTGTGGAGACAGTGTGTGGAGATATTAAGTGAATACATTAATGTAGGGGGGGGATATCTCAACCCAAAAAAGATTTCTGGATCCACACCAAAATTTAATCACATCTTCCTTAGCTCATGGCTTACTCTTCTGCAAATGTCATTGGAATTCATTGAGAACCTCTGGAGATATTGTGTGGCCAAACAGACAGACACGAGTGGATACATATACCTCTTCCAACTTCATTGTCAGGGGTAAATCAAATCTACACCTATTATTCAGCAAATATAATTCATAAAAGATTTATTTCCTTAAAAAAAGAAGTGGGGGGTTTGTAGTTAGTTACACTAAGGTGTTAAAGTATACACACGCTATACAAGCAGTTGTAAAAGTTGAAAACAAAGTTTATAGCCGTCGTCGTAGCATGAGTAGAAGAAGAAGAAGAAAGGACCCTAAAGGAAGAATAGGGGTTTTGAATATCCAAGAAGAAAGTGAAGAATAACATCCTCCTCGCCCTCCTGTGTGTTCTTCTGGGTCTTCTTTGACAAAAAATAGTGAGTAGTCACCCTCCCACACACATAAACAACAGTTGAAATAAACTCACGGACACTTTGAACGGTAGCTAGTAACACAGTTGCCAGATAGTTGGAGACGTTTCTGGCCAAAAACATGAAAAAGTGGCCAAATGCCAAAATTGTTTATAAAACATTGCAATGTTGCAGTATTTACCAAAAATAAGAATTTATTAAACATACTACTGCAACATACTTAGCTCAATCAATCCTATATTCCTAAAGTAGGGGTCCCCAAACTTTTTAGACCATCGACCCCTCTATGATCCCTAATCGACCCCCAAACCATGTGAATAAAAATATTGAAATAAAAATAAAAGACATGCAGTTTTAGACATGGTTTCATTTCACTTCATTTTTTCATTTTTTTTTTAATTAAAAATGGCCAAAAATTTAAATATGGCCAAACCAAAAAGTTAATAACCAAATGTTTTTTTAAAAGGCTAGAATTGTTAATTTGGCCATAAAATGGCCAAAATAGCAACCCTGGCTAGAAGGTGATTTTCTTCTTTTTGGTAATGACATGAAAGACTTACCTTGGTCAGCTGTGCAATCTTCTTGGACATCTTATGGTGCATGTCATGCGAGATGTCCACATCTTTAGTGGATCCGTGGGGAGGAAGGGTATTAAATTTACCATTTTGTTGTTGGTGATAGTAATTGGAATAAGACATCCGAGCACTGCTGGTCGCCATCTTTTTACAGCCAGACAGCCACAGTCACAGACACACACAAGGTTTTTTTGGGGGGGAAGTGAGAGAGAGAGAAAGAGAAAAAAAGAGAGATTAACAAGTCACACTAAACATTAACAAACTTCGAGGGGGGTGGGGAGATTCCTGTCTCTACTAATATACTAAGTACTACTTACTTACTTAATCTTAGAATATTAATGAAAATAATTGTTTAAGCGTAATGTTTGTTTGTTTTTTGTTAATTTTTAAAAGCTTTTTTTTTCTCTTCTACCCTGGTAAGGGTGTCCCCTCACACCCGGCTTTGGATCTGAACACAAGCACTTGATACTTTCCCTCTCTCTCTCTCTCTTCTTTACTAGGGTGGGGGTTCCTGTTTATGGCGAGGGTGGACTTAATTCTCAAAATATTAAAGGCAACTGACAGAACTTTTTATGTGCGTTTTGTTTAACTTTTTTTTTCAAAGTCTTTTTTTTTTCTTTTTCTTTTTCATCCACCCTGGTAAGGGTATATCCCCTCACCACACCCGGCTGTGGAACACGAGCACTTGATTACTTTCCCTCTCTCTTCTTCGCTGCTGACTCTGTTAGTAGCAAGAGACCAAAACTTTTCAAGTGTGCACAGCGCACCTCTTGGGTAGAAACTGAAGGCAGAAATCGACAGTAGTTGTTGATTGTGATGATGATGGTGTGTAGAAGAAGTATTTATTAGTAGATGTTGTAGTAGTGCTGGTAGTATAAGTGATGAGGATGGGGAACCTCTTGGTTGGAAAAAGGAGGAACAAGAAGAAAGAGTCCTGGGTTGTTTATGGGCTATCACTCAAAATGAGGTTCGATGGAGCAGGGTCTTGCCCGTGAACTGTATGAATGGAAGGAGGTGGGGCTATATAAATCGTTTAGTTGTACATTTCTCCCCTCTTCTTTCTACTTTCTTGCTTGAAATACAATTATTTTTATTAATTCTTTCTTTCTTTCGGTACAATGTAAGAAAGGTTGTCCAGATCGTAAAGTTACACACCCTCGCTCACTCGATGTTAAAAACGGCGCACAAATAAGAACAATTTAACAATTGGATTTATTCGAAGCAATAACATAACAATATATGTATTTACTTCTGTTTTTTTCATTAATGCTCTTATTTCTTTTTATTTGTGTTTTTAACATCGAGTGAGCTAGGGTGGTAAACTTTACAATCGGGACGTGGACGACCTTCCCAATGTGCTTTTCTTTCTTTCTTTCTTTCTTTCTGTCTTTGTTTTTCTTTCTAATTCTGTTTCTTCTTTCCCCCCAGAGTCACTTCTTAACGTATTTCGATACATCCACGGTGCACCCGAGAGAATTTAGAGTGTAACAACTTACATGCATCTTACATACAAATCCATTTAATTAACGGAAGGAAAAGCAATTATTTTGCGAAAATTTGATTATAGAATTATTTTGGACAGAAAGACACGTATATTAAACATTTCCAGTGAAGTGGTGGGTGGTTAGGTGGGGGATCTTTGTGTGTGTGTAAGTGTATGTGTGAGTTTGTGTGTGTGTGTGTGTGTGAGGGAGAGAGGGGGAGAGAGACTGAAAATAAATAATTAGATCATATATTTCTTCCGCAGAAAGATAAGGATAATAAATTTTTATTTATTTTTATACTACACTCCAGTCCCCTATTTTCCTGTTAAAAGTAAAACAGAGAGCAGAGAAGACAAGACACAATAGATTAGATTTAAGTTATTATTCCCTAAATTAAATAAATCCAATGACAAGCAATGAATAAACAGTAAACTCCAACTTCTTCTGCGATAAATTCAAAATTTGAAGAATGGCCAATTATTGAATAAAAGAAAGACGGAAATAAAGAATCATTTACCGTTTTTCACCATGTATAACCCGCTACCATAGATAATCCGCATCCAGGGGGTATTCCACGGTCTTCTGGAAGACCCTCAGAATTTTTCCGATAATTTTTATTTTTACTGTTTTCTGAGCGTCTTCCGAGTTTTAAATCTTTTCGTCTCAACACATGACATTGACAACCTTCAAGACCCTTAGGATTTTTCTGAAAATTTGTTTAATTCATCTTAATTTCAGAAGCTGATATGCCAATCTTGGATACATAATTTTCGAAATTTTCTGGGGGAGTATGCCCCCGGATCCCCTTAAAAGTACCAACCTCCAATTTGGGATCACATTCGAAAACTTTTGAAACATGCTTTAAATAGACTTCTCTAGAGAACACTTAATTTCAGTCATTGATATGTCCCGATACGCAAATTTAGCCAATCTTGGATGCATCATTTTCAATATTTTCTGGGAGAGCATGCCCCCAGACCTCCCCAAATGGCACCCTCTGCATTATCCCGTGTATACAATTTAACAAATGTGTATAACCTGTGGGGGTGCCAGGTCCGACTGCGCCCCCCCCACCCCGCGCGAATTGTTAAATTTTCGCCCCTCACAAAAGTGAAAGGTTTAAACGGTAGGTCCGATTGTGCCCCAAAAGCGGGGTTGCGGGTCCCACGCGCCGCCTCTGTTTCGATAGATAATACGCACCTGAATATTTTTAGCTCAAAACTTTTTCGGGGGAAAACTGCGGATTATACATGGTGAAATACGGTATTTGTCTTTCTCTTTCTTTCTGAATTAAATCGAGTTCAGCTTTGTACTTTCTCTTTCTGTTTCAATATTATTTTTAAAAAGTTTTCAACTTTTCCGTTAAATAAATTAATTATTTGTCTTATCCAATACGAAAATTGTCATTTTTTTACTTTTTTATGAATAATTAATATCTTTGGTTTACTTCATTATTTATACATTTTATTTATGTATTTCATTATCTTAAGATTAATTCCAGTGCGGTGAATAAAAAATAAAAATAAAATTATTTCATGAAAGAAATTGAAAAAAGTTTGAATGTGTGCTAACGAGACCCATCAACAAATTTTAGCCTGGTTCAGTGGTTAGAAATAAGTTTTTTTCCTCCTATAAATATTGTCTTTAGTAATGAATGTCACTAACCCGGCCCTTTGTAACTCAACCAGCACCCTTTTTAATGTGAGGATTCAATGAGTGTAGCAATGCGAGGGGGGGGGGTGCTGTCTACTTAAAAGCCCGTAAAGTCCGTGTTTAAAACTAAAGCCCGTAAAGTCAAAAGTTGTGATGAAAAAGCAACTAAAAATTAAGATGAAGGTAAAAACTAGTCAAAATTAATAATACTAAAGTCTCTTCTTTATAAAGAACGAAATGTGTAGTTGTTACTTGTTAGTAACGAGCATTTCCAACCTGGCACCTGACATTTTTCAGACACTAGATACTTTCTGATCATTATCTTATATATTATGCTGTTTGTTTGTATGTACGCCCGCGACGCTTTCTGATTATTATTCATTTCTTCTCTGGTTTCTTCTCACACCAATAAGACTTGTTGATGTATTTGTTTTCTTGAGTTGTATTACTTCTTTCCCCTTTTGATGTTTTACCGCTTACCAAGTGGGTAAAGAAGGCGAGGAGTCAATTGTAGTCCATGGGAACTAAAGCATGGTATCTTACAGCAATAAAACATAACATTGTCATATCTTTCATCCTTTATCTTCTCCCTCCCCTTGCAATGTAATGAACAACGGATACAAGAATGGAAGGCGGTGCTTATGCTTGAATGGTAGCAAAAGGAACTCAACCTTCACTATAGCTGTCATTTATCCATTACTCCTCCCTCACACACAAGTCTGAAGTCTAAAAATTAAGTTATCGTAGCAGTAGACCACAGGAATATAGACAGTAAGTAAGTAATCAATAACAAAACAATAACATATATTAGTAGGACCGGCCTTTGGGTTCCTGGTGCCCCGTGTTAATAGTATTATTTATTTATGTTTTACAATGAGAAAAATAAATATATAGGAATAAAAAGTTTATTACAATATGAATAATCAGTTAAATATTCCGACACATCACCTCAGAATTTCAAATAATCATTTGATGAATATAACAGATACATTAGTATAACAAGGGCGCCCCCTAGCACTTGGCACCCTGGGCGAGTGCCAATGTTGCCGGTACCTAGGGTTGACCCTGTATATTAGATTAATTTGCCTTTACACGTTTTCATAGTTAATAATATGAATACATTCCATAGGTAATAAACTACTTTAACAACACTGTCATTATTATATAAGTACTTTTAAATAGTGTTGCAATAAATTATTGCCAATAATGTATGATGAGGGCAAAGAACCAGAGATGAATCAACAATTCAATGTTTTATTATTATTTAATTTAGAATAACATGTGATGTTAGTTTCATGCCTTTTGATTTTACAAATAGACTGACCGCAAAATAAAGGGGGTCCTCATTTACTTTTAAACATTAACTTTTTTTCTGGATTAAAAAAAATTAAGTATAAATATTTGTTAACTAACCTCACCAACCTGGCATTGGGATAGAAAATGCAATCATCTGTCGTCAGTTTGTTGCTGAGTAGAAAAAAAGTGGAAAATGTTTTTTATGAGACAATTCTCGAAGAGGAAGAAACATTTTTGTTTCTTGGTTGTTTGTTTGTTTTTGTTTTATGGAAGAAGAGGAAGAAGAAGAAAATCGGCCCAAAATGTAGAAAATGAAGGAGAATCCATTGAGCGAGACATGAAACTGTTATTCCTGTGAGTATTAAACCATTTGGTAGGTTTAATAAATTAATAATTGAATGAATTAAAGCCAGAAAATAGTGAAAAAACAAGAAAGAAACTCGCGACGATCGTCGTTCGTTGTCAAAGTTGTTGAGACGACGACAAAATGGCGCCCGGCGGCCCTGTTGCTAAGCAACGACGCGGCGTGCTGAAAAAGGAATGACAAGTCAATACTTGCATTATGTCACATTGCGGTGAAACACACACTTTTATAAGCAATGAATATTGGTTCAAATTCTTATTTTTAATTATTTAATTTAGTTAATAATTTTCTTGCTGCTAAATAAAAGTTTTAAAAAATACATTTTAAGCTGAAAATAAAATATTTAGATATTTTCGCGTTTTTAAATAAAAGTAAAAAAAGAAATTTAAACTTGAAAATAAAATATTTAATTATTTTCGCGTTTTTAAATAAAAGTAAATTGAATTTTCTCGTTTTTAAATAAAAGTGAAAAAATACACTTAAATTTTAAAATAAAATATTTAATTATCTTCTTGTTTTTAAATAAAAAAAGAAAGAAATTTAAACTTGAATATAAAATATTTAATTATTTTCTCGTTTTTAAATAAAAGTGAAGAAATACACTTAAATTTTAAAATAAAATATTTAACTATTTAAACGTTTTATTTCCACATTTATTTTTTTTTAAAGCAAAAACTATCTGTTCTCTGCACTTATGAAAAAGTTTGAAAACAAATGAAGTTTAGAATTTATATTACGTTTCCAAATCAGTTTCACCAGGGAAGAAGTAACATTAGTCTTGAAGTCACTTCTCTGGTGAAACTGATTTTTTAAAGATATTTTCTATAGTTTTGAGAAGTGTGTAAAATCCGAGTGTGGTGGGGTAAACAGAAGTTTTTATTTTTAAAGGGGGTACCGGGTAACCCGTATAACGCAGGGCCCGTCACACTCGGAGTTTACACCTGAAGAAGGCCGAAGAATAGGACAAAACGTCATGTTTATAACACAAACAAGAAGGAGTTCAATCAGTTGAATGATTTTTAAGTACTACAAGACCTATATTAATGGACAAAAGTTTGACTGTGATATAATTTTCCTCGGTTTTGATACAGTTTTGCAAGGCTAAAACCAGAATTATTTATTAAAAAAATGGCGATTGTTACCTTTTCCGCGTTAAATTCAGCAATCATTTTCAGCGTTCTTTTTTCGCAGCACTATGTTCATTTGAATTTAAAGTAGGGTTTAGTGTTTTTAATTTAAATCGGTGTTGTTGTTAGGGTTAGTGTTTAGGGTTAGTTACTTGATTTTAAACTATAGCCCTTTTGGCTGACACCACTGACACCAGTCTCTAAGATATTGAACTCTTAAAATGAGTGCTGAATATAACGCGGAAAAGGTAACAACCGCCTAAAAAAACAACTTTTTTACCTAATGAGCCACGGTAATAATCCGGCTACGTTTTCTCTGTTCCTCTTACACAAGAGAAAGACACAATTTTGGAAATGATACAAATTTTACACGACTGAATAAAGTATGTATGAAAAGTCTTACCCCAAAGGTACCCTCAACTTGATTTGAACGCAAGCAAGCAAGCCGGGTGAGGGTAATACTTTTGAACCAGACACGAGCTACATACAACAACACCCTCTTCTTGGTCGGGATTTTTCATTTACTTATTTTATTTACTTCGCGAATGGCGTTTTTTATTTGCGTTCAAAAACAGGAGAGAAAATTCTCAAAAGTGTAGAGTTACGAATATTCAATATTGTTTTTCTTTAGCAAGTTTCATATTGCGAATATCATTATTTAATAAATTTGGCATAATTACTGGATTTGGCAACAAATAAATGCAGTGTATTATGTTACACCGAATCTGTGAAATTGCCTAATTGGAGAAATTTACTTATTTTTTTGTAAAAAAAAGTTTGATTTTACTTTGATTACATAAACTTTTGATCATAAAAAATAGTTGTTTTATATCCTTGTTTTGATTAAATGATCCTTTGATCAAATTAAAACTACGTATTTATTTGATTTTTGTAAAAAAAGTTAAAATTTCTCCAATTAGGCAATTTCACGAATTCGGCGTAACATAACACACCTGATGTGAACATGAAATAAATAATAATATGCCTGAATAATAATCATCTTACTATATAAAAACTATTGTCATCAATTTTGTTGATTTGTCTGTCAGTCACAGGGACGAGGGAGGATGATATTTAAAAGCAGCAGGGCAAAGGCAAAGTGACTGAGAACCCCCTCCAACAGTACGACAACCCCCAACCCATCCAATGTAAAATGTGGAAAGGGGAGAGACAGGGAGATTATTTTGTTGAAAAGTAAAACTATGTTATTGCACAATTCAGTTTAATATCTTAAAAGAAAGGTGATCTTTCGTTTTATGTCACTGGAAATCGGAGATCACTTTGACTTGGGAGAACAAATCACGAATGGATTGAAAGTATACAATGAGCTACAATTACAAAATATTTATTAATTTAATATTTAATTTCATTAATTTAATATTTATTATTTATTAATATTCAATTTCAATTATTTGATGTATAATATTAAATGACGGGACCCGTCATTTTTTTCGGTTTTTATGCTAGTGTATATAATAAGAGCCATGTCTGTCACATCTATAGTATCAATAGCAGCCTCTCTCTTACTACCCTCTTATTAAACAACCTAACCTTTTTTCTCCCCTCTCCCTTCCGACCATCCTTGTCACACTTATAGTATCAGTAGCAGCCACCAGCCGAGCCTGTTGTTGTACACTTATGACAACCGTCAGCGTACCAACTGATCTTGGACAAGATATTTCACTGGGGAAGGTTTTAAATTATATTTCAAAAGAGTTCTGCAAATCTGGAATTTTAAAGAAAGCCTAAAAAGAAAAATGTTTCATTTTCTTTTTCTTGCAGACTAGAAACTACCCAATCTCCATTTCTAAACATAGGAAACAAGTAATCTTTATATTAGAATCTTCTCCAATCATTCTTATTACGAATGGCACAAAGATTTCTACAATAAAATTAATTTTTATAAAAGTTTTGGGCGATTTTTGTCACATATCTCTTGGTCAATGAAACAGTAGTGGCAGTAGTAGTAATAGTAGAATAACACAAACACCCCTTACACTTATTCTTCTCTCAGAGTATCAGCAGCCTGCCCTGAACAAGATCATTTCTTCAATGAAGTTGAATGGAATTGCAGTATGTGAAAAAGAAAATAAATTTTTAAAAATCAAAACAAGAAATAATTCTATAAGTAAATAATTTCTTATTTCCAGATTAAATATCTGTAGACCCCATTTAGGCCTTCTGCAGGAAAATCCACTCAATAGGGAGGGTTTTCAGCTAGTAAAGACTTGAGGGCCACACAATGCAGAGTAATGAAAAGTTGGTTATGGCAGCCAAAAGTTGCAGAGGAACTGACAAAAGGCTTTGTAAAGAGGTTGGAAGAATTCGAAATCTGAGCAAGAATCAACACCATCCAAAAGATAGCATTACTAAAAACATGTAGAAAACCAAGAAAAGTGCTGGAGTATTGAAGAAACTTGCTGTCACTTGATCTCCAGTGAAAGCCACCAGATACTACAGGTGTGGAAACTCAGTTATAGAGTCTGAAATAAATATCACCACTTTGAGGCCGAGAATGAATAAAATCTCCTGTTAATATTTAAATACCCGAGAAAAGGATTGAAATGACATAGAAATCCCACCAAAAAATCAAATCAAAGTATACTAACCAATCAGAAAAAATCAAACGATATTTTCGACCAATCAAAATAAAGGAATCAAATTTAAAACGATCGTTTAAAGACGTATGGTAACTCTTTGGTTAAGGAGGGCAAATGGCTTGGTTTGCTCGAAACCTTACACGGTTTTGCCCGAATAACACAGATTTGCCTACAATTTGATACTGTTTTGCCTGAATTTAAGGGGTGGGGAGCAGTTTACTATGCAGCTCGCAACATGCAATAAAAAGATTCAAACTAATACAAATATTTGGCCTGCCTCGAACATTCAACTTCTAAATGAACTAGAAAAGACATATCCAGTAAGGTAATTCAACAAACTCTTTCTATAACTCATTTCAAAAGAACTTTTTTTCAAAATGCACAAATGTACAATTCTACCAATTGGAGTAACTTTCTTGTTGTACAGACTTTCACAACAAACATCCCAAAAACTCTTATTCCAATTCCATGTAAACTGTGTATATAAAGTTTATCTGTTCTTTTTACAATAAGTGAATTCTCTTGTTCATTTCATTTCCTTTATTCTTCCCTTAAGTATTCACTTTACAACTTTGCTTGCCATCATTTTTCATCATTTACTGCTATGTGGAAGAGGAAAGTTAAAACAACAAAGCAAATGCTCTTGCCCACAATATTCAAATTCTTGTAAGTGGTTATCCTCTTTTTTGCAAAGAATTGACACTTTAACTAAGGATGGCATTTGTTAGGATTTACCTAGCTTTACCTAATTTCTTTTAAGCTGTAATCATCATTTTGAACAGAATTTATGTTCCAACTAAAAATAACATAATGTTGTCCACTACAATTATTCCTTACCTGATTTAATGGTCGTAGAATGTAAAAACGACCTGAGTGTTGCGGTAAAGAGCTACACAAAATAAGATAAAATAAGAACTAGTCAAAAATTAATAATAATGACAATGCTTCACCTAAGAAATGCAGACAAATTAAGACTATTACATCTTATTACTACAAGGCAAGCAACAGTAATTTTTCACAGTTACCTTTCCTGCATCTTAGCTATATAATAACTGATTTTCATTCAGTTTTTGTTACAATGGCATTGGCAGAGGTATGCACTGTCTGATTCCTATTCAGTTATTAATATTTTGACTGGGAAATCAATCCCTGCTGTTTGCTTAATGGTCGTGGAATGTAAAAACAATCTGAGAGTTGTGATTAAATGTTACAAGAATAAGGTGAAAGAAAGACTAGTCAAAAATGAATAATGATGACAATGCTTCATTCAAGAAATTTGGACAGCTTAAGACTATTATGTCTACTACTACTAGGTGTAAACAAGCTACAAAAATAATATGAAAGAAAAACAGGTCTGGTTAATCACTCAATAGGAGCCATCACGTGAGCAATGTCTTTTGGCAGCATGCTGTGTTAGGAGTGATCAATTAAAAAATTGGAAAAAATGGTGGTCAATGAATAAATCACTTCTCTTGTCTTTTGTTGGGCGGTGATCACTAAAAAAGCCCAAATTTAAAAAAAAACAAGCATGAGTACTGCTAGATACAAATTAAGGGACCAATTTAGCATACACTTACATTATAAATGTAACCCCCCTCCCAACCTATTATGGGATAATTTTAAAAAAAAAATGTTTTTTTACTTGATATAACAAGGAGTAAATGTTTAAATTTTCAGCCCTCTAGCTCCATTGGTGCAGCCTTTATGCATGACACATAGATAGATAGCCAGCCTGCCAGACTCGCTTAAAAACTGAAGAAACCTATGTTGACAGTATTGGTTGACGGTTTCTAACTACCGTAATTCCCCATGTATAATATAAACTTTTAATAATTTAAATCAGAAAACCGCAAGAAACCTGTGGTGCCCCCCCCTCTTTTGATGCCCTATGAAGTGCTTATTCTGCTTAATGGTTAATCCCGATAATATAGAAAACTGAGAACATAATCACCAGATGGCAGTAATTAACAACAGAAAAATTAAAGAGTTTTAATTAAATTAAAAAATTAAAAACCTGAGTGTATTAAATTAAATAAAATTGCAAATGCAGGCACCGTCAAGTAATAATTTATTCCGCTTATTCTAAGGTACCAAGCCCTTTAAGTAGGCCAGTATAAACACACCCTCAAAGTGACTTCTTGGTTGGTCATTGCAAACTCAATAGTCAGTGCTTAGTCAGTCTTAGTCAAGCAGAATGAGTCAAGTTTTGTTTATCTTTTAGTCTTGATGATGAAAATAATGCACTGCACTTGTGAGTCAGTGAAACTTTTATCTCTAGTGCCGATGACCGTTACTGACTGACAAGCTGACATACTAGAACACTCTCACTACATCTCGTTTCTTCTCCATCTTTCTATATACAGGGTGTCCCATGAGAACGTCCTTTCTGTACCCGTTTTAAGAGGAGTAACTTTGTGCTGAAACAAAATCCTCATGTTGTATAGCAGGGTGAATGTCCTGGACTTGGATAGAAAGGAAACTCGAAGACTTGCTTGTAAAAATATCTGGACATATTTTTATTTCATAGTATACACAGCATACACTTTGTCGGCCAGTGGATGAAGAGTGGGAGAGAGATAAGGAGAACTGTCAGTCTGTCCCCAACAGGGACAATGGGCCCGGGCCTTCCGGCTCCACTGATGTCTGTCTCTTTTTTGAGTGCCAAGTTTTCTGTCCGTGCCTGCTCTCTGTGTTCGGGTCTGCTTTATAGGTTTCTCAAACGCCCACGCAGGTGTCATCCACATCCTGTTTGTTGGACACCCACGCATATACCTATTTCCTAAGGTGAGCGGGTCACTTACATTTCCGCACAGGTGTTTGACCCCGGAATAACCTTTTCGTGGCAGCATATCATAACACTCAAACCTCAATACAACATCTCTCAGCCGAGTCAATACAAAGTTATTCCCCTTACAATGGGTAGAGAAAGGACATTCTCACAGGACACCCTACATATGACTGAAAGTGCAAGGGAGAGAACTCAGGTTAACTGCGTTTTTGAGATAGCAATCCATGAGATCGAACTAGCACATCTATGGTCTGATTTTTCAGGTTTGCTTTCTATAAGTGGAAAAAGTATATTTTTACAAAAAATAATGAATCGTATTTTTTAGTCCAAAAATCCAACTTTCAGATAAAAAAATAAATGTACAGAAGATTTTTTTCCCAACTTACCTGATTCAAAATTAAATAAACCTTTCAATAATAAATTAGTTGTTTTGGGCTTGTATTATTTCAAAGAATTTGGATGGAAAATTTTTTTTTAAATATGTAAAAAAATATAAATGTTAAAAGATGGAAGTGGCTCCAAAAAACATGCTTTTTGTTCATCCATATTTGATTAACCAACGAGAAAGTGTAGCGAGACTTGATATCGTAGTGGAAATGTCGCTTAGGGTTTTAATATTTATAAACATACATCTGACTTTCGCAAATTTTCTTTCTTTCTGAAATTCCCAAACAAAATTCTGCTACAACTATTAAAATCTATTTTCTATAGTTTTGTGAAGGGTCATTAATATTCAAACAGGACAAAGACACAGAAACACCAGGGCCATGCACTATA
>VCCN01004457.1:1085739-1101521 GCA_006491835.1 Architeuthis dux | reverse complement strand
CTAAAACAAGAAACGCGCTGAATCTAGCGCGAAACCGCCAAACCTGAGGCTTTACGCTCTGTCCCACGAAGCCAACATAACATTAACAACCTTCACAAGGGAAGTAACAACATACTTCGAAGCCTCACTTCCGTACAAACGGACTGAAAGTAACGGTCCAATTTACCATTGCATTACAGTTACATTGCAAATAGAACACCCTCGCAAAGAGATTTAGAAAATATTTTTTACTAAAAAAAAAAAGAAACACGAAATTCCGGGAAGATTGTTAGGGTCTAAATGGATTAAAACCATTTTTTTTTTTCGACATGGTTAGTTTAATCGATGTGAATCTTAACCATAATTGTATTGAAATTATAATTCCGTTATTAATTAAAAATAAAAAGCAGGCAACCCTTCGTTTTGTGAACGCAAACACTCTGGCTATTGTTACCTTTCCCGTTTCAAAATGGCCGCCGTTCAAGCGGTCTAGTGGCAGCTGTTGATGACTAATTATTTATTTTATTAAAGGATTGTAAAGTTCCACACACTCACTCATTCAATGTTAAAAACGTCACACAACTTTTATGCTCCGTTTTTAACCTCGAGTGAGCGAGTGTGTTGAGAATTCAGGAAAGAAAAACAGAAGTTAATAAATTAATTATTTCTATTGCTTTGAATATCACTGGGGTGTAATGGCAGCATTTTTGTGCTTTTGTAGTCGATTTCGACAATGATGGTTAAAATTTTTGCGTTCACAAAACAAAGGATTTGGAAAAAAAACAAAACGTTTTGTTTGAAAACTAGATTTTCTGCCGCCAAAACACTTGATACCTACATTCATAACTGAAGCATCATTTCTTGCTTGGGCTGAAAAGACTTCTTTAGAAACCTTAAAGGAACAAAGATAAAAACTAATATTACTCATCTTTTTATTATTTTATTTCTATTTTTAGGAGTATTGGTAACTATTATTATTCATTTTTTTTTTTTCCCTTATTTTCCTTCATCTTGATTTTTGTGGCTTTTTACCACAACTTAACTCAGGCCTGTCGATCTATGGCAGTGCGGATCAGAAATAAATTTTAAAAACAAATTCCGAGTGAGAATCGAATACACGTCCCTTTTGTCTAGGGAAGCCTGGTAAACGCCCAGCTGCTCTTAACTGTCTGAGCTACATGAACTCTACCAGGCTTCTATAGACAAAAGGGACGTGGGTTCGAATCTCACCGAGAGCTTATCTTTTAAAAAGAGCTGAATTGCGAACTTGCTTTTTCTTCTTCTCTTTCAGACGCAGAACATTTGTAAACTTAAGGAATTTCTGCTTTTGCATCGGAAGGAATATGTCTGTGCTGGCAGGTGAGCAAAACTAACCGTTTTTTGGTGGGGACTAAAATACAAGGTCTATCTGTAAAGTATCGAACCATGTAATATTACCAAAAAAATAGCCTACCTAGAGCAATGGTGCCTTAGTTCTGTTCAAAGTACTCCCCTTTAGGACTTCACACACTTATCCCAGCATCCCTTTCACTTTTCAGAACAGTCCTCTTTCAGGATTGCCATCAGCTGTCTCATCGCATTCTCCCTTAATCTTGTCTACAGTCTGAAATCTCCTCCCTTTCAATGGCGAAAAGCCAGACATCGCAGGGAGCCAAATCTGGACTGTGGTGGGGGCTGACAGAAAAACCCTGCATGAGACGTGAATACGATGGTCACACAGTACACAGGCCCAAACGAGGCCCATTACCGACTGAGTAACCCCCACAGGAGTGTGTCTGTTTACCCGTGTGCAGTAAGGTCCTTTCTGATTAGTTTCCAAGTTACATCCAGGCTGTGCGACTGGTTCTCGATATTCAAAATGGCTGGATACGGACAGACCTTGTATTGGAATGGAGTTTCTCTTATACCTGGTTAAATGAACTCGGCCTTTTGATTAAGATCAAAGTGTAGTATCTGTTCTTCGAAACTGCCATGGTCTCAAAATTCAGAGAACCACAGCCCTTCGTGGGGTTCTTGTGGCATGCACGGGTATCATCCTGGGAGAAGTTGCGCAGGATATCTTGGCCAGCTGGTCGGGAGGCGATCACCATTAGCATGCTCAGGATTCGTCCTGATAAGCTTTTGACCACAGACCAGCTTATCCCGGTCCTCGTGGCATTTGTCACCGTGACAGGGATTCTCTCCCTTCAAGTCTCTAGTCACGGGGACATGGGATCTCTCCTCCTTCTGCCTGCACGTCTGCGTGCAGGACCTCACCTTAAAAAGCCTTCATGTCATAATTTGCCGTCGTGGGGAGGCGAATAGAGAAATTCTCTTGTACCTGTTTTTTCCCCCCCAAACCAGTCAACATCAGATTGTGAGTTGAGAATTTTGTCCTAAGAACCATTCTGTGAAGGAAGAGTACTTGGATACTGTGTGTTTTCCCATGTTGGTAGAGTGTTTGTGTACTAGAAGCAAGTTGAATCACTAATCTGCCTCATCAGTATGTTTAGAGAAGCAGACCCACACATTCTCTCAGTCACTGATGAAACAACAAAGTCACCTGCTTGAATTTTCAAATAGAAATTTACTTCTTTCAGCTACGTTGCAAAAAGCAACCCAGCTTGTAGTTCGACCATGGACAGTAACCTTTTATGGATACCTCCAATGATTTGCTGAGTGTTGAATTTCATTGCCTGGCAGCACCCATCTCTTCCCATTAGCACTTTTTTTTCTTTACATTAGTTCAGCTGTTTATTTTACAACAGACACTCATATCAGCAACTTTTATAAGCACTTCATATTATGAAGGGTAATAAAGTTCTTGATCTGAGTGTCTGTTGAAAAGCTGATTTCAGATTATAGCTAAACCAGTGTAGTAAAAGAAATGTCTGTTTAATTAGCAAGACTAACCTATTAACTTGTTTAATGCCTGAATTAAAATTGCCCAGTAGACTTCTAAAACAGGTTTACGTGACGTAAATATCCCAGCCGTCATAGAAACCTCAGAATATGTATATGTTTCAGGAGTCTCAAAAGGGTTGAGCAGTTCTAAAGTCAAATGAGTGAAGTTCATTGTCTGTTTTTGTTAATGACGTGGGAATTGGCCAACCAGAATGCAAATGGTTTTTTCAGTTTTTTCACACTTTCTGGTAGAAGGTTTTTTCTAAATAGTTAAACCCTCACCCCTATAAGATAAAGTTTCAAAAATGGATCAAATTGCGTGGTTGCCAGAGAGAACGTTGTCAATTGAACATTGAAAAAGCCATGTAGACTTTGTGATCCTTCATTACAAACGTGTATCCAGAGTGTTCATCATCTTTTAAAACCTTTAGCACTATGTGTTCTTTTTCAAGGGCACCAAGATTTTGTGCAATTAATAATTTTAAAAACCTGTAATCTGTGTGTCTGTTAGTGTATGACTGAAATTGACATGACAACACAACCACAAAATTCAAACCCATTATCATTAGGAGTCTCCTGCAGTGGCAGGACACACTTTTTGATCGGCAACAAAAGGTTGCCTACTGATTGCTAAAGGTTAAACTACTAGTTTCAGACTTATTTTGACATTGGTCTAAATCGTTAGTGTTTGACTGGTTGAGTGCCACCTACTCTTAACACTGGATTGGTCTGGCTTTAGTCCATTTGCTGGAAGCACTTGCTGCTGTTGTGTTTTCTATTCTATGTTTTGTATCCTGCGTTTTGTATCCTGCGTTTTGTATCCTGCATATTTTTAGATCTGCATATGTTGAAACAATCTTGTTATAACAAAATAAATCTTCCTTTTATACTTTAATTCCTCAGTTGCAAAAAGTGCAGATGGACAATGAAAAAAAATGAATGTGATTGAACGTTTTAATAAAAATTCTTACAGCTCAGCTAAATTGCAAATAGTAATTCTGTTAGTACTAGCTGCAATATTTATGATGAATGAAAAGATGAATCAGGATGCCTTGGAATGAGTTGTAGTTGAAGTTTATTATTGTACTAGCATAGTACCTGTAAAGAATGACAGGATTATTTATGTATGGATAAATCATACAAATATTTTAGTATAAATGTTTTTATTGCAAACAAAAAACACATACCTTGAACAAAATGTATTTTTCTGTCGATTTTTCTACAACTCTGCATATTTTCTGTTTTTTATTAATAATTTGAAAACAATAATACTCGAAATAGGCTTTTTTTGACAGCAGTTAATTGCGTCATTAAGCCAGCTTCAGTGTGGTTGGGCTGGGATTAAACTAATAAGAAAAATGGTAGTTAAATTTGGTATGTCCGATATCAGAATAAAGATTATTTTTTAAAATATTGATATTCTCGGATGTGACCATCTTTTCACTTAGGCTGTTCCATGCGTTTGCAACTCTTGCCGGGAGCAAATTTTTTCTAACACCAGTGGAGGTCTGAATTTGTAGTTTATGGCTGTGTCCTCTGGTTTTACTGCACATAGATGAAGTCAGCATTTTTTTATCAGAGCATTTTGAGCAATAAACATCAATATCCACTCTGTATGTTGTCCCGGATTCTATAGACCTCTAGTAGGTCAGCAGGTTTTCTTCTGTATTCAAGAGTCTCTAGATTAAGCTCTTTTAATCTTTCAGTGTATGACAGAAAGTCTACAAGCATGCAAAAAAAAGTGACAATGGCTTTTATGATAAGATTTATTTACTTTCTTTTGTTTTCTTTGTAGTCATCTTGTGAATGGATCGAAGATGGAAGATGCTGAAAGAGACCAGATTGACCAAGACTCTGAAAAAATCATCAAAACTTGTCAAGAAACCATCAAACATTTCAAACAAGAAGGTTCGTCTCTCACCTAAACACAAATCTCCTCAATAAATTACTCTTTTCTCAAATCTCAAATGAAATACAGGTTGTAACATCTCTAATCCAGTGCTCCCTGGTCTGGCAACTCCTATGGTCCAGCATGTTTTGAATCTGGCGCCATTAGTTTATGGACCTGCCGCTAGAGTTCTTAGATTCGGTTTCAAACCGCA
Organism: Architeuthis dux; assembly: GCA_006491835.1. Taxonomy (NCBI): domain Eukaryota; kingdom Metazoa; phylum Mollusca; class Cephalopoda; order Oegopsida; family Architeuthidae; genus Architeuthis; species Architeuthis dux. The sequence continues at coordinate 1,096,557 of VCCN01004457.1, read as the reverse complement.
GTTTGAACAGTAGGTTAGCAATTTATAAAACGAATTGTTGAACCAAATGTGTAAAAAAACTTAACCGCGGTTTATAACCGAATCGAAGAACTCTAAATTCAACAACTTTCGATGTTTATTTTATCATAAAATTAGACATGGATTCATTAATTTTTTTTCTGAATCTCATAAATTATTTTTAATGTAACCAATTAAAAAGTATAAACAAATACAAATAATTTTCATTTGTTATTATATAATCTATACTCAATGCTATTAGAAAAATCCTTAAAAATCGATAAACTGCTAAAACTAAAAAATAATTCATGTTTTCCATAATTTTTCATGGTCTGTCAAAGGCCATGTCCCAATGTTTCCAGATTCCTTTGTTTGGATTTCCAACAGAATTCTGAAAATAAGGAAACTTACCGGTTTATTTCATGTAAATGCTATGCAAGACAAAATTTGTGTTATTTTAAAATTTGGTGAGACATCAGCCAAATTTGAATTGAATTTTTGTGCTTTTTCATTTTTCCAAAAGCCACATTTATTTATCAATTAGTTATTATCTGTGAAAAAATAAATATATATATTTGAATTTGTATGAGATGATACTACTTTTCTTTCTGAGGTTTTATTAAAAAGTGACTGAACTCGTTTAAGTGTCCATTATTTTAGATGGTAGGTAAGGGATATTTTTTATCAGCAAAATTGTAACCGTTGTTACGGACAGAGAAACAAACAGAAAAAGTCACTGTTCATTATGTTGATAGATGTGCATGTGTTAAAATGAATGAATGTTAATTACTGTTCAGGTATTGAAACTAAAGTTTGTAATGTTTTCTTTGTTGACAGCCAGTGCTCAGAAAGTTCTCCCCCAGGTGAGACAACACAGAGATGGTGTTTTCCTCCTCATTGAAGCCTACTTGAAAGGTAAGTAGAACAATAAACCTGACTAATGTCACTTTTACTTCTATGTAGTTATAAGGCTCATGAGGACCTTGAGGTGCTGGGTTGGTGGTCCTCAGTAGCATTCATGTCAGAAAATGAAGATTGCTTTGAAAATGGTGAAAAAGAAACTTTCATAAGTTTCATCTACCCATCTCCTTTCATCGTCCTGTCTTCATCTGCCGCCACTCATCGTAGTAGCAAGCAGCCGTACGGTCCAAGACCTTCCACTCTTGTAGTCAATGGCTCACCCCCTACTGACATCCCCCCCAAAATCCAAAAGTTTCCCTTTGCTTCTGCTCAGCCAATCTGCGCACAGCAAATCCACCCGTTGCCCAAAGCTATGCCAATCCCATGGTGACCTACTTCCCGCGAAGACCTTTCCCCAACCAAAATTTTCTGATCCACTTGTTTCTTTTGTACTACCATGCAGAAAAGCTTTATCTCTCTTAACTATCCCCCTACCAAACAGCTATGCTACACTTTAGCACTTTGCATTCTTTTTCAAGGGTGTGAGAATTTTGTGCACTCAATAACTTTGAAGGCCTTATAATTTGTCTATCATGTATGACTCAAATCAACAAGATACACAACCATGAAATTCAAACACACTTTTGTTTTGCGATCGGAGTCGCCTGCAGTGGCAGGACAAACTTTTTGCTTGACAAACAATAAAGTCACCAACGGAAGTGCTAAAAGTTAATCACCATTCAAATAAAGTAGGTCCTGAAAATAAATAAAGTAAAAAAAAAAAAAGATCTTGATTATAAAACAATTACTTGAATTCAGAAGGCGAGGAAAAAATCAATTTATTTTTCAATCTTCCACTCTTACTCAAGGTGTTGTGGGGAGACAGATACGCATGTCACATTTTTTCGTCTGTTCGTTTTTTTTATTCTCATTTATTTTACTTGAGCAATTTTAATTACAATTCACTTCTGGCTTGCTAGGCCCATCAGAGTTTCACCAACACCCTCCCTTCTCTGTCCATTGCCAATCTCTCACAATGGTGGACATAGCAGGTATTCTTTTAGATTATTTCTTCAGAATTGCATAATGATTTTGAAATCTCTTTCTATAAATTAACTGCCACATGCCTATATACACATGTGCACACATTTTGTTAATATGATAGATAAAATGTGAACAAAATCTTTCTTTGTTTTATGCAGCCGTCTGCAAAATGTACAGTGAACAGAGAGCAGTCCGAGTGAAGCGTGTTGTTGATCGGAAACGCATGTAAGTTGATTTCATCTTTCCATAATCAAATCTAATTACACTTGAGCCACAATGTTACAGGTTTATAAAACTGAGGAATTCAAGTAGTTGTTTTTCTTAAGGTCTCAGATGAAGTTTTTTCATTAGTCTATATATTTTTCAGACTATTGTCTTCATCTTTGTTGTTTTCATCATGTTTCAGCAGATACATTCTTTAGCCTTATTTATGTGTATGTTGTATCTGGTCGTCTTGAGAAAGTCACTTAGTATTTTTGTTCTGTTTCTTTTCTTTTTGCTGTGTCATGGATTTATCTCCCTTGCAGCTGATGATTGTTGACAGCATGACCATTTGACATTGGCTGGTGAGACCTCGTCCATTTGTTACATGCTTATTATGCTGACCATTACTACAGTAATGAGTTCGATCCTCACTGGGTGCCCCACTACTGTAACCTTGTGTCAAACTAAGTTAAACTTAGTAAATATCAAGTATATTCTGCTGCAGTATTTACAGTGTACATACAGCTTAGTTTGACACAAGGTCACAGTAGTGGGGCACCCAATGAGGATCAATCTCATTGCAGTAGTAATGGTCAGCATCAGAAGCTTGTTAACCATTACTAAACTGTGAAACTGGGGATTTCACCGTTCAGGGATATTACAAAATCACAAGTTTCACAATCTGGAAAATAAAAGTCCAAATTGATTTTGCTGCCCCAGGGGATATTGAACCCCAGTCTCTCACATGACAGGCAGAGGTACTAACCAATTTACTACTAAGGATTTGGCTACATAATCCTCTGTTAACCTTTTTGAGACTCCTGGGATATATATCCCATAGATTTCTTTTAGAAGTCTACTGATAATTCATGCATTGACCTTTAGCCATCTGCATTCTTCTTCAAGGGTGCCAAGATTTTGTGCATTTAGTAACTTTAAAAGCCGGTAACTTGTGTGTCTGTTCATGTATGACTGAAATTGATATGACAACACAACTGCAAAATTCAAACAGACTATCATTCAGTGATCAATCGCCTACAGAGTGCCAAAGGTTAAGCACCTTAATAGTTTGGTCTTGAAAGGGTTAAAATGGCTGTTTGGGAGCAAGAACTAGCAAGTCTTTATACATATTCACTTGATCCTTTTGCCACATGATCCTTAGATTGTTAACAAATTTCTTTTTGTGTTTCTAGATCCCGACTTGAACCCGAGCTGAGGTTTCGAGGTAAAAAGGGTGCTGGAGAAGATCCATTGAGTAAGTAGCCTCAGAGTTTGCACAAATTACTTTGTTTCCTCCTGAGGTATTTTTTAAAAAAATTTTTTTTAGTGGGGTTATTCTCTTCCTATACCCTTATTAAACTACCTAACTTTCTTTTCTCCCCTCCTACCATGTCTGTAACACTTCACATTGTCTTCATCTTTGGGTTACAGGATATAAAAAAAACAACATTATGGTTAACTTCTTCAAATGGTTCTTTGGACGATTGAACTCCTTCTTGTTATTTGTGTTGTAAACACGACGTTCCGGCCGATCCATTCTTCGGCTGCCTTCAGGTGTAAAATCCAAGTGTGATGGGTTATATCAGCCGAAACATTGTGTTTACAACACAAATAACAAGGAGTTCAATCGTCCGAAGAACTATTTGAATATTAATGACCCTTCTCAAAACTAGAAAATATCTTCTTTCACCTTATTCTCTTTGTTTCTCATTTAAAAAGTTTACCTTTTTTTTTTTCATAACAAATTTAAGAAAAGTATCTATTTCTCTCTGGTTCATTTTTCAATTTTTTTATTTTTATTTTCTAGGAGAGAAAATTTCCACCACCACCAAAGTTGTAGAAGGGGAAGCTGAGCCTGAGGTGTCCCAGTCAAGCACCCAGATGACCACAGATACAACAACCAGCAAACCTTCAAAGTCACAAACCTGGGAAACCACTTCACCATTGACCGATGAAGAAGATGAACTCTCGACTGAAGAAGCACAAATGGTAACGCCACCTCGTTCAGCATTCTTAGTTTTATTTCATCCGTAACACATCCACTGCCAAGTATATTTTGTAACATTGTAACTCTTGTGCTGGGGTTTTTCTCATGAAAAATTGATGAAAACAGAAAGTCTTCATTGTATGTTTAAAACAGTTTTATTTTCATACAAATCAACTAATATGTACAACAGAATATCTAATAAATGTAATATATTCATAAATATCTTAAAATATTTACATTCAATACATTTGTATCTACTCTCTCGCAATTTTGCATTTTGTAAACATACTTGACACTTCCTTGTGGGGTTTTGTTTCTTATCTGTTTGAGGAATTGCTGCGGGAAAGAATAGCACACTATCATAAGATGAGTTATCGTGTCCGTGGCACTGGACTGCCAACTTGCTAAGATAGACAAGTTATCTTGTCCATGGTAGCAAACAGGTTAAACTACCATATTTCTTCACTATCTACTTATTTACCTATGGTTCATTGACTTTGACATTATTATTATCGACGTTGTCATCGTTCAGTCTTCTCATAATTTGGGACTGCTAAATAAATTTGTGATCATTAAAATCTTGGTAAATTATAGACAATAAAAATGTGTAAGACAGCTTTTTTAGCTTGGCATGTAAGTTTGGGGGAGAACACACACACACGTGAAGTAAAGCAGGAATGATTGACATAAACGTGTTTTTCCTTTTCAGTTTGAACAAGAGAATCAAGCTTTAGTGGAAGAGATGAATAGTTTGATGTCAGAAGTCAAGTAAGTCTTTCTTTTCTTTTTTCTCTCAATCTTTATACATTTATTCGGACTATTGTACTCATCTTGATTGTTTATATCAGGGACATGCAACTTAGGGCCTGTGGGCCATATCTGGCCAGTGAAGGGATTTTTACAGGCCGGTGAGCAAATATTGGGATACTATGTTTACTTTTCCTATTTTAAAGATTTTTTTTGTGTTTGTTTTTTTAATTTTTTTTTATTTTTTTTTTTTTATTAGATTTAAAGGATACCTTAATTGAAATAAATTTTGATTAAATCGAGTTCTTTGATTACTAATTGGCAACCTTAGTTAAGCACAAATGCTTTTCTAGCATGCGTTATTCATTCTTTTGAGGCAAAATACAAGTAGATGTATTTAAATGGATAATTTCCATTTTACAAACTTTTTATGGCATTTATCTGACCAAGCATCCACTCCTTAATATGTAATCCAGCCCGCAGAGGCAAAAAGGTTGCCAACCCCTGGTTTATATGTTCACAACGTTTTGGCCTTTGTGCCCGTGGAATGAGAACAGTCTACCCACGCGGATTGAATCGGGGACTTGGCTCAAGATTTCGAGAACGTTACCAAATACAACAAACACCTGAAAGGGGAAATTATTGTTTTATAAGAATTCATTACAATTCTTGTTACATGATCCTGTTATTTCTGTTGTCTCTCTTTTAGGGAAATTGAAGGCAAGGTTGTCGAGGTGTCACGGCTACAGGAGATTTTTGCCGAGAAAGTGTGGGACCAGGTGAGTAGAATTTTGCTGTGATGAATAAGCAAGGATCAAATGGAATATTTACCTCTTGAAGAAAATAAATGTGTGATTCATCCTCATTGGTTCCCATAGGCTCCCTGTGAAGCATAGGGTCACGTCTGTGATTTCAGTAGCATGTCATTCTTTTTTGTTTTTTTTATGGAGTAGAGTTGCCCATCCCTCCTCCCTTACTCAGACTTGGGATCCTTCTCTTAGTTGGACTACTTTTTCCATGGCTAAAGGTTCCAACTGCCTGTCTTTTTACTATAGCTGTGGGAAGATGGGGATTCATCCATTTCCCAAGGGCCTTAGTGTGAAGTGAACAAATCTTAAATATTGTACTGAAACATATCAACATTATTTCTGTGGTAAAATTACTATTTGAATCTTTTAGTGCTGTTGGGATGTTGAAAATGGCCTAAACAGCCGTAACATGTACATCAGAAGGCATACACCAATACACAAGGTGGAACTACATTAATAAAAATGTTAATTTTAATATTTAGAGTTTTAATATTTTATAACGTCTAGAACACTGAACTTGAAAATATTTTTCATGTTCATAGTTTATTATTAATCTTTTAAGGATTCAATTTTTTAACATGAAAATCAAGACTTTTTTTTGAAAGGCTGATATGAAAATGGTTCATGATGAGAAAGATTGATTTAAAAAAAAAAAATAACTAGCATAATACCCATAAAAAATGACTGGATTATTACCCTATGGATAAATCATACAAATCTATATTTTAGTAAAAATGTATTTATTGCAAGCAAAAACGAAATTTATTTTTCTGTTGGTTTTCAACAACTTTGTTTTTTAATAATTTTCAAACAATAAGGCCACAATATCTTGGCCCCTTTTTAAAATTTATTTATTTGTTTTCCTTCCAACACAGGAAAAAGAAATCGACCAAATCAGCCATGTTGTTGCGGGCACGTCTGAAAATATCATGTCTGGCAATGAACAGATTCGGGAGGTAAGTTTCTAACGAGCTTATTGCTCAACTTGATTAATTGTTGTTAATTAACTGATATTAAATTGACGATTTCAAATGCAAATAGAGAGAAAACAAAATTCCATGGCTGCATTTGTAATGACTGTTGGATGTTCATCTGTTTTGTTTTGTCATTATTCACGGAATTCTTTAGACAAGCATCCTAATATTCTGATCACTACATTTTGGCTGGTGGGTTCTCTTACAAGAAAGAATCATTGTATAATAGTAACAACACTTTATCTCAAAGAAGCCTTATGATAAAAACAATCAAGATGAGGACGCTATTTGGAATGAATCATTGTGTAATAACACCATGTCTCAAAATTCAGAATAAGTGTGCAAGTCATTTAATGGTCAGTTGGAAGAATAGAAACAATTGCTTTTTGTTAACCAAAGAACAGATGAACAATTTGTATCTTATCTATTGAAGATGTAAAATATTTGTGTTACTCTTCTATCAATGAAGACGTTTTTAGAATGAATCATTTTAACCTTTAGCACTCTTTAGCAACTTTGTTTGCCAAGCAAAACGTTTGTCCTGCCGCTGAAGGCGACTCCGATTGCTGAACTAAAGTGTATTTGAATTTCGAGGTTGTGTTGTCATGTCGATTTCAGTCATACATGAACAGACACACAAAGTTACAAGCTTTCAAAATTACTAAGTGCACAACATCTTGGCTCCCTTGAAAAAGAATGTACTAAAGGTTTGTGAAAGAATGGAGAGAACGGAAGAATGAAAACGGGGGAAGATACAGTGACTTCACCGTATCATCCGAGAGGTGAAAGTTTTGGCGCACAGAGGACAAAGAAAAGATGAAATAAGATCCTGTTTCCCCGGGAGTTTGAATTTGGCGCCAAGACAGAGGGGGGAGAGAGAGAGAGAGAAGGAGTAGCAGTGGGAGGAGTAGCAGGAAGAGGCAGTAGAGGAAGGGACAGCAACAGTAGCAGTAGTGAGAAGAGAGGCTGCGGTGTGGACATAGGAGGCAAGGAAATTGGCTGCTACCAGCTCCCAGGGAAGCACCGCCCAGCGACTAGGCGGGTGCTTGAAATCCGATGAAGGAAGACACTATCTTCGAGGAAGTATAAACTTCCTTCGCTCTTTTCTTCTCTTTGCTTTTTCCTAAAGGCTGTGGACCAAAAATCAACATTTGTGAAACCCTAATGTTTGATTTTCCTCAAACAAGGACTATTTTCTCTCCCCGGAATTTTGCCCACAAAATCTCTTTGTCTTGTTTGTTACTCTTGTGTTTATCCAGTATGAAACCTCTATTTTGATATCGTCCTTTTAATCCATTTTTCGCGTCTCATGCATGTTTTTGCTGTTAGCCTTAACCACTCGTATACCACGACTAGGCGCATTACGCTTCTAAGAATAGTGTGCCGTAACATGGTTAAATAGTGTTAGAAAAGATAATGATCATAGCTGTTGCGCTATTACTTACTTGTTTTTTTAAATTTATTTTGTTTCTTATTTTTATTCAATATCATTTTGTTTTTTAATTTTGATTTAATTTTTATTTTCATTCCTTCATTTTATTACTTTTTCAGGCGATGAAAAACAATGCCGGATTCCGTGTATGGATTCTATTCTTTTTGGTTGTGTGTACATTCGCTTTACTTTTCCTCGATTGGTACAACGACTGACCCCCGCCCTCCATCGGTTGAGCGCTCCACCCACTGGCCACGACCACGACCACCACCAATCACCTGCCTGCCTTATTAAAATACCAATCATTTGCTGAACAAGCCCAACTGCTCTTCTGACCACAACAACAAGATCAGATGCAAAACATTTCTCTTCTATTTCCAACAAGAACATAATTTGTTAAAAAAAAAAAACACTGATTTTTAAAAAAACAATTTTTCTTAATCTGACGGATAAAGTTGTTGCTATTATTGTAATATTTACTTCATGAAAATGGATGTGTGTGCGTGTCTGCGCATTGATGTATGCATTGCCCAAGTTTCTTTGGTGAAGAGTTCTAAAAACATTAAATTCATTTTGGTTAATTTTTTTTTCAATGTGCCATATTTCTTGAGGTTGTGGGTGATCCTTGCTCTCTACGGCTTTAAGCTGATTGATTGCTCTTGGGAGAGAAACTGGAGTTCTTTCCCATCACTTTCTCCATGTTTTTTTTTAATTTTAGAGTTGTTCTTCTCCTAGACTGGTTGCCTCCCAATGCTAGAGAATCGAGTCTATCCTGCTGTTTTACCCATAGCTGAGTGGAGAAGAGATGGATTCATGCCTTTCCCAAGGCCATTAGTGAATGTAAACAGTCTTGGCCAGTACCCTTAACTGTTACGCCACTCGCACCTCCACAATTCATTGTGTAAGCAAACATAATACCAGCAAGATTTTGAACCATAAACCCTGAAAATTGTCTTTCATGGATTCTTCTTCTTGCAATTTTGTGTGTGTAATCTCTTCTTTTTTTTTTTTTTTTTTTTTTTTTTTTTTAATCTGATATGAATTAAGTCTGAGATTATGTCTGAGAAACTTGAATGTATAAATCATACAAAAGAAAAACTTGGTTGAAATATGCCCAGGCATTTCAAACACACTCATCTGTATAAATTGTTTTCTGAGTTATGTTAATATGCCATTGAGATTATATATTTTATCTTTTGTTATTTCCATAATCACTGTTTTGACTGATGTATTCTCTGACCATCCTCAGGTGGTATGGTAATTAATGCAGCCAATCATTAAAATACTGATGAATAAAAGACCAATAATCAAAGTCCTGGTTAATAAAATCTCACATCAAATCAAAGCAAATTTTCCAACTCCGGTATATTTCGTTATGACAAAATGTTTTTTTTTTAAAAGTTTAGTTTATTCCTGTAAACATCTTGTGGAGCATAGGGCTACAACTACACCGTGCCATTGGAATCTGTTTTGGGCAACTCCTTTCAGCTTGGTCCATGTAAGTCTGACCACCTTTGCTTCACTCTCGACTGATCTTCTACAAGTCCTCTTTGATCACCCAACTCTTCTATTCCATAATTCCCCAGTCCAGTGCTTGCCTTGTGTCATTGTCAGCTGTTTTATGTAGGGTGTGTCCAATCCACCCCCACTTGTCTTTTAATTGTTGAGATTTGTGGTTGTAAAAAAAAAATATACGTTCTATAAAGATTGGTTACATACTTTAGAACATGAAATTCATTTTACTTGGCTAAACTGCAAAAAGTACCAAACCTAGTAGCTTAAGCAAGTAAAGAGAATGAAATCCCAATATTAAAGGTGCTTCATCCCTCCAAGTTGAAAGCCGAGTTATGTTTGGTTAAAGAAAATTTGGAATTTTCGTAACATTCAAAATGTTTGCCGGGTGTTGTTGATCCTCTTGGAACTTGCTTGAATGATTGGATTTTACTTGTCTCAAGAGGCACGGCTTTAAGTACAGGAGATGATTGCTCCCATCTTATGACTTTCATCCTTTCTCCTCATCTGTTATAATCCAATGGGATTTTAGATCTTCTGATCTTTTGTGCTATAAATTAAAGCTCTGACATTGCAAAGGCCTTTAATGTCACACAATGTCAGAAAGGAACCTTGTCCTCTTAAACATTCCTTCACTGTGACATGGTGACTTTATATTCCTGTTGAGGGTTTCATCTATGGCTCTGAATAGGCATTGATGGTATATTACAAGACATGTGGCAACATGTAACAAGGCCCATCTTTGTAACATATTTCCAGCCATATAATGTGCACATATAATTTGGCAAGGAATATTTAGGAAAAAACTATAATCTCTACAACTTCCATGAACTTCATAGACCAAAACCCTATTGCGGTGAGGGCTAAGGTTGTAGGATACTGGATATTCTCCTACTCCTAAGAAAAACATGTCATGGAGTCAATTTGATTTCTTTCTCCATGGTTTCTTGGTGCCCTCTTCCTCCATAGGCTTCTGTACTGCTAGGTTACCGGGTTTTACTCCCTAAGTTAATGGTGCTTGCTTGATTTGGTTTGGGGGGGAAGTGTTTTGGTTTTTAGGCTTGTCTGTATCACGTTTCCAGCATCTCTTGTTAAGCCTGAGAGACTCTAATTTATCAAAGTTATTAAGGCATTGAACTATGAGTCACAACAAAAAGTGTCAACAAAGGACTTTTTACCAAATCTCTGGAGATCACTTGCTGTTCAGTATCA
>VCCN01004457.1:705423-716165 GCA_006491835.1 Architeuthis dux | reverse complement strand
TCTCTTCTGTGCCATGTTTGTTTATTAACTGGTAGTTCAGTTTCAGTATTCCAATTTTACTTTATTTTTTATTTATTTTATTAGATGAAGTATTGTAAGACATTATTAATAATTGTTTACTACTATTTACCTTAATCTTAATTGTTGTTGCATTTTATCGCAACTAAACTCAGGCTGGTTTCCCTTCAGCAGTGAGTAAATGAATTAACAACGTAGATCTGTATAAAGAATAAGTTCCAGGTGAAAATCGATGTTTTATGCCCACCAGACCTAAATTTAAATTTAATATTTGTTTCAAAATAAAATGTCAAATAAAAATATCTTTCCTATCAAAATGCAGAGGTTAGTCTTTTAATAAACGGGCATGGGTGAATTCAAAATAGCCAAAGCTCAAAATATACAGACTAAACAAGATGAATTAATTTAGCATTTAGAAACTATAAACAACCACACTATAAATGAGACTGACAGAGCGGAGGCAAAACAGAGTGATGTAATGTTTTTATGCACGAAAGAAACGTGAAAGGTAAGATATATCATGCGATCTTTTAAAAATTCATCCGTGGAAGAATAACATTTTAGAATATTTTTATTTGTAAAACATTTAAATTTTAGAATTTCTACTCAGATCCATATATACAATAGCCCTTTTCAGGGCTATCTCACCCTCTACATTTAAGGCAACCATTATATTAGCGAACATTATCGACACAAAATAAGTATTAAATTAATGATTATTTTTGTTTTTATCGCATCTTTTAAATTTAAATTATTAACTTGGTACTTCTTCTACGATCTAGTTTTGTTTGTTTCCTTGTTTCTTTGCTCATCTGGGTTTTTTTAGTGGACAATCTGTGTTTTATATTGTCGGAGTGACAACTCTGCTGTTAAGGCATAATCCGAAACGTCATTGTGGTTAAGTGTTGGTGTCCCAACATAGTTGAAGCTAGAAAAAGGGAGAGGTTTTCTGAAGTGTGCCGATAAGAAAAGAAATTAGGAGGAATGACCCCGGTTCTCTCAGAAAAGTTGATAACAACCAGCTGTGCGCTGTAGATTTGGTGATTAATGAACACTGGTGTCCATACATTCAGGACCATAGACCAGTTAAGATCAGATCGCCTTCTGGTTTTCAATACGTGTGTTTTGCCCATTGGCGTGACAAAGTTGATTCTTCAAATACTTCAAGTTGAACTTCTACGTGAATAGAATCAATGCACAGTTGAAGACGTCGGATTAGCTGGAAAAGGGTCTACATCGTGTGCTCTGCCAATGTAAAACCAAACTCCTCCAGGAACCCATGTACCATGATGCAGCCGTGTGTGCACCGCCAACATACCGTTGTGGAAACTCCGGCACTTGACGAGACTTGGTTCTTCGGGTCACCGCTGAAAATGGGAAGATGGGTCATCTCGAAAGATGCGAAGAATAGGTGTTTTTAGCAATTCGATTTATTCGCAGTTTTTGGAAACTGCCCGATAAAATGAGAAGAACAAAGCGAACCACTATTTCCTACATCCACCCAACGCATCCCCATTCAGTCACCCGTCTTCATCGTACCGTGGTCGACTCCTACTCATCGCCGTAGTAGCAAAAACGCCTGGCCCTAGACATTCCACGTCTTTCCTCTGGCCAGCCAGAGCGGCTACTGCCAACTCACTGATTTCCCCCCCAAAGATCCAAAGGCTTCCCATTGCTTCCACTCAGGCAATCAACTCCAATCGAATCTACACGTTGTCCCAATCTCTGCCACCCCGGGTGACCTATATTCGGAGAAGACGTTTCTGAGCCAAATTTTCTGACACTTGTTCTCTTTATACTAACATGCAACGAATGATTTATTTCTTACATTCCCTCTCCACTATTTTGTTACACCCAGACCACCTTCCATCTCGTAAGAAAGCTTTGTTGTGGAATTCATTCACATACTATTATTATAATTTGGCAATAAACCTTTTTACATCCGAAGTGTTGGCGATCCCTTCTAGTGCAACTATCTCTCTTTATGTGCCATGTCCCTTCAGAACGTGGGAAATCATGGCTGCCCACGATTTCCCCTCTCTGGTTGCAATTATCATATTTTAACACTACTAACTGACAATCGGTGTGACACCCACGGCTCAACTCTCACATCACATACCGCAGGAGGTTGCTATGCTATGTAGCAACACCTCTAGTGTTGGTCATCAAAGCAATCAAATGCCAAACTAAATATTTGTCACCACAATCCTCCTTATCATTGCACTTGATCCTTCTTTTTTTATATGTCATTTCCTTAGCGACCCAATCAATAGTTTTCAACTTATCTGTGTTTTCTGAGAGGTATTTGTACTATACCAAACATTTTTGGACTAGAACGTTGGAAGACGTATGTGTATTCACTCATGTTTGTTTTCCACACAATATCTCCAAAAGTTCACAATGAATTTTAATGTCATTTTGTGGAAAGGTTGGGCAATAGACTACAGAAGAAGTGATTAAATTTTAGGGCGGGTCCAGGAATGTTTAGTTAGTGTATGGCCTTGGCAGAGGTATGCGCTCTCTGAGTGCTTTCTAGTTATTAAATATAGTCAGTGTTCATATGTGATGTACATAGTTTTGTATCCTTTCCGGGTTCGTGATTGTTCAAAAGTCATTATGTAATGAAATGCACTCTGGTTGTGTGTTCGTGTGTTCGCTTATTAGAAGACTTGAATTGGGGTGGGGGTGATAGTATTGGCACGTGTACCACAATCCCATATCATGTTCTCAGGGCTAGGATTTGGATCAAACGGTTGACCGGGTCACACGGAAGTCACAACAAAGAAAATGCGTTCGACCAACCAGAGTGGTTTAAGGGTGGCCGTGATTTCAAATCGGTCGGCAGTTGCCAGTTAGAGGCAGTTGATGGGTTAGAGTTGGACAGACAGCAGAAACGGGTCAACAGCTTCTCGCTGCCGGTCAGGGTTAAGGAGAGAGTCTTTAGAATTTTAACCGAAACAGAATTCAATGCCCCTTAGTGATCCGCGAACCGGCCCGGAATCGAAGCTATCAACGGGAATAAAACGAACCCATATTTTCAATTGAAAATAATGGATTTTCTCGTCTTTCTATCCAGCCACGTGGGAGAGTGATTTCTCCGGGATGGACCAACATGTTTTATTTCCCCCCCACGGATCCATCTCTCCCGTAAATGCACGACCCTGCAACGAGGCGTATCTCATGTCAGCAGAACATGTAAAATACAACCGACATTGTTCTACAAATAGGCTGCAAAAGCATTTGGTATGAATAGAGACATTGAAAAGCACCTGGGCCAATATGCTTAAAACATAAAGTGTACAATGAATGTATAATACCGGCTATGCCGTACCAATGTGAAACATGGAAACTAACAAAATCACTTGAAAACAAACTCAGAATAACCCAAAGAGCGTTGGAATGAGCAATGTTAGGAATAACACTACGATATAGAAAAAGATCAACATGGGTCTGAAGATAGACCAAAGTAAAAGATATCCTAAAAATAATTAAAAGACAAAAATGGGGATTGGCTGGACACCTAGAAATCAGCAAAAAAAAGAAATCGACTTCATAATAACTGACAAGATAAATAACATTAAAGACGTCATCGTTATAAACAAAGTAGACATAGGAAGCGATCATAGAATGGTAGCGTTCAGAACTAAATTTAACTTTAAAACTGAAAAGGAATAAAATGATTCTTAAGAAGAAGAGATGCCCCAATAAGATAGAGATAGAGAACATTATCAACTTCAGAGTAGCGATAGAGAACAGATTTCAGGCACTGTGGAATAGAGACAGTGACATAGACGAATAGTCTGAAAAATATAATTAAGGGAGCAGCAGATACAGGCGATACAAATGTAGACAATAATACAGGGAAATATTCTAAAGCAACAGTAAAACTAATCAAACAGAGAAGAAATATGGAGATAAAAACTAAAGAGTACGAAAACAATAAATAAAAGAACGAGAAAAGAAAAAAGAAAGAAAAACACGAAAAGGATAGTAGAGGCCATCAAAAAGGGGAAGAGTTTAAAACACGTTTGCCGGTAAGACTTGGCAGAGGTTAGCACAAGATAAGTCGTCATGGAAGGAGATGGGAAAGGCCTTTGTCCAGCAGTGGACTTATAACGGCTGGTGATGATGATGATCAATTAAAATAAAATTGGTGGACAAATTAAATTCCCGGTCGATTTTGACCCTAAAAGTGGAAAAGTAAAACCCCTCTCGATTTTGATCCTTAAAGTGGAAAAATAAAACCCCTCTCGATGTTGATCCCTAAAGGTGGAAAAATAAAACCTCTCGATTTTGATCCCTAAAAGTGGAAAATTAAAACCCCGCTCAATTTTGATCCCTAAACGTGGGGGAAAATAGCTCTCCTCTCGCAAAAAAGCCCCTTCCCGATGTTGACCTCTGAAAGTGAAAAAAAAAAATCGCCCAACCCGAAGAAACAAAGCTCCACCCTGATTTTGACACTTAAAAGGGGAAAAGATTCCCCCCCACAATCATAAAGTATGTGTTCAGTTTAACATAATACTTGCATTGTGAATCGACCCCCCCCCCACTAGTGTTGGAATTTTCAATAAACAAAATAGCTTATGTTTGATCCCGGTGTTAGTCAATATCCATGCAAAAGATCATAATCCTCATATTAGAGATGAGGAGGACAAGTTGTGAACGTTTGTGTCCCTGTCTTCGACTAATCACAACAAAAAGGAAATCACTAAAGGAACTCCCTTCAGCTGATCTTGGCCCAGACTAGGTGAGAAGCCGCTGGAAACAACAAGGGTCTGGCGTGCCATCCCATCCACACAAGTACATCACTGAACTAAATCTCCCCTTGGACACAACCTTCCGCACAGAGCTTGGGTCAATCTGAACCGCATACGATTTAGCTGCGCCAAAACGGGATCCTACCTGAAGAAGACTGCTGCCGAAACATCTGATGCCTGCTTATGAGGTTCAAGTCTGACTTTGGACCATATTCTGACCTGCTGTCCGGCTCTGAGGTGTGAAATTGCGTGCCTCAAGACCTTTGACACAAATATGGTGATCTGGCTGGCAGGTCTAAACTTGTGACCCGCATGGATCCAATTGGATGTTTCAGTGATGGACAAACGAAGAGAGATGTTTACATTTTTATAGAAAAATATCTGTCTTGTTTATATTTATTCTGCATGTATTTTCTACTGTTATATTTGACTAAAGTTTATATACAAACAGTACTAAAAATATATGCATACATTTCTTTATAAACAACACTTCATCTCAATGGTGGCCCAAACAACGCAATTTCTACAAAGAAATATTTCTCGGGGAATTCATTTTTAAAGGCAAAAAAAAAAAAAAAAAAAAAAAAAAAAAAAAGCGGTTAGGAGCAATACGCATTCTTAACAATCCTTATATTGAATTTAAAAAGTGATCAATGAAATTATTTAAGAGTCACATTTATAATGCGCGTGCGTGAGTTTTAATTTATTTATTTATTTAATTTAAATAAAACGTTTTATTACACAGTTTCTTCAAATCTTAAAACTATCTAGCGAGTTAGACACTCAAAATGGCCGTCTCTGATGCGTTATTGCAAAGATTGCCGACGCATGTTTTACAAAAGTATTGGTGGGATTTGGGGATTTCACCTTTATAAAGCTCGGGCCTTTTTGTGTTCCATCACATAATAATTAGCAATGTGTGTTTGTCTTGCCACGCTAAGGGACGCAACTGACGTAGTAAAATAGAATTTCATGTTCTGATGACGTAATAAAAATGCTGAATTTAAAGAATAATAAAATTATAAAAAGTAATAAAAATAATAATAAAAATCCGTTTGTGGTCAACAGAAAGCTATTCTCTACGTTCACTGCAATACACATTATTATCTACGTATATAAAATCTGAACGTGATAACTCTACATAGACGAGGAAGGCTGAACGTGATAACCCTACATAAATGAGGAAGGCTGATAAGATGGCATCCATCAAACGGATATTATTATAAAGTTCAAATATTAAAGATTTGAAATAATGCAGAATAGAAGGAAGGTATAAAGAGAACGGATATTTATAGGATTCGTTTCGAAGATTCGGCACTGTGCTGTCACGTGATAAGGCTACACAGATGAGGAAGATGATGAAGGCGGAAGAGATTGCAACCATCAAACAAATATTATTAGAAACATAAAAGACTTGAAATGATGCAGAACAGAAGATATAAAGAGAACGAATATTTGTATCTGTAGGAGGCAATCGTGTTTTTCTTTCTATATGCGTGCATTCGGAAACAAAGAGAAATAGCAGAAAATCTGTATTAGTGAAGGAATGTACATAACCTCAGAACCACATACAAACAATTACATGTGAGAATATAAACGGACATATGTTTACTGGTGTTTACTTTATTAAGGTACATATGCTAATGTTTAATTCTATTGGTGCACAAACGTATACACACACACATATATATGTGTGTGTGTGTGTGTGTGTGTGTGTGTGTGTGTGTGTGTGTGTGTGTGTGTGTGTGTGTGTGTGAATGATAATTATAAAGACATCTATTAGTTGTGAACCAATATTTAGGCCGCTCGTTTAGCAGTCGTTCACACCGGCACCGGGCTAATATAGATTCTCAACTAATAGATATCTTTATAATTATCATATTCTGTCGGATATAAAATTATCCCTCATTTGATTTCATCCGTTTGTGGTCAACAGAAAGCTATTCTCTATGTTCACTGCAATACACATTATTATCTACGTATATAAAATGCCATGTGTATCCATATATGCCGTCATTTTCTACGGCACGGGGACATTAGCCTACATTATAATAAGAACATGTATGTCTGTCACTAAAAATGAACATTCTATGTTGAAAATGGTGGGGTAGAGTAGAGGAGAGATTCTGAAAATGGAATCGCAACACAAAGATGGAGAGAGAAGCAGATAAGGGTACACATAAGGGTTATGGAGTGAAACAAAGACGTTTGCTAAAGGATAACGGCTGAACTCGGCCGTCGAGAAAGTAAAATGAGACGGAATTGAACTCGCTTTCGAGTGTGGCTTCAGGCAATTCTCATGGGTTTTGCGGGGTGGGGAGGGGTTCAGATACTACAGTGCTTTAGATTTCCACCCCTAAATATATCGTTAGCTAGGTATTTCTGCGTACTTTGGACACCACATTTTAAAACGTAAATCAAAATTTAAAAACTGTTGTTTGTAAGTTTTTTCTTGTTTTTGTTAGAAAGAATAAAGTCCAAATATGTGTCCGGAAAAAAGAAAAAAAAACTGCTCTTAAAAGTCAAGTTAAGTTTTAAACTATAATTTCAGCCATTTTGTTGACCTTTTTGGAAATTTTTTAAAATTCGAAGTCTGTAATTTAAAAAAAAAAAAATTTTAAATCAAGAATTCGTCCAGTGTTTTTTTTAAAAATTAGATATACTTAGTTTCATCATTACTGAACAATCCTTAACCGAATAATTACCATTTTGCATTCAAAAACTACATAAAAGCCTTTTTTTTTTCACGTTGGGAGGAGGGGGTCAAATATCTGTCAACACCTGTTTACCGCCAGAGATAAGAAATCTTAACAACGCGCACATGCGGTAATTACATATTACGGAAGTCGCTATTTGTCAATAAGCATAAGGCTGACTGAGATTATGATAGCAATTGTGTCCTCTTTTGTCGACATGAAAATTTACGTTTATGTCCATCCATAGAAAAATTTCGGCCAATTAAATCACAACAAAAATAATTTTTTTAAAAATCTCCCATGTTTTCAGTTTTTACATATCTTTACTTACCCTTTCACAGTACATCACGTGAGAACAGATTTTAACTGATTACAACAGAAACAGTAAAAAAATTAAATTTTTAAAAACAGTAAAAATTTAAAAATTCTCTATAAAAAAGATTTTAATGCTAAGATTATTTCTCTTTTCATGGACAATAGCGATAAATCATATTTTACCAAATGAATGAAAAATATTGGCAATTAGAGCAGTATTTTCTTTTTAAATAATTTAAATTAAAAAGTTTTTACTGAAACTCATAAATTCTGCTTCTGTTTTTGAAAAAGCTATATATGTTCATGGGCTTGACTTAGTAATGTAAAAAGATCGGACAGATCTATTGAAAATAAAATTAAGATGAGTGTGTTTTTAATCACAATGAAAACATTTGTTTCCCGAAATTTGGAATACAAACTGATTTTTAAAGAAATTCATCCTTTATTCGATAGGAATTGAAAATGTTATTAAAATCAAATCAGTAGTTGCTGTATAATACATTTTTAAAATCTAGGTGTTTTTTTTATCGTTGAAAGGGGAGAAAATTAACTACTAAATTTTTTGTTTACATTTTCGCAGATTTACACTATTTTGATTCAATAATATCTCCCGTTTTATAAGGTGCACACAAATAATTTTTATTTCATATATTTCGCCAATCTTTCAACTTACTAATGACACTAACATTTTTCAACGAAAAAATTAAGTTTTAGATGATTTTGACGTTTATTTATATCAAGGTGTCAATTTTCCGTATTCTGCGCAGAAATATCTACCGTTAGCAATTAATTTTATTTAATAATTTAACTTCAACCGTGGTGACAGTATATTTTATTTAATAAAACCAAAAATCTTGATACTGAAATATAGAGAATCTTTAACGTAAGAAAAGAAGACGACTATATACAGGTTTCTAATATCTGATCAAGAAAGAAACAATCCTGATTGATTTTATGGTTTGATCTACATTGTAATACGAAACGCGTCTGTCCGAAGTGAAACTGAACTACCTTTCGGGAGAGCGAAAGATTTGATTAAGTGCCATGTGCTTAAGCAACTCCCATGAGTTTTTCAGATACATTTCTTTAGATTTTCAACCCTAGATATACCATTAGTAAAGCAATGGGTATTTTTGTAGTCTAATGTAAAAATGCGTTTTTCTTTCTTACCTGTTGTGATGTAATATCCTTAAAACCTCATAAGAATTTCCAACTGACGGCAAAAAAAAAAGAAAAAAAAGAAAATGATTCATACACTCCGGACTCTTGTACTGATTGGTAACTGTTTACCCTTTGCTGCTCAACTTCCACCACCAATCCCTTTCGTTTAAACAAAAATAAAATACAACGCATTCATGGAACGGCGTTGTGAAAACGTGACTGTGCAACTGAATTGATATTAGCGAAGCAAAAATTTACCCAGAAGGCACGGCCTTTGCGGTGTTGTTGTTTTTAAAGGTTTTATTTGATGTCTTGTTTGTTAGATTTCCTCGCCCTCCGGTTGCCTGACACTAGAAAAAGCTGATAAGATAAACTGATCAAAGTCCAAACAGAAGGCGTTATGGTTCGTGTGTTTTAGAAAAGGAGTTTCGGAAATGAAGTTAAGGGGGAATTAAATCTGACGACAAACTCAATAATGCCAAATCAACCATTTTTCGGCTAGATCTAGTCGATATAAATCTGCGATAGCAGATATCCGAAAATCTGGCCATTTCCCAAAAAATAATTAGCTATAAAAATAAAATAAAATAGGCTAAATCAAAGCATATTCAATATTTTTAGCCATAAAGTTAAACGAAAGTGGAAAAGATTTCAGACATTTTTTGAAGAAGTTTTATATTTATTATACATCGGCCACCAACTTTAGAGACAATTCAGTCGCTTTCGCTATAAAAGTCACTTTTTCTAAAAAGAAAAGAAAAGAAAAAAAAAACCCATTTCAGGAAGAAACGAAGGTCAGGAGCAGCCAAAGCAAACTACATAATAAAATGAGAAAATATTTTTCGATAAACCGAAACTTTTGTAGTCAGATACCAAACTTGTTTTTGGTAAAATCCACTACAAATCTAAGTTTAATAAAAGTAAATGTACAATTTTTATTAATGTTTTGGAGTCTTAGTACATAGTTGAAAATTAGGCTTTAAATGAGTGGAAAAGATTTAACCGATTTTAGACATTTCTGAAGCCGCCCAAAAATCAAATCGGAGTTGGCAACACTGGACTAGCTACAAAAACTCATTCAATGTATCTTGTTTATATGCCTCTCTCTCTCTCTGCAGCCTGTAGGTGTGTCGAGTGTTCAGAGTACGAGACAGACAGTTTGTGGGATGGGTCAGATCTTCTGGACGTATATTTAATAACGCATACATTTTTAAAGTTAATATAAGAATGAATTGAAATTTTAATTTTGTATATGTAAAATAAATTTCACAAGTTAAAGACACTAACCCTTTCTAGGGCAGCCCTAAAAATATTTTAGATATCAAAACAACCTTCGTGTATGTTAAGCTAGACCTAATTACAAGATAGTTTCAGTTGCAAGTTTTCTGAAATTTTTGTTTATGGGGCAAAACCCTCTCTAATGAAATGATCATATTATGGTGCCTCGCCCAAAAAGTGACCAAAATTAAGAATTAAAGTAGAAAGTTAAATAACTGGTGCGGATTATGTGGTCTTTGTGGCTACAATATTTGCATGTGGTTGACGTGTCCTCATATATACAGGTGCATCTAAAAGAAATTTAGAATATCGTTGAAAAGTTCATTTTTTTCCATAATTCAATTAAAAAAAGTGAAACTTTCATATATTTTAGATTCATTACACATGAAGAGAACTATGTAAGGCCTTTTTGTTTTAATTTTGATGATTACGACTTACAGATCATGAAAATCAGAAATATTAGAATATTTCATCAGATCAATGAAACAAAGGATTTATAATACAGAAATGTCGAACT
>VCCN01004457.1:684404-696792 GCA_006491835.1 Architeuthis dux | reverse complement strand
AAAAAAAAAAATAAAAAAAAAAATAGGACAAGCATCGGGAAGGCGAAGCAAAGATCTCGTGTATCACCAGAAACGATTGCTCTTATCAATGAAGAACCGTCAATTCTTCAATTACCATAAACCTGTGCATAAAAAGCTTTTTGTCAAACTCCAGGACAAGGTCAGGAGTTCACTAGGTTTTCCTACCGCAACAAAAACAATCCTCACCAACATTAAGGATGTAAACCGAGATATAAAATTGAAAGATATTTCTATCAGAATTGTGTGCTGTCACCTTTAATTGCTTACCACCCAACGGATGAAACTTGGATTCAGGAGTCTTCAATCCTTAGAGTAGTGGCTTACAGAGTACAACATTTCTAGCCTCGAGAGGCAACCAGACTAGGAGAAAGTTAAATTCACTTTGAACTCACGACCAAGTGATTGCCAGGAGGCTGTCTTACTGACCGAGCTAAATTGATAAGTCTTAGATATTACATTAACGATATTGTATCATACAGATACGCACGGGCTTATTTCATTCTAATAAATAAATTTATACAAATTTTTTAAAAATTATATATACAATACAAAGGTTGCAGTAATCATCTTCAGTCAGAATAGGAGTGGGGTTTGACCCTTCAGCAGCCAGGCTTGTCATATTCCCTTTGCTTCTATTTTATCACTGCGTTTACTACTACGTGTAAAATATGGCGTAGAGTAAACCTGATAATGAAGAATGTAGCTATAATACTAAACTTGAGTGATGTCTGCTGGTTAACGTTCATAGCCTAATCGGTAAAGTGCTGCGTCGGTCTGACAGGATCCCAAAAGATTGGGGGGGATGTGACTTATTGGATGGTTATTCTAGATTTGCAATTGATGCCGCTTGCTTAACGTCGTAGAATGTAAAAAACGATCTAAACGTTGCAATAAGCTAATTGTGCATTTTGTGATAAAAGCATAGAATTTGGTACACTTGGAGCCAAAGGATATGATATTGAAGACATAATTAGTCGACACCAACATCTAACCCCCACACGTGATCATTTTGAACCGAGATAGAAGGAAGCTTCTGGACAATTCTAAAGTTCCAAATTTGAATTCTGCATAATAATAATATTAAAAAGTTTGACAGATCATCCATCTAGTTTACGCAACTTTATTGCAATTCCATACCAGTCATGGCTGCAGTCTTGAATTTCAATAACCTTGCATGTATTAGCCAAATGGCAATTCCTCAAAACTGTATGGTAAATAAATTCAACTAATTATGTCCATAAATGTAAAAACGATCTAAACGTGCTGATAGGAAAATTGATCTAAAAACAGTTGTCACTGGCAGCCATTTTGAAATTGCTGCCATGGGTGACATTGAAAATTCATGATGGCTCAATATCTAAATTCTTTTGGAATGCCTTTGGCTCCAAGTACAACATTTCATGCTTTTATCACAGAAGAGACAATTATTTGGCTCAGCGGTCCCACTAATACAAAAATAATATGCAAGACAAAAATGGAGAGGACCTACCTTTTTGGTGAATTTTAGTGTCTTTATTTCAACAAATGCCGCTTGCACTGCCTTCATAAAACTTCGATGGGTACTAAAAGTTACCCTTCCAGAGCCTGAAATTAGGTTGGTTTTTAAAAATAAAATTTAAAAAATAAAATAAAATAAAAAAAAAAATAAAAAAAGAAGAGCTTGGAATCATTATAGAAAGTTCATCTATGCAAATGATACTCATGTGGGATAAGGCTTTTAAAAATCTAAAAGTTGTCACTGCCGTCGTAGACTTCGATACAAGATCTGACAAGGCCAGTTAACGCATATGCTGGGTTATAGGATGAACAGTTAATTGAAAGACGAAAAATCTTTAAAATGCGTTCATTTCGTTGATATGACGACTATGGGCAACATCTATAGAAACTAGATATGGACAGTTATGGGGGCTTGGATTGCAGTGAGCGGTAGTTCTACAAATACCCGTGTAAACCATTTGTATTTTAGTCCAGCATATACAGTATTTAATGTAAAGGAGAGGGGGGAGGCATCTGTAGCCCTCTTGACAGGATTCATTGAGAACAATTGGATTGATTGTTTTGTTTAACGGCACATTTAGTGCCGAATTCAGTGGGGGGTCCAATGTCCCCGTGAGGAGGGAGAATCCCAAATCCCTGTCATTGAGACAAATGCCACGAGGACCGGGATAAAGGGGAGGGAGATCCCAAAAGTTTCTCAGGAAGCATCCTAATGGTGATCGCCTCCCAACCAGCCCGCCAAGATATCCCGTGCAACTTCTCCCAGGACGATACCCGGGCATGCCACAAGGACCCCCGAAGGGCCGTGGTTCTGAAATTCGTGGCCATGGCGGTTTCGAAGAACATATACTACACTTTGATCTTAGACAAAAGGACGCGAAGCGATCTGAGGACTATTGGACGTACAAAGACTGACTCCCAACTTTCATGAAAGTTACTATTATTTCTCCAAAAGTTGCTAATTAAAAGAGAATTCAGGAATTGCCGAACAAGGCAACTTTCACTCACCGATTGGATATTTATGCTTGTCCGTGTCAATCCCTGCATAGACGACATTACCAAAGAGATCGTTCATGATGTTAGCCAGTGCTTCAGCAGTCAGCATGCCGTGTAAAGCGCCAACAAAAACAGTTTTGTTGGAATCCAGCCTCTGGGATGGCTGCTTCACGTAGTTGCTATCACTCAACACCCAGGGGATGATTTGAACCTAGACAAGTGGATAGTGGGAGAAGAGTAATACTCTACTTGAAGCACATCAATGATTCTTATAAAAAAATAAAAATAAAAAAAAAACGAACAAAAAGGCGAACAGACCTTGTTTGCGATTTTCAAGTTTGATAATTCTAAATCCCTGAAATGTCTAGATTTAAATGGAGTTTAATATAATTTATAGATCCAGATCTATAGTATCCAGCCATTTTGAATATCTCGAGAACCTGTTGTGCGGTATTGAGGTTACTTGGAAACCCGAGGCTACCTTATCGCGCATGCATGAATAGAATCCTGTTGGCTTATTCAATCAGTGAGACGTCACCGATTGAGCTTGTGTACTGTGTGACCGTTGCATTGCCAATTACCGAGCCTGTGTAATGAAACACTCGGGTCGTGTGTTCGCTTGCTGAAGGAAGGAGGAACCAGAAGACTGGCGTGTTGGGAGGTAATATTGGTAATTGTGCTAGACTATCATCTTCAGGGCTAGAATTTGGGTCAAACGGTTGACCGGGTCACAGGGAAGTAATTTATTTTTTTAGGGCGCCGTGATTTTAAGACGGGTTCGGATAGTTAGTCGGTCAACAAGCCAGGAGCTTGACTCGTCACCCGTTATGGTGAAGGGGGCGGAGAAGCGAATGCGGCCCGAGCTACTATCATCACCGCTAGTCCTTCAGTAAAGGAACTAGGAACAGTTATAATTTCAACAAAACAGAATTCAATATCCCGATTGCTCCGCGAATCGGCCTTGCATCGATGTTTATAATGTAAATAAAAGGAACCCTCATTTTCTTTGAAATTACTGAATTGTGTAGTCTCTGGCCATGAGGGAGAGCCTTTCTCCTGTATGGACCAATTTCTCTCTCCCGTAAATATACAACCATGGAACGAAAAGTTTCATCTCGGCAGAACATGTACAAGACGGTTATACTACACCTGCCCATTCTTCACGTCTTATGCAGGGTTATTTTATTTTATTTTACACAAAATCACCCAGGTTTGTGTCAGACCACGTATACAAATGAGACCATATTGACAGAAAAACTATTGGATTGATAGGGCTGGAGTTTGGCACACTCTTATGACGCCAGGAGTGCCACAAGTATTTTGGATAAGGCTAAGTAGTTGATAACATCTGATTAATAAAAAGGTCGTAACCGCTACAGCAAATAAGTACTCTTGAGTATGACAGTGCACTATCGTCACGATAGTGCATTGTCATACTATGTGTCTATCTGAATTAAAACTGAAAATTCTGGAGTCCTAAGTTTCATTTGATTATTCAGATGCTAGACTTGGCAATTCATTCACTTGCAATTACCTGCGTGCTAGTGGCATAAGTAATGCGTGCAAATCTTTAGAAATTTAAGAAAATGTTTTAAAATCTCACTTCTTTCGAACGGATTCTGCGGCTTGAAATCTTGTAGTAGTATTCGCCTCCATTGCTGTAGTCTTGGGTACAGGCTTGTAACAAACTTCGAATGGACTTTTCAGATTCGTATAACAAGTAAACATAGCCTGTAGAAAAGGAAAAAAGAACGCAATCACTCAAAGAGTAAAAACAAATTTATAAACAGAAAAGGTTTTAAACCAGAAGGCAAGTTTTCATAAGACATACCGTCTTTTCCTGGCCACTCAATTTTCATGTTACCATATTTGTTAAAAGCTGCTTGGAGTCCGGCTAGAAAGAGAAAACAGTTGATATTAGTAATTGTAATCCTTGTCACTTATGCAAATAGTGTGGGAATATTAAAAAAGATTAGTTTCCTACCACTTACTCAAGGCCAGGGAAACTAGAGCCTTAGAGTTAAATACAAGGACAACTAAAACCAAATCTTTTCCTAGTATTGAAGGGGCTAAGGGTGGGGGCATATATAGCCCGAGGTTTGTGGCTGTAGAGATATGGCCTGTAGATCTTTTAGGAGTCTAGTGGGATATTTTAATTCAGCCATTAAGCATCTTAATAGGTTTGTCTTGAAACGGTTCAAAGACTGAGGAAAAAGGTTATTCACCTTCAGTTATGTCCCAGGGTACACCACCCAAGAAGACTTTGCACGAATAAGAAGGGCTCTTGTGAGTACGAGGTGGAAGCTGTCCACTCCAAGTGCAACTGGCTTCACACACAGCTGCAAAAGATTCAGAAAGGAATTAAAGCAAAAAGAAACATGAAAATAAAACAGCCATTAGAATGTTGAAAATGGCCTAAACAGCCGTAACATGTAGATCCATCAGAAGGCATACATCAATTCAATACACAGGGCAGAACCACGTTCATTAGAATAAATTTTAAAGTTTTAGAAATAATATTTTATAACATCTAGAACACTGAAACTGAAAGTATTTTTCATAGTTTATTGTAAAAAAAAAAAAAAAAAAAAAAAAAAAAAAAAAGAAAAAAAAGGCAGACTCGAGCCAAAATGAAGCCATTAATAATGGTCTTCTGTAGCAGATGGGAAAACCCGAAATCATAACCGAGTAACAAACATCGCCAACAATTACGGGTGTACCAAGTCACAGGAATATTTTTCGACACTGGTTTTAAAACCGGACATTGCGAAATTCCTTGTCTCTTTCTTGCAATGAAGATGTTCACAAAATAAGGGACTGCTCGACACACGTATCCATGTCAAGCAGTCCCTTATGTTTTCTACTTAACATAACATTTAAATGATGAATCAACCCACACAAGAAATGAATTCGAATGTGTTGCATAGAAAAGGGGCAAAATAAGTCCCTTTGTAGATTGTTCTATTTTAATGTCGGCGATGAAAATCAAGCGATGGTTTGTAATGCTTGTCTAAGTACATTCGTAGGCAAGTCTCTTCCAATTGCACTAAGAGGACTTTCATCGATGGTTATCTAGAATTCAGTAGTTTAATCTTTCAAACGCCCACGCTTCCCTCTTAGTAGCCCAACCCGCTTCAAATTGCTTATCTAGAAAGCATTCAGAAAAGGTGTGTACCTCAGCAAATGCTACACTAACTCAATGAAAATCAGCTCATATATAGATGCAATGCAAGTGGAGGTAACTAAGGTTCGATTTTCAATATTTCGGACTATTGTCTTAATATATAAACAGAATTCTCAATAAAGAATATTTTTATATAATCAGCCTCAATAGATTTTCCCTTAGACTATGGCCCACCCTTCCACAAAATGTCATTGAAATTCATAGAACATATTGTGTCCTCTTCCAACTTAGTTGGCAAAGTTAAACAAGGGCAGAGGCGCCAAAGCAAATATTGAGTAGTCATGGCTTACCGGCAGCATTTCGATGAAGTCTTGCAGCCCTGTCGACAGCATGAGGGTCAGGACTGTAGTATAGGGGATTGACCGCCCACCTGCGGTCGGTGAGGAGGTCAACGGCCGTGGACGAAGCAGGCTGGAACGTGGCAGCAGCGGCAGCGGCCGCAGCAGCAGCGGCGGCGTTACTGTAAGCGTTGGCACGAGGAAGTTGGCTCGGGTGGGTGAACGGAGGGATAGATGAACTTGGGTCCAATTGGCTAGAGATAGACGTCTGGCCGAGATTCAGAGAATTCTGGACGAAATTTAAAAGATATTTCAAAAGATTAAATTGGGCTGAAAATAACGCAAGAACAGAAAGCGTATTTTAAAAATAAGTAAAGAATAGCAATTCTCACGGACTATTTTTACGCTCTTTTAAAATGTATTGCAATAATTAAATATATTCTTATAACTGCAAGAAAATAGTATGAAGTTAATCGTAAATAAAAGAAATACACGGATTTCTGAGCAGATTACGGCCGTGTTTACGTTTTTACTAATTTTTTTTATCGAATCCGCCATAATTGACGGATCTGTCACTAGAATGAAGTAGAGTTTTAAAATTATCATAAATAGAATTGACCTCAGAAATTTGATTCGTAAAAGATAGTTAATTTAATGATTAATCGACTAGATTTTTTTTTTTTTGGGGGGGGGAATATTGCCTAGTTGCCAGAGAAAACCTGAAAATTACATTTACCGGGTTGGGGGGGGGGGTCGTTTAAGATTGAAGCGAGTTAAAAAGTAGTAGAGTTTCTACCTGCCTCTACCACGTCCACTGTCAGCGGAAAGTTTGTTAAATTCTCTTTTTAAAGGGGGTGACAGGAAATGTCAACAGCACAACACAATTCTGTCAACACCTACTCATAAATGCCAGGGGAACTAAATCACATTTCTGAATTAGGCGCTACCGTAACTGGTGAAATGTAATTAAACAAAAACTAAGGAAAATTTATATTTATCGATAAGTAGAACACCATTCTTTCTGATAATGTTTGAGAATCCAAGAAGGTCCAATAAGCAATTTAATGACAAGGTTTTAAACAAAAAAAAACCCTTTAATTTCCAGATGTTTTTGTTGTGATACGTAAGGGAGAATAATAATGTTAACCATTCTAAATGTGATGACTTTCAAGTTTAA
Source organism: Architeuthis dux (assembly GCA_006491835.1). NCBI lineage: Eukaryota > Metazoa > Mollusca > Cephalopoda > Oegopsida > Architeuthidae > Architeuthis > Architeuthis dux. The sequence continues at coordinate 689,639 of VCCN01004457.1, read as the reverse complement.
ACCGGTTTTAAAATGATCATCTTGTAAGGGTTTCACTTGAGCATTTAGAAAAGCTAGTTTACAAACGCGCGTCTTATAGTATAAAAGCAGAAACTGATCAGTGGAAGAAACCTTGGAATAGTATCTCAATATTTAACGTATGTCAGGAATATTGCCCATAATTTGGAGAAGAGTCATTAATATTCAAAGAGTTTTTTGGACAATTGAACTCATTCTATTTTTTTCTGTTCCGGCCGATCCATTCTATGGTCTTCAGATGTACACATTTCATATATAAAGGAGGGTCTCTTTTTCCGATAGTGCCAAGTAAAAGGCAGTAACAGATTTTTTGTTATCCATTAACGGCAACGCTTGTAAAGCAAGTTGAAGTTATGCCATGGAACTTTTATGCATCTCAAAATACAAATACATTAGGACCGGTAGTATCGGCTTAGGATAGAAGAAAGTCTTGTTCAAAATTTTAATTACAGTATTCAAATGTCTGCATGATACGTGCCCTTATGAACTGCTCTTAACATCCGATATTTAGATGGTTCGATTTTAGAACTTGTCTTTGTGAATATGACTCATGGGTGCAGGAGTTTCAGCTATATAGCACTCAGATTTTGGAATCAATTACCCTATGATATACGGAACATACATACGTTAGCAAGCTTTAAAGCAAAAAATAAAAACTGTTTAGAGACTTTCATAATCATATGAACTAAATAGATTTCGTAACTGTAGCTCCTGCCTTGCGTTTTGTAAAAAAAGAACTTTGACAAGTTGCACTTTCTTACTCTGTAATAGGCCTCATACTTTTATTGCACGTGTTTTCAAGAGCTTTTGTCCAGTGGGGACTTAAGTATTGTGGTTCCCAAGAAAATGCATCCATAGAAAGCGCCCTATCATTATACAAGCATTTTATTTCAGAAAAATACAAATACTTAAACGAAGCTTACCATCAAGTCGGCCAGGGCAGTGTTATCCACAGTTTCCTCATGATAAAGACAAGACTCATAGTCAGGAGCCTGGGAACGAGACTTTGGGCTCTGGTTGTAGAGGAGTCTCTCCACTGGAGACAGGCATTCAGAAAAGGGGCTAAGCGGAGACAGGGAACCATAATCGCTGGGAAGAACAAACAAGTAGTGAGGAAACAGGTCAAGCAACATGGATAGATACCGTCTTTGTCAGCATATAAAACGCATTTTTAAATTTAAAAGAAAAAAAACAAAAACTAACGAACACACGTATTTTTGCACTCACACAGGCCAACAAGTGAAAACCACTTGACAGATTTTTATTCCAAGAAATAAAGTTATCTTGTCTGCTGATGCTTTTAGATAACCAAACTTTCAGGACATGAAAATGTACTTGACTCTCAACATGATACCCTTTGTAGACAATAAGTATAATCAGCACCCTAGTTTTACTACTGCAAGAACCGTTAGAGATTACTACGCTCTCATCTTATTGTTTTCACCGTTAACTTAATGGAGTCTGATTAAAATATTAGTTTTAATCGCATCAACTCCTATTTACAAAACTAGGAAAATATTACACTGCATCCAATACACTGGTATTATGACTAAGAGAACGTTCACTGAAGCTCGAAATGGGCGAGGGTGAGTCGCACTGAGTGGCCGTTCTCCCAAACACTCGTATAAACAGGCCTGGTTAGTCACTCAATAGAAACCGTCACGTAACCAACGTCTTCTGGCAGCATGCCTTGTGGGGGGGGGGTTGATCAATTAAAGAATTGAGTGATTCAATGAATAAGTTACTTATCTCGCATTTTGTTGGGTAGTGATCACTAAAGTGAATTTTTCAAAAAAAAAATAAGCGTCAATACTCTACACAAACTAGTGATCAATTTAGTATAAACTTACATTGTAAATTGAACCCCCCCCCACTAAAAACTTGAGGGAATGAAGTTTTCTAGACATAAGGAGTAAGTGTTGAAATGTTCAGCCCTTTAGCTCCAGTGGTGCAGCCTCTGCGCATGATACATAGCCAGTCAAACCAACTTGAAAACTGAAGAAACCTATGTTGACAACTTTGATTTCTAATTATGCGTCTTATATGCCGGCGAATACGGCAATTGTTTGATTGGACGTTTCTAAACTGTACATCAAGTGTCTTAAGAGTTTAAACAAGGTTAAGTTTTTAGTTTAGGGATTTTTAATACAGCAAATCTGTTGTCTTTTTTTTTATCATAGTATCGTTAGTAGATTCATTCTTCAGTTAGATTAATTCTGAATATAATTGATTCTAACGAGATTAACTCACATCCCACATCTCTGGATGTTAATGTTTGATGGCATGAAGATCACATTAAAATCATCGGGTTGTTACACAAATGTAATTACAGGTTTTCAGATTCAATATAAATAGGTTTTTGAGCTCTTAACAGCAATGGTGTTAACCCAATGAAATGCCCCATGACAGTGTCATACCCAAACTGCAGCTGACTGGGTATAAGCTTAGAGAATTGGGATACGAGTTCTTGCAGCATCCACATTAACCGGATATTTCTCCAACATTCTTTTCAAGCATTTTGAACTTCATCTTCGTAATACGGTTCAATAATAATAATAATAATAATACAATGGCGCTGTCAACGAATTTGTGACCACCAAACACGCGACTTCAAAGTGAAATGTCCTCACCTCGAAGAACTGGGCGATGATTCCCCGCGAATCGTTCGGATGTGGCTCCTCTCTGGTGTATAGTCTGTAAGAAGAACGACACAAAACGAACAAGTATAAGGATTGTCATTGTATTTTTATCTGAATGTACTGAGCGAGCAGACATGAAAGAAACACTTCGAAGTCATTTAAAATAGAGAAAACCCACCTACATTCTTATAGCTGTCTTGTGCACTACAACAATTACACTGGCATGCGTTGGAGAGCTTTCTCCCTGTTGTCGGAAGTTTTTCAGATGAATTTGCTCGATCAGGCCAGGTTTTTTTTGTTGTTAACTTAACGTCTATTTCAGTAAAACCTTGTTTTAATGGTTAAAATGTTCAGTGTTTGGGAAGGTCTATGGCCAACGACGGACGCTAAGGGGGTGATGGAAGTGATGAAGCTAAAGAACGTTTTAATAGTAAACATTGTAAAGCAACGGAAATGTGCATTAGTGTGGAAGAAAAGGTCTTTTCAAGGATTGACGTTTTAAATAAAGAGAGTTGAAAAACCTGACCTGATCATAAAAAACGATTCCAGATTTGAATTCAGTTTGGAAAATCTTGACAAAAATCTCGCAGACCAGTGTTGATGTAGTTTAAGATCGGAATTTAAACGTTGAGATTAAATGAGAAATGTTCTATCTACATAGAATAGTTCTTCTCCCAGTATCAGGGCCGGTTAGAGACAGAATCGAAGTCACAAAAGACCCTCGAAAAAAAAAAAAAAAAAAAAAAAAAAATTATGCTTGGACCGGTATGTAGGAAGGATAAAGTAAAATAGTTAAGTCTATTTGTAATTGTTAAAGTGCCTCTTTAGAAGAGTCGATATTTGTTCAGAACACTGGTGGAGAGAAGCTTCGACGGGCTTAGCAGGCCGGAAGTGGATTATAAATGTTCAATTAAAAAGTAACCTTGGACACTCGATGGCAATAGATTAAAAAAAAAAAAGTTTAAAAAATGTGAATCTTACAAGAGATACTGCTGTCCGACTGTGAAATGTTGAAAGGATAACTGTACGCACTTGGTGGGCTCGAAGCAAAAGGGTCCCTAGTGAATGAGTATTGACTTGCGGCATCTAGATAAAGAAAAGGAACAGACTGTTCAAAACCTGCGACGTATATACAATTTTTAACAGCATTTGTCAACATTTGTTTCTGTAATAAAACTGTTTCAAATTGATTCCAAGTTAATCCGTCGGAAACAATAAATAATCATTGCATTAAAAAGAAAGCGAAACAGCCCGAAACGAAATATAATTCATTGGAAATTGAAAAGGTTATATATGAAGTGTATACATTAATTATAAACACTGTATAGTCTGATTTCTTTGTACTGTCTTTTCTTTTTCCAGAAAAGATTTAAGAATTATATGGACGTAAAGAAACAAACATTTTTTTTTTGTTCAGCACACTCATTTTTATGTACGCTATTAAGCGATTCAAAAAATCTGAACGAAAAACCTTTCGGCTTTCAGAGAACTGTCAACTTTCAGTTAAAAAAGACTACTGAACCGTATTTAAAATGTTCCATTTTTTGACATGGTAACTGGTGGGTGCTGAGAAGTGAATACCTCAACGTGGAATGCAAGATATCGTTGGGCGTGTCAAGTGAACCATCACTAACCGTACCAAAGGCCGGTCTTCATCTGCAGATTAAGATGTGTATAGGGTAGGATTTGGAAGGGAGTCCTCTACTATGACCTTCCTAGAAACCAATAAGTAGTGTTCCCAGTTAGACCAACTGACGGCAGCAGACGACGAAAAGCTTCTCGAATTAGTCAAAAGAAAGGACGTAATGTTCTATCAGGATAACGCTAGACCGTTTTTGTCCACGGCGGAAAAAAGTCAGGGACTATCACTCGCTATGGGTGCCTGTCATCGTATCCTTTTTCTCAGATAACTTCGTTAATCCTTAATATATTTCAATGAAATTTTGTATGTAGGCTTGTGGGGATGGTGAGTTATGGTCTATGATAGTTTGTTTACATTTTATAAGTAAACACTGTTTACAATTGGGAAAATTGTTAACACCACAGGAATTGAAAAATGGTGAGTTACGGTCGATCCAATTGTTCGTTTATATTTCATGTAAATAACCATATGTCAATATGCAAAGATATTGAACTGCTGAACCGATTAGAGTGAAAATTGTTATACAGGTGCTTGGGCACCTAATTACTGGAAATTAGACGTTTAAGAATTATGGTTCACTTAAGACCCGAAACTTACCTCTTGCCTGTTCAGGAGGCATTGAAGCAGCAGACAAAGTGGTAAGGTCCAGAGAATTGTCTAGAAGAGAGTTGATCCGTTGCATAATTTCAAAGTTGCAGCCTTGGGAGGCGTAGCTCTCCCGGTCCATATCTTGTACGTGGATGGATGGCACCTTTGTCTGGAACAGATGAGGCTAGGGGGGAAAAGAAGGAGGGGGTTATAAATACAAATGAATAGGCCTAGCTTAATCCTTTTAATTTATTAAGGTGCTCAAATGCACGAATTAAAAATGTCCCAGTAGACTAAGATCTACGGGACACACCCCAGCAGTCCTAGAAAGCTTGGGATATACATGCC
>VCCN01004457.1:653469-664528 GCA_006491835.1 Architeuthis dux | reverse complement strand
GAAGTAACTTATTCATTGATCACCTCTTTTTCCAACTTTTTGTTATGTTTTATTTTTTATATCTTATTCATTGATTGTTATCTGCATTTTTAATTTTAGTTATTGTTTTTTTTTTAATGAATTATCTTCAAGATGTCTTTGATTTCTTAATTAGCCATTAATTAAGCCATTAAATAGCCATTAAATAACCCTTATATTGAGTTTTTCTGTTCGTTCATTTCTTATTTGTAAACAGTTAATAAAGAAAAAGATCAATCTTTATTATTATTGAATGAAGTATTGTAACACACCACTTTTTATTAAATTTGACTAGTTTTTACCTTCATCCTAATTTTAGTTGTTTTTATACAACTTATTAATTTGGTTGTAGGGCGTGAGTTTATAAATGTGAATCAGCTTCTGCTAATCAATGAAGTCTTTGTGGCTAATTGGTAAAAGCAGCTAGACATGAACTAATCTCCCTCTGGCAATGAGGGTGTGAGTTCGATTCTCACCAAAGGCTTACTCTTTATTTACGAGTGTGCCAGTATTCATTGCCATAGAAACAGTGGCCCGAATTAATAAGTTGTATAAAAACAACTAAAATTAGGAGGAAGGTAAAAAACTAGTCAAATTTAATAAAAGAAAAAGGAGATGTTATTTAATGTTTTGTTCTCCTCGTTTCTTTTACTCTGTCAAACATTTTTTGTTGTCAACATCATTCTCTTTTCTTTATTGCTTAGCGATGCCTTCTTGAACAGGTTCTATCATTGATCCTCTTCTCCAGAATCATTATCATCATCCTTAATTTTCACATGACTTCCTGCAATGGTTATTGTGGATTTGTAGTTATCGTACAGAATCTCCTCCTGGTTCTCCCAATATTTGTCCAGCTTGTTCTTAAGAGAAGTTATAGACTTGGCACACACTATCTCGTCTGGTAAGCTGTTCTATATTTGCACTGTATGGACACCAAAATTGTATTTACGAATATCCAGTCGGGCTCTCTGTTGAAACAATTTCCAGCTTTTCCCCCTGTTTCTCTGTGAAATATCTTTCCACATCTTGGTGAAACCAGTAGCCTCCTCGTCATATATTCAGCTCACAATCTTATACATCTCAATCCTATCTCTCCTTACTCTCCCATGGCTAAGTGTTGGTAACTTCATCTTTTGGATGTGCTCTTCATATGTTAGGTTGGCCATTCCAGCTAATTGTTTCGTAGCTCTCCTCTGTTCTCCTCCCAATGTGTCTCATCTTGAATGTTACCCATACTGAACCTGCATAATCAAAGTGGACTCGAACTAGGGACTTGTACAGGGGGACAAATGTTTTCCCATCCAGGTGCTGAAATATTCTCTAAATAATTCCCAACATTGAATTGGCTTTTCTTATTGTTGTCCAAGTTGAATGGAAGGCTGAAGCTAATTGTATCATTCCAATCCTAGTAAAATCCGAACTCCATGGACAACCATTGTTTATGTCAGAGCTTCTCAAAGTATGGGTCGGGACCCTCCAGGGATCGTGTAGAGGTTATAGGAGGTCTCAGAAATATATCAAAATCTCTTTTCAAAGAATAATTATGTAACTAAAGTTTGTTTGTTTTTTTAAATTTCTATTATCTCTATCCAAAAATGTCCTCCTCCTCCTCCTCCTTCTGGTGCTTATTGTAAAATTGCTCAATTGCTATTCACTAATTTTTAAAAAATAAATTTTGTTTTTGTAATTTATTTTTAAAAGCATTTTTCTTTTTGTAATGAACACCAGAAAATTTATTATAGATTATAAATATGATTTTTTTGTGGTCTTTATTAGTTTCTATGTTTAGCTACAGTTAGATTAAAGCCATAGACTAATTATATATATTCTTAGTGCCTATTGCTTTTGTAAATACTAAGGCAGTGCCTGTTCCAAAGGTGCAAGTTTGGAAGAGGCCAGACTTCATGGTGTGTGGAATTTCCCGTCTGTCGTACAAAACTAAGGCTTTGAAGTATTTTGGTTACTTCTCTCTTCAGTGTTGTCAATTAAGATATTTTATATCTAAATTTAGATAATTCTAAAGAGCAGAAGTCAAGGGAGATAATTTATATAAACTATGAAGAAAGATCGACAATGTTTAATGTTTTATTTATTTTTATTAGATTTCTCGAGAACCGCTGATCCAAAAAACTTCAAACTCGACACTGCACTGCCTTGTGTGCTGACTAATATATCTGGTGATTGTCAACTTCGTTCAATGGCCAGTTTTTGAATAATCGTTGTGCATATGCACACGCACAGATTTATTCAATTATAGTTGGATGAGTGAAGGATTGTGAAAAATAAAGAAGTTTGTCTCTTCAAAAAAGCTTGCGAAGTTCCAGAAGCCGTAGTTTATGGGATTCTATGAACTTCTGGATACTTTTTAAAAAATGATTGCATTCTCTCAATTTTCAACAAGCTTAATCCAGAGCCTCTAAGTAAACATTTTCAGATATCAATTAATCAGGCGAGTTTATTAAATTTTATAAGTCCATATATATTATGTTATAAAACAGTTGACAATCATGGGGAATACAGGATACAGATAGAAGTTGTGAGGTAATTTTTAAAAAATAAACTTTTATTTTAAAATTTAAAAGAAAAACAAACAATAGTTCTGTCATTGCACACAATTAATTTGAAAAATATCAAGCATAAAATTAGAGTTAAAATTTTTCATTAATTCAATTCAATGAAAGTGAAACATTTAAATTCAGTCTGAACATACAAACTTTATAGTTAGAATAGTTTTTGATCCTCAGAGTCAATTACAGTAATACCCTGCTTAGGGCTGATTCACCAGAGTGCTCTTTTTCAAATAGTTTTTGTAATAAATTTGAACTTTGAAATTAAATAATGATAAAAGACAACATCATGGACAGTTAGAACCATCATGAAAAATTGCGGACAAAATAAAAGCTCTTGCAATGACGACCTCATGTGTGATTTTTATACTTGCCTTGGGTCTTTTTAAATTTTTAATTGTTTGGTTTAAATTTTAAAATTTTAAAAAGGTTAGTGTAGGTCATATATTTAACGGACACATATCTATTTTTATACTCGCATACTCCGGTCGACAAGTGAAACCACTTGACACACATCTTTAGAACACCCAGATTTTTATTCCGAGAAACAAAGTTATCTTGTCAGCCAGTGTTTTTGGATAACCGGTTTTTCGGAACATGAAACTCGAAACACAACACCCTTTGCAGACACCAAGTCTGGCAAACCTTAGTATTTTTGTCATCTTACATTTCACCTTGGAACTTTGACAAAACCCATTCCAACGGCCAATATTTCAACCAGCCGCACATCCTCCACTCACCTCTTCCTATAAGATGACGGCCTATTCTTCTTTCAATCTGATTTGTCGCCTGACAAATCCATGACGGTTACACCTTTTCCACATATGCCTTTTACACAGAGACATGCCTCTCACCTCTGATTATGTATGTACGCATTCATACATACACACACCCTCTTCCTTAACATCTTCAACAAATTAAGGACTCTTACTAAGTAGTAAACCGAACTCTTTAAATGCATTATTTCTTCTTCTCAACAGATGAGAAATTCCTTATTGTTATATCTTCTGTAATAAATATACTTCTTATTATTGTTGCAAAGTATTTGTACCCTTTATTCTCATTGCATTATTACCATGTGCAACTTCTCCATGCATTGCATCACTACTGCAGGTACAGACAGAGAAAGAAAGATCTTTCTTATGCATATCTCTAACATTACACTTTCTCTTTTCTCTAATATCATCAGCACACTTGCTTTACTTACGGCAGTCTGACCCTTAAGTCTATTGTCACTAGTAGTACTACTGCTACTGCTAGATTTAGAAATTACTACACTATGATCCTTATTATTGTTTATACCGTTAATTTTCAATGGAGTCAGATATATTTAATAATAGTCCTATTTACATCAATATTAACTCACCCATTTACATATATAATCTTGTAATTGAATATCTTTGTATTTTTTGATAACATTGGAAGTGACTGGGTACAGTGTGTCAGGTAAGTAATGTTTAGGCTACAATGAGAAATAAAGAGTTAATTATTCACGTACGTTTTTGTTCCCCCTAGACTTTGTAGTAGTTTGCTGATCAGACGCTCTTTGTTTTAATTTTTGTGCCGTGGTTGAATCGTCTTCAGATGAAGATTAGTGGATTAATATTGATTAAACAGACCCTGTTTTTTAAATTGATTGATTTTGATTGATCCAAGTTCGATTTTAAAGTTAGAACATTCACACATACATTTTGCTGGTTCCAGAAATTGTCCAGTTTCCTCAGTACTTCCCTTTTGTTGTTTAGGGTGACGTCTCGGGTAATGAATCTGATCTGACCCGACCCCTTGAGAGTCTGCCACCCTGAAACTCTGGACTTTAATTACTTTTCTACTTATTGGCTTAGAATTAAAACTTTGTTTACACAGCATCATTAAATAGGTGGTAGACACTTGAATACCAATCACCATAATGAGTCTCTAGCATACACACACACACGCACACACACTTTTACAGGTAAACACATCTGTCTAGTATTCACACACACGTACATATAATCATATGCACACACATGTACATGAAATCAAACAAACACACACATACATAAAATCAAACAAACACACACATACATAAAATCATACAAACACACACATACATAAAATCATACAAACACACACGTACATAAAATCATATAAACACACACGTACATAAAATCATTCACTTACACACACACGCATACCTATAATCATACACACACAAGTACATATAATCATACATGACTCTGTTGATTAATTAAAGCAAATTAATGACTAAATTGATAACCACAAATACTCCAGCTGATTTACACACACACACAAGCCGCGACTGGGAAATGTCTATTTCTAGAAAACCCTTTTCTTTTTTAAAATTGTATCCCAAACATACGGAGGGGGGAGTGACCAAGCGGGTAACGGCAGGGACAATGGAATTGGCAAGCTGAGTTCAAACTCCAGCTGGGACAGTTTGTGTTCACTTCACACTAATGCCCCTGGGAAAGGCATGAATCCATCTCTCCACCCACCAGCCATGGGTAAAATAGTGCAGGGTGAAATGAGTGACACCACTTCGGGTGCTTGTCACCTCTAAATCTAAATCACATATATCACAATAGGGCCGAGTGAGTAGTAATGGGATATGTGGAGCCCAAGCAAGGAATGCTGAAGCCATCGCCAGCGTAAGGGCACTACTTTTATCCCAAACATTTGCGACAGAAATAAGCTTTGAGGCGTGCATATCTAACATGATGCGTTAGAAAACATATTTTTTTAATTAACTAGTCCATGACCCGTCGCTTCGCTGACAGTTATCATAAGTGTACAACAACAGGCTCGGCTGACGGCTGCTACTGAAACTATAAGTGTGACTGATATGGTAGGAAGGCAGAGGAGAGAAAAGAAATTTAGGTATCTTAATCGTGTAAGAAGGAAGAGGGGAGAAAAGAACGTTAGTTTGTTTAATAAAAGGGTAGGAAGGGAGAGGGGGCTGATGGCTGCTACTGATACTATAAGTGTAACAGACGCAGCTGTTCTTATGCATTTTCATAGTTGCCATTATGTACACTTGTAAGTAATCAAGCTGATAATCATTCTCTCCTCAGATTAATAAGTAGACATAAAATGATGGAGCACCCAGTGAGAATGAAACTCACTAACAATGGCTGGCAGTGCTATCTTGTTAACCATCCGTTTGCAGCAGGTACCCAATTAATGCATGTATATTATACAGATAGATAAGACTTACAGATAATGGAGGTTATTTTGAGGAACTTATTTTTGATCACTCTAAATCTTCAAATGGTTCTTTGGACGATTGAACTCCTTCTTCTTGTTTGTGTTGTAAACACGACATTTCAGCCGATCCATTCTTCGGCCTTCTTCAGATGTAAAATCTGAGTGTGATGGGGTAAACAAGTTTTTTTTTATTTTTTTTTATTTTTTTTAAAGAGAGTAACCCTTATAACGCAGGGTCTGGGTGTTGCTTCTCAACAGACCTAAACCCGACAAGACAAAGACACAGAAACACCCGAGCCCTGCGTTATAAGGGTTATCCCCCTTTTTTTTTTAAATCGATCTGCCGAAATGTTGTGTTTACAACACAAACAACAAGGAGTTCAATCATCTGAAGAACCATTTGAATATTAATGACCCTTCCCAAATACTATAGAACAACACAAACAATAAGAAGTAGTTCAATAATCCGAAGAACCATTTGAATATTAATGACCCTCCTCACTATACTATTGAAAACATCACTCTAAATCTGTTTGAAAAGACAAGAAATCACCTGGTTGTGTTTTAATAATTCAATGTGTTTTTCTTTCACTTCATTGTCAGTCCTGACTAATTTTCGATACAATACAACTATCTCCACATATAATAAAATGCAATGTATATTTATTTATTTGTCTTCTGTCACAGTTTCTACGTCTTCACATGATGACGGAGTAAAAATAGAATTTTATGTTCTGATGACATGGTAAAGATAGAATTTTATGTTATGTTAAACTTAATTATTCAATGGTGATTTGATGCTATTTGTAAATCTTTTGGAGCAAAACATTTTATATCTGAGAAACATGTATCAACATATGAATAATGAATATATATATTTTTGCATCTAACACTTTTCAATATTTATACACACAAAAGAAAGAAACAATGTAACGATCAGCAGTACACCCATTTTTTTGTATTTGGCTCATCCAATTTTCTTTTGTATTTTCATATATAGACAAGGACTAGTCTCTTATACTATATAAGACTTATGTCCATCCACACCTAGAGTACTGTGCACAGGCCTTGTCCCCATACTTGGAAAGAGATAAAAAATTTTAGAAAAAGTCCAGAGACGAGCAACTAAGCAACTTACCGGAATTAAAAAGTATGAATTATGAGGATAGGCTAAAAGTGTTAGGATTAACATCGTTAGAAAATAGGAGAGATCTCGGAGGTTTGGAAGTAGTAAACCCTAATGTATTTTTACTAGAAGGGAGTACAAGGGACTGAGTGGCCACACATATATGGTAGAAGTAGATTGAATATCAAAAAATTCTTTTTTAGCAATAGGGTGGTAAGACTAGATTACCGGAATATGTAGTGCTATCAACATGATTTTAAGAAGAATTATGATGTTTATTACACCATCGCAAAAAGGTTTAAGGCCCTAGATAGTGTGTTAATATGATTGTTATGTGTTCTTGTATATACAAATTGTATACTTTTTTGTTTCACACTAAAATAAAATGTTCCAAAATGTTCTTTACTTTTAGTTTAGTTTAATGTTGAACATAAACAAGAAAATGCTGTGCAACATAATGTTTTTGATGCTTTATAGATACAATGCAATTGCAAAGTTACTTAAATATTGCCTTCAGAAATGACGGCAAGGGTAAACTAGTTATGTCGAGTAAATGCAATGTTCCCATTTTTTTGTCCCAGGCAGAAAAAAGTTGGGGACTATCATTAGCTATGATAGTGGAGCCTCTTAGCTGAAAAAATTCCAAGCCAATTGTGTACTTTGTGATAAAAGCATAACATTTGCTACATTTATAGCCAAAGGCATTCAAAAATAATTTGGATATGGAGTCATCATGAATTTTCATTATGGCAGCCATTTCAAAATGGCTGCCATATTGAAAACTGCTTTTAGATCAATTTTCCTATCAGCAATGGATATAATATAATATAACATGGCAATTCCTCAAAACTATGTATGGTAAATAAATTCAACTAATTATGTCCTCAATATCATATTATATCCATTGCTGATAGGAAAATTGATCTAAAAGCAGTTGTCACTGGTAACCATTTTGAAATGGCTGCCATGGGTGACATATTGAAAATTCATGATGGCTCCATATTTCTTTTTAAATACCTTTGGCAAGTGTACCAAATGTTATGCTTTTATCACAAAATGCACAATTATTTGGCTAAGCGACCCCACTATGAGTGTCTGTCATCATCGTCGTCATTGTGTCCTTTTTCTCAATTGGATAACTTTGTTATTCCTTATTATATTTCCATGAAATTTTGTATGTAGGCTTGTGGAGAGATTCTACCTGGTGTATGGTGAGTTATGGCTGATCTGATTGTTTGTTTACACTTTATAAGCAAAAACGTTTTTGTTTACAATTGGGAAGATTTCTCAAATCTTGATCGATTTTGCTGAAATTTGACTATAATGTTGACAAAACCCCAGGTATTGAAAAATGGTGAGTTACAGTCGTTGCGATTGTTTGTCTAAATTGTATATGTCAACATGCAAAACATGTATTGAACTTTGGAACTGCTGAACTGATTAGAATGAAAATTGTTATACAGGTTCTTGGCACCTAATTACTGAAAAAAAATTTTTTAATTTTATGGTTTGAATAAAAAAATTGGGGGTCTCAGAGTTAACGGTCCCAATAAACAACTCATTGCCACTGGCACTCTCTCTCTATTTCAACCTTTTATACTTTTAAGATTTTTTAAAATCAAATTTTAGTCACAACAAAGAAGGCAATTTAATATAACTTTCAACCTTTTTATGCTTAAATTCTTTGATGGAAACATTTTATATTTACATACTTTAGTTACTTTGCTGATATAGAATTTTGATACAAGTATCCATTTACATCATAATTTTATTGTAGTGCCTGCCTTCAGTTCTGTCCATCGAAATTCTATCCATAGAGCTGGAATTCTCAAACTGGGATACGCATACCCCCAGGGATATGCAAGAGAAATTACAGGGGGTATGCAAGGTTTGTAAAAACACCGGAATTCAGAAGTAATCACAACCAAGTGAAACAAGTATCTTGCAAAACTGTCAATTGGGAATGATATGCAGATGTGTGTCTCTCTGAAACTGTGCCTAGAATTGTCTCTCTGAAACTCTGCCTAGAATTATGTCTCTCTGAAACTCTACCTAGAATTGTGTCTCTCTGAAACTCTGCCTAGAATTGTGTCTCTCTGAAACTCTGCCTAGAATTGTGTCTCTCTGAAACTCTGCCTAGAATTGTGTCTCTGAAACTCTGCCTAGAATTGAGTTACTTGTTGGAAAGAGCTCATTCATCTCAGTAAAAATGTAGCATTAAATTGAACGAAACTACTAACAAATACAACATGTCTTTGTTTGCGTCATGGTATCCATACATTTTACACAACATTCTTCACCGAGGTATGCCGACACTGCTATAGAGGACGAACGTGTACGTTTGAAGAAAAAGATTGAGAATCCCTGTCTCGTCTTCTTTGTATAGTTTATGCACTTTTTTTCAAAGATATAAATATCTCTCTGAAATGGTCGTAAAACATTCTGATAAGATATTGAGAATGATATGAGGATATCTCTCTCTCTCTCTCTCTCTCTGTCTCTCTCTCTCTCTGGAAATGTGCCTAGAATTGAATTACTTGTTGGAAAGAGCCAAGCTCATCCATCTCATTGAGAATGTAACATTAAATTAAATGAAATTACTAACAAATACTAAATGTCTATTGTCTGGTTTATGGTATCCATCATAGACACCAACTATGTGGGGGCTTGGAGGCTCAAGCCACCCCTGAGAAAATTGTTATGGGGCTGAGCCTCCCCTGGTATTAATTGACAAACAATTTAACACAGGTGCACTGTCAAGCTTTGTTACTATTAATTTAATTTGTTCAGAATATATTTTACATTGAAGGTATTTAAAACAAAAATTTGTTCAGAACGTATTTTACATTGAAGGTATTTAAAACAAAAGATTTTCAACACAAATTTAATCTATTTCAAACATTCTTTTTTTAATATGGGAGGGAATTATGGACTTTGATACAAGCATGGTAACCGTTAAATGTTATTACTGATAATACGTGTTTCTATGCAATTAATCCGAATAGCTTCAATGTAACGTTTGTTGATTTGAGCACCACCACCCACACCCCGGGAAAACTAACAGTCGACGCCTATGGTATCCATACATTTTGCACTATATTCTTCACAAGGGGTACGCCAACACTGCCAGACATGCCAAAAGGGTGTGCCAGAAGAAAATGTTTGAGAACCTCTGCCCCAGAATATATAAGTACTGAGAAAACAAAAACTAGAAAAAGTTCTGCAATCCGAAGGTTGAACCAAAAAATAGTAAATTTTTATAAATATATCAGCGTGAATTTAGTTTTGGTTGAAAATAAAAACATAAAACACTGATGTAAAAAAACAAAAGTAATCATAATTAATATTTTGTTATAAAATCAACAAGAAAAAGAACAGACCTGCAATGTTGTTTATACAATTTTTGGCAACATTTGTCAACGTAATAAAACTATTTGTTTCCAATTGATTTCTCAAGTTAATCTCAGTTAAAACGTCTGCAACAAAAATAAATATTCATTGCATAAACAGTAAAATGAAACATATTGTACGAAAGGCAATATAATTCATTAGGAAATGAAACGTCTGCAAAAACATGCAATGGTTTGTTGATATGAACATTTGTCTGTAAACGTTTGCAGTCTATATATTTATACACAATAATTTCACACTTATAAAAAAAAAGCTTTTGCATGCATATATATATAGTCTATGAAGCTTTTATAACTTCCACTACCAACAATGTTATTAAGAAAAATAAATTTAACTTACTTCTCGGAGCCTCGATATGACCATGTGTTCATACGTGTTAGTCCGTGACCAGTCATTTCTCTATCCCTTCCTCCCTTTACTACAATTATTATGTTCAGTTTCCCGGTTTTTCTAACGACCCACATCCCTAGAAGGAAATGTATATACTAATTCTACAAAGAGGAAGAAACAATTTTAACAGCTATTAGAAAAAAGGTACTCAGAAAGGCAATATATTATACACTGAAATTACTAGTGTATTTAACTCGAAAGATCTTCAGCTACTTTTCCACAGCAACGGTTTCGGGGTAATTTAAAAGTAGAACCGTTAACTTGCCATGGGACCCCAGCAGTTTCGAGTTATGATGTTTTAACGATTTTTTTGTTAACTTAGATTAAAATGAAAAGCTTT
>VCCN01004457.1:475772-487486 GCA_006491835.1 Architeuthis dux | reverse complement strand
TATATATATAGATATATATAATACAACAATATCATGGTATATCCACAACAAATTGCATGTTTAAGTGTTTTAATGATTACTTATTTAGTTAGATTAGCATCTTCTGGCACAGGGGCATGTTAATGGAGCACCTACCATCAATCTCACTATACTAGCGAATTGGACTGTATATGGTCATGCATTTAACCATCATTATAGAATTGGTCTGCAACACCAGCATGATTAATCATAGCAATTGGTGTGGGTCACCCAGTGAGGTTCAGTATCTATATACTACTGAATCAGTCTGCAAGACATGCAAACTAACCACCAAGACCAGAGAGGGGCATCTAGGGACATTCAGTCACTGTATACTTGCCAATTGATCTGCAAAATGAGTATGCATAATTATCATGCTAGTGCCTGCAACCTGTGGTGCCAATTTGTTCCTAAACTACAGAACTGAAGTTGTGTTTGTCTTTATTTACCTGAAACCATTTCCGTCTTACATGAAATATTCTTCTGTCAGCTTTTTCAAACTTGTCAACTCAGAGCCATTGCTATGCAAGATATGTTTGAATTGTCAACCCTGCCCTCGTGTGACCCTTATCTTTACCTCAAGTAATTTAACTCCTTTCTTCAAAAGCGACATTTCCACTTTCCAGCACGCCACTGATAACCATCAAATTTTCTCTCTCTTTCGGTTTCTAAATGAGGTGAGGTTGGTGTTTCCCTTCAGTCTTAAAACACTCCTCGTAATTTGGGGCTGAGCTGCCATATTGGAAATGGCAAGTTAAGCAAAGGATTTAAACAAGAAAAAAAAGGGGGGGGGTGCGGCTGGGAATTTTGCAAATTAAATAAGAACTAAGAACAAAAAGCAAAAGGTAGAGAATGTTGCTTATTCTGGGAAAAAGCGAAAAGGTGTTGTCGATATTTCCCAAGTTATTTCTCATTTTTCATTTCAATTTTGAGATTGCTCTTAGCACAGCATCATTTAGCAGCAACAGCGAACCAACCAACGAATAAGAAGGAAAATAAAAGAAGTACATTTTCTACTCTGTAGCTCCAGATTCTGTCTTTTTTCTCTGAGATTAGTCGGTACCAGAGGGAACACAAGAAAGGCCCTGATACTCGACCATGATTGGAGAAAAAAAACAACAAAATGTCAGAAGACAAGGTAGAATGAAAATAAACAACCACTGAGCTTTCTCTATTTTTATTTTACTTTTTATTTTGAAATTTTTGCCTCATTGAGACAAGAACTTCAGAACTCTAATCTGATGTTTGTAATTGTGTACAATTGTAATCTTTCGAAACAAAATTGTGTTCAATTTAATACTTGGTAATTATTTGTGCCTTTGGCTACATGTTTGGAGGTACGAGTGGTGTAACAGTAAACAGCACAGACAATCAAGTTGGCGGGCCGGGTTCAAACTCCAGCCATGGCTGTTTACTTTCACTTTGCCCTAATGCCTTGCATGAATTCATCTCTTCTCCCCCAGCAATGGGTAAAATTGCAGGGCAGACTAGGCTCTCTAGCCTTGGGAAGGCAACCAGTCTAGGAGACGCACAACTCTGAATTCAGAATGAGGAGCTGGAGACCATAGGGCAGCCCAATGTTGTCTCCAGCCTTGTCCTGGCAACTTCTGTGACGACACCTGGTGCCAAGCTGTATCGGCCCTTGCTCTCCCCTTTGGATAACATCGGTGTGTTGAGAGGGTAGATTTGCTGCATGGGCAAGCGCCTGTCTTCCATACAACCCTTGCCCAGGTCTGCACCCTGGAGAGACTGAAAGCTGAACTTTCCGGATGCAGATCCGTGGGCTGCCAGACAGGCTTTATGTTTGATTCGCAGTTGGCAACAATGGAGCAAACCTTTTGGATTTGGTTTGACATCAGGAAAGGCAACTCAACCCTTATCACTACACTATACTCACTAGTTTTTGCTTTTAAGATACTAAGTTCTAAGTCAATAATGTTGTTGGTAGTATGAATGTACTTGTCAAACCTGTATTTCCTCAGAGATGCAGATATCATTGTTTCAATTAGTTTGGGAGAGAACGGGTGAGAAAAATGGAAAAAACATTGGATTCTTGGATGAGATTGCACTTCCTTTCTGACACAATAGCTGATACTATCTGCCCCAATATACATTAACAGTAGACCGTATCATTTAAAATTGTGACTTGTACCAAAAGAACTGTGCATTCATGAATATATACAGGATGGGCCAAAAGTCTGGATCCATAGGAAAATATTCATTATTATGTGGCGGAGCAGAAACACCTGACACTTTTTAAAATGTTGTTCCTTTCATTACAAGTTGAGTTAACTGATGGCTTTTTGACGATCTAACAGTACACTGCTTGGAGTTTAGTCAGAATGGATCGTTGGTCAGTACAGCATGTGTTATGCAGTAGAAACGTTCATCAAAACAGTGATTGACACAGTAACACAGTGTTCCATAAATGTTCGCTGTTACAGAGTTTGTTTTAATGAACTGTGTCAATCACTGTTTTGATGAACATTTCTACAGCATAACACATGCTGTACCAACCAACAATCCATGCTGACTAAACTCCAAGCAGTGGACTGTTAGATAGTCAAAAAGCCATTAGTTAACTCAACCTGTAACGAAAGGAACAACATTTATTAAAAAGTGTCAGTTGTTTCTGCTCCACCATATAATAATAAATATTTTCCTATGGATCCAGACTTTTGGCCCACCCTGTATATGGCACATGCTGATGTTGTAGTACATACTATAATAATTGAAGTTGGATATGAACTCATGATGAATGCTTAAGGAATTTTGACCTGCTTGTCTTTAATGAAAACTTGTTTTCTTTTTCTTGCTCACCAAATTCAGATCTTGCATGATATGGCTAGAGAGAAAGAGAAAACCTTGTTGCAATAAGAGGGGGTTGCAGCTACAACTTCTTCTCCTTCTTTGTTCACTGAACTCTGTCTGTGAAGAGTAAAAATCAAACTTTGTTGTCCCTCTTAAGAATTCACAACTATTATTGTTTACCGTATGAAAGCATTGTTATATAATATTATCTTTTGTCCCCTTTGATATATGCAGAGTATAGAAACTAACATCTAACATAAGTATATCCGTTGAGAGAAAAGGTACATTATCTTAGTTATAAACGCATTGGGATAAGACCAGACACTAGATGGAGGGATGAGATAGAAAAGTTTGCCAGTAAGACATGGCAGAGGTTAGCACAATCGAGGTTGTCATGGAAGGAGGTGGGAAAGGCCTTTGTCCAGCAGTGGACTCATCATGGCTGATGATGATAATGATATATGTATGAGTAATGGATCTTGATATATATATGTTTGTTTAAACGTTGCATCAGGGTTAATAGAGGTGAAAATATTTGCTTGTGAAAGTGGGGGGGGGGCAATTTATTTAATTGAGCCAACTGACTGCACTTTGGGGTGGGGGCATGTCATCAGTACTATCTAATTCTTGTTCACTCCTCGAAATTTCTTCAAATTGTCTCCTTTCAATTTCCACCCCAAGGGCCAGATGAAGAAGATGTCGACAAGATGTCTTCCAGATAAATAGCAATTTGGAATGAATTTAGCCTGTTTGTTGAGTGGTGGGTGTCTGTATTTACATCTTCTCTCATCCCCCCTCATTTTTGACTGACGTGGGGGTGGGGGTGAAAGGGGGTCATTAGTTTGGCTCCTTACTGCCATTCATCGACCATAGCCTCGGCCTCGCCCCACCTCACCTTCAAACCCTCTAGGGGACAACGCGAGGAGAGGGGCTGACGGAACCAATGAAGAAAAAAGCGTAACACCTTTCAGTCAATTATCGATGGCTGTATTCGATAGTCGATTTTCCCGTAATTGATGACAAAGTTTGCATCGGCAAAGAAGAGGAACACACCTTTTGCTGCCACACCTTCCTTCCCGACCCATGCTCACCTAGGAGAGTGCATGCGCCCAAGCACCTTTGTTTTGCTCTGCTGACAGTTTCTTATTTGCAAGTAATTCAAGGCTCACGAGTTGATCACTTTGACAAAATGATTGTAACTCCGAAGAAGAGATAATCATCAGAATATAATGATCGGGTTTCCCATTCTTGGTTGTTTGTTTGTTTTCTATTTCTTGTTCTTTGTTCTGCACTTCGTTCTCTCTTTCTCTTTCTTGCTCTTTCTTTCTCTTCCTCTTTCTCTTCCTCTTTCTTTCTCTTTCTTTCTCTTTCTCTTCCTCTTTCTTTCTCTTTCTTTCTCTTTCTCTTTTTCTTTCTCTTTTTCTTTCTCTTTCTTTCTCTTTCTCTTTTTCTTTCTCTTTCTCTTTTTCTTTCTCTTTCTTTCTCTTTTTCTTTCTCTCTTTCTCTTTCACACATGCACATCTAGATTCTAGTCTTTACCTTTTCAATCTTTCTTTTCTCTTGACCTTGTTTTCCTTCCTTCCTTCCTTCAGCTCTCCTCCTCCCTTTTTCCTTCCTCCTTGCCATACTTTCTTCCCTTTTTTCCTCCATCCCTGCCTTCCTTCCCCCCTCCCTCCCCTATTCCCTTCTTTCCACCTAGTTTTCTTCCTTCCTCCCTTCCTTGTCCCTCCTCTTTCCCCTCATTCCCTCCCTCTTTTCTTTCACTCCTCCCTGCCCTTTTTTCCTTCCTCCTTTCCATCCTTCCTTCCTTTTTTCCTCCCTTTCTTCCCTTCCTTCCTCCATTTCTTTTTTCCTCTTTTTTACATTCCTCCCTCTCCCTTCCTTCCTTTACTTCCCCCTTCCTTTTCCCTCCCCTTCCTTCTCTCACCTCCTTTTTTCCTTCCTCTCCACTTTATTTCTTCTTTCCTTCCCCCTCTCTCCCTTCCTTTCATTCCTCCCTGTCCCTTCCTTTTTCCTCCCCTTCCTTTCTTCTCCCCTTCCTTTCTTCTCTCACCTCCTTTTTTCCTCCTCATTCCCTCCCTCCTTTTTTCCTTCCTCCCTTCCCCTCCACTTTATTTCTTCTTTCCTTCCCCCTCTCTCCCTCTCTCCCTCCCACTGTTTCCATTCAAACCTTCATCCTCCTCCTCTATCGCATGTCTCCTTATCACTTCCATCGTCCTCTCCACTTTTTTAATTTATTCTTTTACTCTGACACTTTTTCTAGCTCATTGGTTTCTAATATTATCTACACATGTATATATGAGACAGCGTTTTATTTTCGTCTCCCCATTCCCACCTGAGACCTTTTAAAAGTGTCCGTTGATTGGAGCACCTGTTCGTTAGTTGGAATGATACAACACGACTCGACTTTTTCCCGACACTAATGATATTTCGAAAAAGACCTGCCGCAGTAATACTCACTCACACTCACAGCAATAGAATAAGCCACAGACATATTCACACGATCTACCTGTGTACACACTAACTCAAATCTACACGCACATACTCACATAAGCAATACACAGTGCACACAATATTCATAGGAACGCGTCAACGCTCACGCATACAGATATCTCCAAGTCGTTCCGGCATTACATACTCCAGGTTCCATAGACACACGCCCTCCAGTGCGCTCAAACTCAAATAACGATCAGCCATGACTTTTAAATTTGCATCAATTCGTGATCATGACGGCCGCTTTTGCTGTGATGGCATGCGACCAGAGCCCGGGTTGTGTGTGTGTGTGGGGTGGGGGGGCTGTAGCATATGTTATAAAAGGGCCATAAATTTTTTTTTTTTTTATATACACACAAATATTAAAACAGATACATTTATATACTTGTAAAGTAATTATTTTTTCATTTGCTATACAGCCAGATAATATAACAAATTTTTAATAGTATTACTTTGTTTTCGTTTTTATTTTTGTGCAGTGGCTATGACTTCAGTTTCAAATAACTTTGTATTTATGTGTTGTATATGTATCACATAGATTCCACACTAATAATAACACCAATTAAAGGTGATAATTGACTAAAATCGCTAACTTTAAACATCCAGTCAGTAACAATAACGTGCTTTCTATATACAGCCAATCTTTATTATCTGAAATACAGAAAGCAAAACATAACACAATACGTAACATAAGAAACATTTCAGATAATAATATGAATACGTTACTATTTCCTCATGTGATAAATTCTTTCATAAGAAAATGGATCACAACGTGAACATAATAAATAATACTATAAAAATGTTACCATAAAGAAATGGATCAGCAACAAACCAACAAAATGAATGTCTTCTTCATTATTGTGTCTGAGCATGCACTTGGCAGATCATTCTTTATTCACAGTACTCGGTCGTTCATTGGCCCTGTTGGCTGGGGCCTAGAATATGCAGACTGCATCCCCTGCAGAGGGGTAAGACCTCCTCAAACATGGGGCCCAGCCCTGTCGGTTGGGGTCTAGAATATGCAAACTGCATCCCCTGCAGAGCGGTAAGACCTCCTCAAACATGGGGCCCAGCCCTGTCGGTTGGGGCCTAGAATGCGCTGACTGCATCCCCTGCAGGGGTGTAGGACCCCTCTAACCAGGGGCCACCTGTTCTTTCACCAAAGTCGCAAGACTCTATTGTTAAAAAAAAACCTTTCACCAAAGTTGCAAGACTCTAGTTAAGGAAAAATAACATTTCACCAAATTCACAAGAATCTAGTTAAGGAAAAGTAACCTTTCACCAAAGTCGCAAGACTTTTAAAAAAAATCTTAAACTGATTTCAGCATTAAATGACCTATGAAGTTGCTAAACAAATCAATCAATCAATCGGTTGTTCATAAAAGTTGAGGGCAGTATAATAATAGAGCAAAACAATGACTGAATTGGAATTGATAGCTTGCAAGCATTTAGCACGGGGCTCTTGAAAATGTGGGGCGCTGTAGCATTTGCTACATAGTTAATCTGGCACTGTATGCAACGTTTGTAAGCGAAAGGATCGGGTGGAAGAAAACTTCCCGGAAGCAATCAGCAACAAGTTGAGCCTAACAAAATAAAAACCAAACATAATGAATGGCCATAGAAACAAAAGAATCAAAGCAATAAAAAAAACAACAAAATAACCATGCGTTTATGTCACTGGTTGGCACTGGGGGTTGTTTTCCCCCTTTGGCAAAAACTCAAAAGCAAATCCTTTTATTTGTTTCAATAATCTGCTTTTAAGCCTTTTAATCCAATTATTCATCCTGTAAGTCGGAAAAGGGTGACATGATTGAAAAAGATGGGGGGGGGTCAGTTGAACATCCTCCCCTCTAGATTGGTTTAGGGGGGAGGATCTTCAAGTAATCCCTTCCATCATGATGATAGGGATTGGACAAGAAAAAGGTCTAGTATTAAGGAGATGCGTGGCTATAAGTGAGACATATTTTTAGGTATTCGTTTAAAAAGTATGTGACAGATTTGCCGATATTGCATTTTAAAATTTATGCATTCATATGAGTGAACAATATCTTCTTTAATTTTGTCAATCAAATAAAGCATTTAAAAATCAATGCATTCATTTGAGTGAACAATATCTTCTTTAACTTTGTCAATCAAATAAAGCATTTCAAAATCTATGCATTCATATGGGTGAACAATATCTTCTTTAAATTTTTAAAAAGATAAATTAATTTCTATGTCTTTCCTAGTTTCCTAAATTACTTAGACTGCTTTAAGGATTGACAAAACTTAGAGGGGATGACATTCAAATGGCCACTCTAGAAGGCTTGATAGACTGTGTATGTGTATGCAATGATTAACGGTTGGGTTGAAGTTCCAAATAACAGAAAATGCCACCTTTTCTGTCTTTCTTTGTTTCTTTTTAGGCTTCCGTACTTTAAAATTATGGACGTTAGCTTTTGGTAAGGATTAATGCAAACAGACCCCATGAAACTTCTTCATAGATCTGTGTTTAACATTCTGTAGCTCCTCTCATAATAAGGTTATTTACCCATTATGGCCTCCTGATAACTCTTCAATTTGGTTGAAGCAGCTGCAGCAGCAGCATAAAACCATTTTTCTGGAGCATAACCACTCGGCGCTGGGATATTTAAAATAAATCTTTTTGAAGAATCAAGAATTTTTCTTGTGAGATATCTTGTCTGCTAATTCCAAGTGGTTAAAACCTGACAGCCAAGTTTAAACAAGTAATAGCAGTAGACATTTCAGAAAAATTAGAACCATTTGTCATCTCCATCATTAGACAACCAATATCTCATAAGCTGTAGAGAGGGCTTATCATTGTTGTTCGATATCATTTTTGTTTCTCAGTATTTTCACTGCCATCTTATTGAATTACCTAATTTTCTTTTCTACCCTCTCCCTTCCCACCCTCTTATTAAAGTACCTAACTTTCCTTTCTTCCCTTTCCCTCCACGCCCTCTTATTAAAGTACCTAACTTTCTTTTCTCCCCTCACCCTTCACGCCCATTTATTGAACTACCTAACTTTCTTTTCTCCCCTCTTCCTTCACGCCCTCCTAGTGAACTACCTGTCTTTTCTCTCCTCTCCCTTCATGCACTCTCATTAAACTACCTTTCTTTTCTTGCCCTCTTATTAAACTACCTAACTGTATTGTTCTCCCTTCTCTCTTCCTACGTGTCTGTCATACTTATGGTATCAGTAGCAGCCATCAGACGACCCTTTTGTTGTACACTTAGGATAATCATCAGCAAAGCGAAGGATCATGGACTAGTAACTGTAGAAAGTTATATACGGTTAATTTAATCTGGCAGAACAGTGGCCTGGTGACTGGAAGGTGCAAGCATCCATTTTTTAATTATCCTGTTGGGGAACCACAGATGATTTCATCATGGGTGTGTCAAGAGCAAGATAGCCTGACGGAGCCCATACCTCTTTGTGCCATTAACCGTTCGACCACTCTGCACCTACCTCCATTACCAGAGCTAAATGAAAATCTGGCTCTAAAATCTGTACAAAAAGGATCCCTTGCAAGGGGACACAAGAGAAATCTACCAATTGAATTGTCCTTATCTGTTTGGGGTGTAACGTATCTAGCACCTTTATACCTCATCACATCTCTCTCTCTACACAAAAACATGTCGGCAGGAGATGTTTTGAGAGTTCCAGCTGTAGACCAAGTGAGAGAAGAGTCAACGATCATTTGCCAACATGACTCTCCTTTTCTTACCTCCTCGTGTAGTGCTCTCCTTTTCTTATCTCCTCGGGTAGAGCTCTCCTTTACCAGCTGAAAATACTACAAGCTAATTCTCTTCCATTCCCATCGAGGAGAAGAGAATTGATGACAAGAAAAAAAAAGAACAAAAGTTGGAAAGATGATTATGGAATTAGCAAACAAGAATTTTATTTTCTTTTTTTTTATTTTTGTCACGTTTAGGTTGCATGATTAATTTTCGTTCGTGGGTGTGTGCGTGTTATTTTCGCGTGTATGCATGTGTACGTGTTATTTTCTTGTGTGCGCGTGTTATTTTTGCGTGTATATGTCTGGATCATTTTCGTGTGTACATGTGTGGGTTTTTTCAATATATTTTTTTCGTTCTTTTGTTTTTTTCTTCAGCTGCTAAGATTCTAGAATGCAGAAAAAACGGTATCTAACTCCCAAAATCATTTCTCATCCGGAGACAGTACAAGAATATTAGGCAACTTGAAAGCACTCAGAGCTCATAGCTCTGTTAACGCCATACATTAACTAATATCTGCTAACGGGAAAGAATAACACACTATCAATTCTAGAATACAGAAAATAGTGTTTAACTTGACAAATCATTTCTCATATGGAGAGAGTACAAGAATATTAGGTAACCATTAATTCAAGATACAATAGCTACAATGCACCGTTTCAGCTATTTAGAAGCCACAAACCGTTGAATAGAATGAGAATTTTCGTTTTATATAGATTAAGTGTTACTTAGTCTAATACGAAGCAACAGTAGAAGAACATAAGTTTGTTTGTGTCAATTTTCCAAGTGGCGAGAGGGCCTGCCTGTCTTGGAAATCCTTACTTTTACCTGGGTTCGAATACAGACCACTGGTAGAAGGACATAAGTTTATCTGTATCAATTTACCAAGTGGAGAGAGGGCATGCCTGCCTGGAAAATCAGAATTGGAAAACCTTACTTTTACCTGGGTTCGAATACAGACCACTGGTAGAAGGACATAAGATTATCTGTGTCAATTTTCCAAGTGGAGAGAGGGCCAGCCTGCCTGGAAAATCAGAATTGGAAATCCTTACTTTTACCTGGGTTTGAAGGGCATAAGTTTATCTGTGTCAATTTTCCAAGTGGAAAGAGGGCCTGCCTGCCTTGAAAATCAGAATTGGAAACCTTACTTTTACCTGTGTTCGAATAACGACCACTGGTAGAGGGGCATAAGATTATCTGTGTCAATTTTCCAAGTGGAGAGAGGGCCTGCCTGCCTGGAAAATCAGAATTGGAAATCCTGACTTTTATCTGGGTTTGAACAAATTCTTCTTTAGATTAAAACGAAAGTACTGTTTCTTTAATTTCTGATCCTCTGCCACATTTGCATGTGTGATATTTCTTGTCTAAGAGGGAAAAAAGGAACATGTCCTTTGTAATCACAAGAATAGGTAAAAGACTTTGATTTTACATAAAGGAAAAAGTCTACTAGACGTACATATGCAGGGGCAGATCCAGGATTTTGAGCTAGGGGCTCCAATTTTTTTTAATTTTCACTCCATCTGTTTAATTAGACAATGGATTGAATAAATTCTTGCTTTTAATGTTAATATATGATTACTTGGGATTATTTTGTTTTTTTATTTATAAAAATCTCTTTATCTAGATATTTAGAAAAAGATTTAATAGAGCTTTGCCGAGCAGGACGGGGGGGACACCCCCACGCCCCTTAGACCTGCGTCTGATATGAAAAGAATTTCAAAAGTTCCATGGGTAAAACATTTATACACGTTTTTATTCTCAACACAGTCATTAAGCTTTCTTCAAAGATACATGCTAACTAGCAGTAATCCGTGGAAATTCCACGGTTTAATTAGAAACAACCTCCAAGGAATAAAGATCAATATGACATTTTAATGCTTTATTTATGAGTTAAATATATATGAATGAATGAAGTCATATATCTATATATATGTATGTATGTGGGTGGATTCCTGTCCAATGTAGTTAACCCTTCCTAGAAGTAAGTCCCCATACCACGAGATAATAAATCTTTCTTTATTTATTGTTAGTCTCTCATTGTTTTGTTTTGTTTTTTGTTTTTCGGTTTTTCAAAACAAAATCTTATTTTACTGTATGTCATCATCATCAGCCGTTATAAGTCCACTGCTGGACAAAGGCCTTTCCCATTTCCTTCCATGATGACCTATCTTGTGCTAACCTCTGACACGTCTTACCGGCAAACTTTTCTATCTCATCCCTACATCTTGTGTCTGGTCCTTTCCTACTGCATTTACTGTCCTGTTGGCACCAATATGTTAGTCTCCCCCCCCTCTATTGTCATTTATTCTTGCTAGGTGGCCAGCCCATCTCCACTTTTGCTGCTTAATTATTTGTATAATATCTTTCACTCTGATCTTCTCTCTGATCCATGTTGATCTTTTTCTATCTCTTAGAGTTATCCCTAGCATTGCTCTTTCTAAGTTGGTTTTCAGCTCGTTTTTTTAATTCACATCTGTATGTCATGGCCACAATGCATAAGGGAAAGAAAAGTTCCTAAAAACTTCTGCCTAGGAATAGTAATCCTACTTTACAAAAAAGGAGATAAGCACAACCTTGGCAACTACCGCCCTATTACACTATTACCATGTTGATTATGAGAAAACATTTGACTCAGTAGAACACACGGCAGTC
>VCCN01004457.1:318677-328964 GCA_006491835.1 Architeuthis dux | reverse complement strand
ACACACACACACACACGGGTATATGTGGGTCGATGGGTGGGGGTACATTCTTGCTGCTTCTTTATGTAAGCACATACATGTGTGTGTGTGTGTGTATGTTTATGTGTACATGTGTGTTTATGTGTACGTATTTGTGTGCGTGTGTATTTGTGTGTGTCTGTGTGTAAGTGTATGCATGTGTATGTGTGTGTGTGTCTCGGTGCGTTCACAGACACGAGTTACAACAGACGTAAGAGTATTCATATGAACTTGAGCGCGTGTTTCTACATTTTCCATGCGGGTTCTGTCCACGTGACTGAAGTGGCGTGTGAAAATGTACGCGTCCAACTCCAACTGCGCACACCGTCGTCGGGATTCTGCAGCAGAACTGTACACGCATGCGCACGCGTGAGTTCACGTGTCCGGGGTAGATGAATACTGTCTTTCTGAGGATTTGAAACTGATAATGAGGGACACTTGCACAGCATCAACCGTATACGAAAAGGAAAAGAAAGAAAGAAAGAAAAAGAAGGGTAGTGATGCAGGGAAGCGTGGATTCATGTCTTTCTTTTAGGAAAAACATAAATCCATCTGTGGAGTTTGAACTCGCATTCTATTTTCTGCGCTGTTAGGCCACCCACACTTACAATGATGAAGATGGCAAATAGTTGTTTATTAGGACCGTTAACTCCAAGATACCCGATTTTTTTTAATTATTCAAACCATATAATTCTTTAAAAAACTTATATAATTTCAGTAATTAGGTGTCCAAGAACCTGTATAACAATTTTCGTTCTGACCGGTTCAGCAATTCCAAAGTTCAATATGTTTTGCATGTTGACATATTACATATAAAATGTAAACAAACAATCGGATCGATCGTAACTCACCATTTTTCAATTCCTGGGGGTTTGTCAACATTATAGCCAAATTTCAGCAAAATGGGTCAAGTTTTGAGAAAATTTCCCAATTGTAAACAAAAACAATGTGTTTGCTTATAAAATGTAAACAAACAATTGGATCGGCCATAACTCACCATCCCCCAGGTAGAATCTCTCCACAAGTCAACATTATAGCCAAATTTCAGCAAAGTCGGTCAAGTTTTGAGAAATTTTCTCAATTGTAAACAAAAACAACACGTTTGCATATAAAATGTAAACAAACAACCAGATCGGCCATAACTCACCACCCCCAGGTAGAATCTCCCCACAAGCCTACTTACAAAATTTCATTGAAATATATAAAGGAATAAAGAAGTTATCCAATTGAGAAAAAGGATACAACGATGACGAGTACGACGACAGACACCCATAGCGAATGATAGTAACCGAGACAAAAATGCTTGAATAATGAAGATCTCAAAACTTCAGAAAAAAGAAATCGTAACCATTTATGTGTAAACAGTGTATTTAAGAATATTTTGGGCACTATCGCAGCAGTGGGGTCCCTATCGAAATGCGCCTTTTGCTGCCTTTAGTTCAAGATCAAAATGTAATATCTGTTGTTCTCACGTCAACGAAACAACATTAACTTCCTGTTTTCAATTTTAAACGTTATTATGATCACGAAGTTGTAGTTATAAGTGTATAAATGGAGGGGTACAGTCACGTAGTTGATGAACCATAAGCTTTATGCCTCACCTCTTGAAGCAGAGGTCAAAGTCTTTGTGAACTGCAGTGAGGGTGAGGTGGTTCGCGTGCGACACATAGCGAACCGGAGCTACGGTTTAAGTTACCAGAAGTTTGTTGTTACTTGTGCGACCGCAGAACAACAAGGACACAAATATATACAACAATTTGGCCAACTAGAATTACGCCGATATAATATAAGCGATAATGAAAACAGCAGATATTACGCTTTCTCTATGGATAATCTATTCTTTAAAAACTTTAAAATTTAAATTACTTAAATGTAGTGGTTGCTTTGTGAATGGAAAGATTGTGCAGCTGAAATATTTAAAATAGACCATAACTTGAATTTGAGCTGGTAATAAGGAGAGTAGTCTTTAATACTTTGAAATAATAAACAACAAACTAGAAACACTAATATGACATTCGAGATAAGACCTTCATAACTAAAATAACATTTTTTTCTTTGAGCAAAAACCATAACACTATACTTAACCTTACCCCAACCAAAACACGACAATAAAGCATGGACACTATTTAAATCCGTTGATTTGCTTTAGCGTGACACAAACCCCCAAAACACACAAAAAAAGTGACAATGGCTTTTATATAATAAGATTAACTATGACGTTTTGATTGAAAACATATCTGGGCGTTTACCTGTAAAAAGGTTAGTATCAGTAAGCTTTAGTAGTTGTGTAGCTTCCTTCTTTCAGTATGTGGTGGAGTTTTAATTTCACCTTAGCCATACATCAGCAACTTTATGCGGAAATTCCTCCAAAACATAAGTAAATTGTTGAGAACAGAATTTAGAATACTTATACTTTGATTCTGCATTCACAAATGAAATAATTTTTCACTTAATCTATGGAGCCCCCCCCCCCCCCTCAGTTGGTAGAGGTCCCTGGTCTGCAGCCCTTAAAGCTCATGCGTTAATCCGGTACTGACTAATTCACTTGGGGAAAGGCACAAATCCAACTCTTCACCTTTGTTGTGGGGTGGGGGGCGACCAGTCTTGGAGAAGGACAGGAGCTGGTACCCCTAAAGTAGTCCGACGTTGTCTTCAGTCTTGTTCTGGCAACTCCTGTGGCGACACTGGTTCCAAACTGTATCGGCCCTTGCCCTTCCTCTGGACAACATCGGGGCGTAAAGAGGGGGGTACTTGCTGCATGGGTAACCACCTGTCTTCCATACAAAGTTGCCCCCAGGTCTGCACCCCGGAGAGATTGAAAGCAATACTTACCAGGTGTAGATCGATAGTCTTGAGAGACTGACAGATGCCACCACCACCACGCCGGTATATACAGAAAATGTTGTAAACAGAGGCGAGCAGAGACCCCATTAATCAAGTGTACATATGTTTGCGAGATACCATGTATTCAAAGGATCACACACGTCCACACAATCTCACCCTTTCTCTCACTTCTCGCAACTTATATGCCCCCCCCCCATTTTTCATCTTTTCTTTCTGTCCATTCATATTCGACGATACTCTCATAAGAGTTTATTGTATTTTTGCCACTTTCTGCAGATTTACCAAGATCAGTGTTGGTGTCCTCACCCTGGAGCAGCTTCGAGTTGTAGTGCTTGTAACAGTTAGACGAAACCCTCACCAATTCTTCCATTTCTACCAGAGTTGTCTGTCTTTGTTTTCTGAGAATCGTCCAGAGGGTCTTGCTATCTTTTTTTTTTACCTTTTGTTCTCTTTACTAGAGAGAGCGCCGGTCCAAAGGGAGAGCACTCTTAACAGCCTCGACTGTCATTTTGGCCGATAGGTCTTGTCACGTTAGGAGAGCCTGTCCATAGCTTCATTTCCTTTCGTATAGTGAGGAGCTAAGACAAGCAGAAAAGAAAAAGAAGAACAAGGAAAGAGAGAAAGAAAGAGAAGAAAGAAAGAAAGAGGCATTAAAAGAAAGATAAAGAGAATGAGCAAATAAATAACAATGAAAGATAGATAGAAAAGGGTAGTAAAAGAAATATAAAGGAAAAGAGCAAAGAACAAAGAAGGAAAGAAAAAAAAGAAAGAAGTAGTAAAAGAAATACAAAGGAAAAAGCAAAGAATTTCTTTCTTTGCTCTTTTCCTTTGTATTTCTTTTACTACTTCTTTCTTTTTTTTCTTTCCTTCTTTGTTCTTTGCTCTTTTCCTTTATATTTCTTTTACTACCCGTTTCTATCTATCTTTCATTGTTATTTATTTGCTCATTTTTTAATTTTTTCTTTGTTCTTGCAAAAAAAAAAAAAGAAAAATTCGTGACTGCCTTTACATCCCTTGGAGTAATAATGGAATGAGCCATTATCATGGTGAAAAACGAAAGGGTTGAGAGTGAAAGAGAGGGGAGAAAGAAAGAAAATGGTGAAAATAATAAGAGATTCCGTTGTCATGGTAATTACAAACGTTACAGAGACGCTACGTTTGCTTCTATGAAACGGAAGAAAGAAAGAAAGAGTGAAAGAAAGTTAGAGAGAGAGAGAGAGAGAGAGGAAGGAAGGAAGGAAGGAAGGAAGGAAGGAAGGAAGGAAGGAAGGAAGGAAGCGGGTTGTTATGGTGAAACACTGACAGGCCTTGATGAAACTGAACGCTCCAAGAGAAAGGTAAGGTAACAGTACCCTCCTACCTTACCTTTCTCTTGAAGCGTTCAGTTTCGTCAAGGCCTGTCAGTGGAAGAGGGAAGCAGAACAGAACGCGGAGGGAAGAGAAAGAGAGAATTTATTCATTTATTTTTCATTCAATTGTCTCAAGATTACGGGTATCCCGCTATATACATTTACTAGTTTCAGCTAGTCATACTATTATTCTGCTTGTCACAGCGCATGGCAGTTACGCGCTGATTAATAGAAAGAGTGGCCAGAGAGAGAATTTTGGAACGCAGAAATTTGAATGAAGCAGATGACAGGCGTCAATACAGTTTTGTGAAACGGATTCTTTTCGTCTGCTTCTTCACATTTGTTACGTTACGGAATTACAAGTTTGTAAAAAATCTGGGTGAAGATTTGGTTTAGCAAACCTGAGTAATTTTTTTTATGAAAATGTATTACTTATTTATTTTTTACAACGAATTAAATAAGTAAAATATTACTAAGTTTATTAAAAATATTATTCTATTACTATAAATTTGTAGTTTAAGCGTAGAAAGAAAGAGAGGAGAAAAGGAGTTAGATAGTTTACTGAAGGGGTAAGAAGAGAGGGGGAAAGGGGAGTTAGGCAATTTATTAAAAGGGTAGGAAAAGAGAGGGTAAAAGAAGGTTAGTTTACTGAGGGGATAGGAAGAGAGAGAGCGAGAGAGAGGGGAGAAAGGAAAGTTAGGTAGTTTGATAACAGGGTAAGAAGGGTGAGGGCGTAAATGAAAAGTAGTTTAATAAAAAGATAGGAAGGGAGAGGGGGAAAATAAAGTTAGGTAGTTCACTGAGGGGATAGGAAAAGTTCGCATATGAAACTAATCCATGTTTGTATAACATTTAGATAAAAACGTGGACGGTCAACGAAGATTGGAAGGGATAAGGGAGAGAATGGGAAGATACAAGCATAGGTTGAGAGAAGAGCAGAGGCATGAGATAATGGATAATCTTAGTTGTCAACGCCCGTGAAAATTTCACGGACCCATCCAGTATACATATTTAGAGCCGTATCTATGAAACTCATAGTATCAGTAGCAGTCATCAGCCCTCTCATACCTACCCTCTTATTAAACTACCTAACTTTCTTTTATCTTTCATCTCGTCTTAACTTCTTATTAAACTACCTAACTGTCTCCCCCCTCTCCTTTCCTACCCTCTAATTAACTATCTAACCTCTTTTCTCCTCTCTCCCTTCCTATTGTGTCTGTCACCCTTATAGTAGCAGTAGCAGTCATCAACCGAGTCTGTACACATGATAACCGTCAGCAAAATGACTGGTCATGGACTAGCATTAGTAGAAAGGAACAGTGAAGGTGTGTGTGTGTGTGTGTGTGTGTGTGATAGAGAAAAGAGAAAGGGAAGGAGAGAGAGAGAGTAGGGAAGAGGCAGTGGAGAAAAAAGAGCAGTAAAGTGGGAGCGGTTTGGAGAAAGAGAGACTAGGAAGGCTTTGAGAAAGAGAGAGAGAGAGAGAGAGAGAGAGAGAAAGGGCGAAGACTTGTACAGAGGGGCTTGACTGGAAAGAGAGACGCTTTAAGGTATTTGGTATGATAGAGAGAATGAATGTATGGGTATAATGGGTCACAAAGAGAAGAGAAAGCAAGAGAAAGACAAAGTATAAGAAGAAGGAGAGATAGAGAGAGAGAGAGGGGGGGTGAACACACGCATATTCATATGATCTTACAAAAACCTCTACACATACACACGCACTGACGTAAATCTACATCTACAAACACACAAGATGAAAATGCAGTATGTAGATGCTTTACATATATTTACGCACTGGCATAATAACCACATAGGCACGAGTGTACATACTCGTTCCTACACACAAGATGTCTCGTTACACACACGTTTTCTTTTGTGTGCGTGTATATGTGTAGGGCAAGCACCTTGTTTAGCCCGGGGGGTAGGCAGCTGCGCCCAAGACTTTACAGCCAAAGACATGGACTGGCCTCGCTTACCTTACACGTTTCTTTTTTGCATGTTTCTTTTTTAGTCAATATCTAAATGTTTCATTCTTCTTCGTTTGGGTTTTGCAGGGAGATCATTCTGGCATTCTCCCTCTTCCTCTTCACCCCCAACACTCTCCTCCCGTTCTCTCATACACATTCTTAACAATAGGTATATATGAAGTATTCAGAATGAAGTTTTCAGAATGAATGGATAATTTATATCCGACAGAATATGATAATTATAAAGACGTTTTCTTTATATATTTGCTCGGTACCGATTTGACTCGGTTGCGAAACGAGCGGCCCAAATCGTGTAAAGAAATAAAGAAATAAACGTCAAACAAGTGCCGAGCAAATATATGTTCCGAATAACAAAAATGTCTTTATAATTATCATAATCTGTCGGATATAAAATTATCCATTCATTCTGAATACTTCATACTGTCGACATAAAGAACAACACCTATATATTCGTGCCAACGATCGTGGTATAACAATATGTGCGTTCAGGACTCCTCGTCGTTAGCTCAGTGGTAAGAGCAGAGTCAAACTCCTCTCTTATCGTTGGGCACTCAGTGAAGATCGAACTCACTACAGTAATAATGGTGTGAAAGACAAGCTTGCTAACCAATGCGCCCTATTTGTATTTAATGAGCTAAGTTTAGTCTTACACAAGGCGACAAATGTGTGTCACCCAGTGAGGATCGAACTCACTACAGTAGTAATTGGGTTAGAGAATAACCAATGCTCTGCGGTGAGGTGACCTATTTATATATATGTGTATAAGTGTTTTCGGACTGTTGTCCTCATCTCCGTTCATCTTTCTTTGAACACAACGTTTCGGCCTTTGTACCCTACGGCCTTCTTCAGGTGTAATATGTAATATCTGTTGTGTTCAGAAGATGAACCAAGATGAGGACATCAGTCCGAATACACTTATACATAATGATAATCACACATCTAAAAAATTCAGACAGGAAAAAAAGCTTATCTCTTGCACAAGGTGACTAATGTGCACTACAATGGTCGAATACATACCATGGCAATGGTATGAAAGATCAGCTCGCTCACCAATGCCCCAAGTCAAGGCTCCCAGGAGGCTTAGTTTTCTATCTTGAGTGCCAAACTCGAAGGAAGAATGTCAAACTCCTCCCATGACCCCTAAAATGTACTCTCACTAATTTGCGACGGCCTGAATTGACCCCTTTTTCGTTCGGATTGACGGTGTTAATTTCATGCCATATTTTTTGTCAAGGGATTTGTGTCTTGGAGAATATTACTCTGCAGAAAAACCTAAAAATGAATTACAAGGTAAAAATGAAAATATCAAATGAACGAAGTTGCTGACTAAAACTAATTAGCTTAGGTGTTTGAGCCGTTGTCTTCTTTTGAGCCGTTGTCTTCTTTTGAGCCTTGAGTTTTTTGAGCCTTGGTTTCTTTCCCCTATGATTTGTCAAGTGAAAGAGCGTTTTCTTTTGACCTTTTGTTGTTGTCCCAATTTATTTCTATACATCTGTACAGCTCTCCCCCCCTCTCTCTGTGAGACTTTCAGTGCAATTCTCTCTCTCCTTCTAAGACTCTCTGTACAGCTCTTCCCCCCTCTCTCTAAGACTTTCTGTACATCTCTCTCTCTCTCTCTCTCTCTCTCTGAGACTTTCGGTGCATTTCTCCCTCTCCCTCTAAGACTTCCTTCCCCTCTCACTCTGACCTTTTGTACAGCTCTTCGTCTCTGTCACCCCGTCTCTGTCTCTTCCCCTCTCTAAGACTTTATGTACAACTCTCTCTCCCCCTCTCTCTCCCCTTTCTCGCCCTCTCTCTCTCCCCCTCTAAGACTCTCTGGACAGCTCTTCCTTTCCCTCTCTCTCTAATACTTTCTGTACAGCTTCCCGTCTCTGTTTCTTCTCTCTGCCCCCCTCTCCCCTCTCTCTAAGACTTTCTGTACATCTCTCCGTCTCTGTCTCTTCTCTCTGTCTCCCTATCTCCCCCTCTCTCTAAGACTTTCTGTACAGCTCTGCACTTATTACTCCAAGACTTCGACCATAAAATATTTCGCACCAAAGGTCCCAGTGTGAAAGATCCTTTGAGCACCAACACTTTCTTTGTATCTTGCCATAATGAACGCCACTGTAATTTGTATTTTGTTTACTTTGAAGAGGACGACCAGTCTCACCTTTATAATTGCTGCCACAACTGCATGGAATGCACTTCTTGCTCATGTTCTCATTTGATGGAAGCTTCGATCAGGTTACGTATTTCCACCTTCTAAAGGTAAGGTGTAATCTAAAGTCAGGTATGGCTGATCACGTGTTGAGGAAAGTGGGAGGAAGGGGTCACTAACCCCTATGGAACAAAGTCAAAATAATATATAGAGAGCAACATGGGAGAATAAGGCGATTGAAATAACCAGCGCACTTACCAGGCTCTGATAACCTCTTAAGTAGGCCTAGCATACAATTGAACACCACATGGAAGCTATTGATCAAGAAAGAAAGGTTTCAGGCTCCCAAATTATCTGGTCGTAAGTTCAATCCCTAGGTCAGGCAGTAGAATCCGACGGAATGAGCAGAGGCGACATCACAAGGACGAATTAACAGATACTGAACTAATACGAGATATCCCCTAGCATGGACAGCGGAATGAGAACAGTCACCCCCCCCCGATTGAATAAAGGGTTCAGTTCGAAATTATTAGACGGTTACCGAATACGACAGGCACCCGAAGAAGGCTAGAAGGTACAACTGCTGAAACGTTGTGACTATAACAACTAAGAAGAGGAAAACAGTTCGAATAAATCAGTGTATATTCAGACAGAAATCGCTTGTTCACATCAGATGTTTGGTGGTTGTCACTGGAGGTGGAGTGACGGCAAATCTCCCCAGATCTCCAGCACCTTCTTGAGTATCCGCGCAGACCCCAGCACTGCCGTGGTTTGAACATTCTCAATCTTTCATCGAATCTTCAATTCATCCAGTCTCATTTCTAGTGTCTTTGAAACAGTTCCAAGTGCGCCAGTTATTAGAGGCACGACCCCCGACTCTTATGTTCTACAACTTCTTCAATTCCTGGGCGTGATCCCGGTATTTTCCCAATTTTTCGCTTTCTTGCCTTTTGAACAGCCATGTCCACGATATAGCAGAATTTCTGATCCCCTTTTTTTACAACAACGAGATCTAACCTTCTTGGTAGGAGTGGTTTGTCTGGATCTCAAAATGCCAGAGCATTTTCTTTTTAAAAAAGATTTTCTACTGTTTTGGTTCATACCATTTGTTTATATGGTTGAACTCAAACCGTTTGCACAATTTCTAGTATATAACTGATCCTACTCTATCGTGATTATATCCACTTTTGGTCAGTTTTCTGATTATTATTGAAGTATAATTTTCCTCATTACACATCAACTTCACTCCTTTTTGATTTGTGCATTTTCTTCACCCCCCCCTTCAATCAGTCTCTCCCTTCCCTCACCCGCTTCATTCTTTGAGAGTGTGCCCATGGGTTCAAGCCTAGTTAAAAGGATTTCGAATGCTGATGTTCAAGGCAGGCAGACGGACAAGAAAGAAAGCCCTCCCCAATTTTGAGATTGGCGCAACACAATCATCCTACCCACGTTTAGCTATGTGGCGGAATAAACTAAACTTGATATATATATGTGTGTGTACGAGGTCTATCTGGGAAGTATCCAGCTATTTAAATATCTCGAGAACCGCTTGCGCGGCTTTAATGCAACCTGGCAACGATCAGTGGGCACTTTATTGCGCATGCGTGAACAGAACATCTCCAGTGGGATTACCCAGTCAGCAGTGAGACGACATTGAGCGAGCTTGTGTACTGTGTGACGGTCGCATTCACAATGATCTAGCTAGTCATTCTTCACGTTCCATGCAGAGTTCTTTTGAGAAAACATTGCACCACCCAGGTCTGTCATTTCCTTTCCCTACAGTCCAGATGGGACTCCCTGTGCGTTCTGCCTTTTCCGAAAGAAATTTCAGACCGTGGACGAGATTAAAGAGAACGTGATGGAGCAACTGAGTCTCTGTCCTTACCATTTTAAAAAGTTTATTCCTCCTCCTCACCATGCTTCTTCTTCTTCTTCTTCTTCTTCTTCTTCTTCT
>VCCN01004456.1:3536506-3548647 GCA_006491835.1 Architeuthis dux | reverse complement strand
CCTAAGGAGGAGACCGATCTCTACACTACGCTCAATAACGCCAGGCCAACCTCCCAACACCCAGAAACCACTGAGTGGCCTAGCTGATAGTGACAAGAAATGAATGAATTCCGTATTTCACCAATTGTTGAGAAGGTCTTGGTGTAGCATTGACTTTACTTTTCCCTTATTGATTAATTCCAAAAACCCTCACTGACCACCCACAACCATTCCCGACCAAAAAACCTATTCTTTGGTAGAATTTGTAGGTGTTCATCAGTTAGTCAAAATGGCGGCAGAAATTTGCAAGTCACAGCCAATCGATAGTATCTGCTAATTATTTCCCGCTGCTTTCACATTTGTCGCATATTTTTGAGTAACGAGTTTCATTCAAGAAATGATAACCATACGAAGTGAATGGCAGACGGACAGAAGAGGCAAACATTGATTGTCGCAGATGTATTGTCTGTCGAATATTGAGCCGAGAAAGAGGCGGAAGACAAGAAAGAAAAGAAAGAAGGTACTTATTCAGAGGAGGGAAGAGTTGTCGTCATATTCAATACTGCCGAGAGGCATCTGGAAAATAGATGACAATTATGTACATTTATCTATAATCATACATGAGCATTTCTACGTTCATACATTGTATATCTTGACAAGCCTGATCAAACTCCACTCCTACTTCTATTCACACTGAAGATGATTACTGCCACTTTTGTATTGTATATATGATAACATAATTCGTAAATATATAATAGTTGTCAGTTTGGCGTAGTTGGTAAGACAGCCGCCTAGCAACCACTTGGTCGTGACTTCGAACCACAGTAGGGAAATGTTCATTTCATATATCTGTTTGATTTAACGGGAAGTGAAGAGTTTACTCCCCTAGATTTGTTGAGGATTGTTTTTGTTGTTCTTGTTACGGGGGGAAATAAAGTCAACTCCAACTTGGACTGGAGTTTGACAAAAGGTCCTCAAACGCACACACCCACACACGAACACATACACACACGAACACACATGCGCATACCCACATAGGGACACTCACACATGCGCATAATTGTATTCATACTGTGTTTAACGTAGCGCATTGGTTAGCAAACTGGTATCGTAGACGAAACTGCCAATATATTGAGTGCTCTACCACCGTGGCCTTGTGTCAGACTAAAACAAGATTAGTAAACCTATGTTGACAGTTTTGGTTGACGGTCAGATTATTTGTTTGGAGGAAACATACAAATTCAATTTTTCTTTTATTCGAACAAATAATCTAATTGTTAGAAACCGCCAACCAAAACTGCCAATATAGCCATCATATGTTTCTTCAGTTGTTAAGTGATTCTGGCTGGCTATCTATCTATCTATGTATATGTCGTGCGTACAGGCCGCACCAATGAAGCTAGAGGGCAGAAGATTTTAAGTTGCTATGGGGGTTCAATTTACAATGTAAGTTTATTCTCAATTGTCAACATAGGTTTCTTCATTTTTCAAGTGATTCTGGCTGTCTGGCTTGCTGGCTGGTTGACTATCTATGTATGTATGTATGTGTCGCGCGTACAGGCCTCACCAATGGAGCTAGAGGCCTGAAAATTTAAACATTTACTCCTTATTCTGTTTAGAAAAAAACATGTTTTTGTTTTTTGAAAATACCCACGCAAAATATGTTTTAGTGGGGGAGGGTGTAATTTATGATTTAATTTTATGCAAAATTGGTCCCTTATTTTTTGTCCGGCAGTGTTCACGCTTGTTCTTTTTTTGTTGAAAATTCGGACTTTTTAGTAACTTAATCATTGATCACCTTTTTTTCCCAATTATTTTAATTGATCACCCCCAACAAGGAATGCTGCTAAAAGACGTTGGTCACTAGACGATTTCTATTGAGTGAATAACCAGACCTGTTTTTATTTTCTTGCCATTACACTATTTCCGTCGATCCATTCTATTAACTGTCTGTTAGATCATCGTGTTATCTATGACTCTAGGGAAGTGATGGCGAACCTTTTTAGGTGTCGACATTTAAATTATTTTAATAATCCTGTTATCGGAGTGTCACATACATGTATGCATGTATTTTAGTTTTAGCTAAATGCAATTTTTCTAGTATATTTATAAAACTAGGAGTTTAATAAAATATAACTTGAAATTTCAAAATATGCTTATAAATCTAGAATAATAAAATAAAATTAAAAGAGTTTTTTTTCAGACTATCGCGTGTTACTTAAAAACGTAAGGCGTATCACCGCTGACATGCATGTCATACGTTCGCCATCACTGCTCTAGGGCGTGGCACATGGCGAGATTAGACGCATATTGCGTAACGCTTGTATTTTATGATAATGTAATGTTAACTTCATTGACTGGTTTACAGAGGAATTAATGACCAAATATTTTTTA
Source organism: Architeuthis dux (assembly GCA_006491835.1). NCBI lineage: Eukaryota > Metazoa > Mollusca > Cephalopoda > Oegopsida > Architeuthidae > Architeuthis > Architeuthis dux. The sequence continues at coordinate 3,546,274 of VCCN01004456.1, read as the reverse complement.
CAATAAATCTTTTTTCTCTGCTGGAGGCAAACTTGGAAAGAGCTGAAAAGAAATCGATGGAACTTATCCCTCAGTTGAGCAATCTTTAAGCTCTTATCTGAAACACATCCGTTGGCTATTTATCGCCTCTAATTCACTCAATTCAATACAGACGGTTTTTTTCGCGCTGAAAAGAAAAACAGGTCTGGTTAGTCAATCAATAGAAACCGTCTGGTGACCAACGTCTTTTTGGCAGCATTCCTTGTTGGGGGCGATCAATTAAAAAATTGAAAATGGGTTTGATCAATGAATAAGTATCTTTGTTCGCCTTTTGTTGGGCAGTGATCACTAAAAAAAAGTCCGAATTAAAAACTAACAAGCGTGAACACAGACGGACACAAACAAAGGAGCAATTTAGCATACAATCGCATTGTAAACTGAACCCCCAACTAAAAGCCTACTTGGTGGGGGTCCGAAAAACAAAAAAACGACATATTGTAGATATAATGGAGTACATGTTTAAATATTCAGCCTTATAGCTCCATTGGCACAGCCTGTCCACGCGACACATACACAGATAGATAGTCAGCCAGCCAGCCAGCCAGCCACACTTAAAAACTCCAAAAACCGATGTTGATGTTAACAGTTTTGGTTGACGAGCTCTAATTGTCTCCAATCAACCTGTTCATGATATCTACAGTGAAAAAATGATTCTTTGGACCAACTTAAAATGATTATACCTGGCTATCTATCTATCTATCTATCTATCTATCTATCTATCTATGTGTGTGTCGTGCGTACAGGTCGCACCAATGGAGAGAAACGGACTAAAAATTTAAACATTATATATTAAACTTCTTATTCTGTCTAGAAAAAATACGTCTGTTTGTTTTTTTGAAAATTCCCAAACAGAATTGGTTTTTAGTATGTGTGTGTGTGAGGGGGTAATTTACAATGTAATTTTATACAAAATTGGTCCCTTATTTTGTGTCCGGCAGTGTTTACGCTTGTGTTTTTCCCTTTTTGAAAATTAGGACTTTTTAGTGATCCACCAAAAGGCGAGAGAAAGAACTTATTCATTGATCACCCCTTTTTTTCCAATTATTTTAATTGATCACCCCCAACACGGCATGCTGCAAAAAGACGTTGGTCACGAGACGGTTTCTATTGAGTGACTAACCAGACCTGTTTTATTTTCGGTCGATCCATTCTAGTATCAATCGGTGGTCAAACACTTCGATTTCTAATCATTTATCTCAAATGTTGTCGAAGTTGGAATAGGTGTATGTATTCATTTGTGTTTATATGTATGTCTGTCCACACAATATCTCTGAATGTTCTCAATAAGATTTTCTGGGAGGGAAGGCCATGGGGAAAGGAAGAATTGGTTAAATGTTAGGAAGGATCCAGGAAATATTTTCCGATTGAGAGATATTCTTTTCATATATTAAGGCATTAGTCAAATAAATTAAAATTTAAAACTCATAGTTATCTTCCCTGTAGCTAAATACGAATAGATTTTCATTCACTTTTTTAGTCAGTGTATGCCGTTGGTAGAGATATGTGCTCTCTGAGTGCTTTTCAGTTCAACATTATTGGTTTTGGACGTAGTTGGATATCTTTTATTGATTTTCCAGAAAAGATAACACATTTGAATGCGTATTTCTAAATAAAATATTCTTTGTTGATTTTTCAGTGAATATTTCATTTCATTCCATTACATTTACAGCATTTTCCGATAAATATCAAAAGTCTTTGAACTCATAAGCTTCGCGTTTTATACTGGTATGAGTTCAAGCCAGCCATAATGGAGGAATATAAAATCAGGATACTTCTGTTAGTAAACAAACAGTAAGCCTTTGGCTGCAAGTGGACATTAAAGTTTAGAAAACCAGGAGAGAGAACGGCCAAAACAATCAGACATAGACATTGTGGATTTGAAGGCTGTCGTGGAAATTGCGTGATAGGCTTAGGTCTAACATCTGTTGGTACAAGCAGTGTATAGAAAGGTATCATTTCATATCATTTAAGACGTTGGCAACAAAAACCGATAATTAGGTTTCATTTGAATTATCATTTTTCAAATATTTACAGGAGAGAAATTCTCCGACCATGATCAAATTGATGAACCTTTCAATGAACTTATTACTTCTATGATTGATACATTCTTTAATAAAATAATTAATGATTTGTGGCAAGGTGACAAGTTATAAAAATTTAAAGAGCAATAGTTTGTATTCATAAGTAATTTTTCTAATAATTTCTTTCAGTTAACTGTGTCTGAATAAATCAGTAATGTCATGTATAATGACCTGATAAAATCGATGGACGGACTCTTCGATTTTCAATTTATTATAAAAAGAAGTCTATAGTCGCCTTTACGTGGGAAACGATCGACTGTTTTAATGTGCTGTGTTGCGATAAGACAAACATAGCTAAATATAAGTAAACATAATGAAAAAAAGACTAACATGTCTGGTTAGTCACTTAATAGAAACCGTCATGTGACCAACGTATGTTGGCAGCATGACATGATTGGGCTGATCAATTACAAAATTGGAAAAGGTGTGATCAGTGAATAAGTTACTTCTCTCGCCTTTTGTTGGGCAGTAATCACTGAAAAGTCTGAATTTTCAAAAGAAACAAGCGTGAATGATGCCGGACACAAACTAAGGGACCAATTTAGTATACATTAACAAATAAACAACAAATAAATAAATTGAACCCTTATAATTATAGGGGGGAATTTTCAAAAAACAATAAAACCGTTTTTCTACACATAAAAAGGAGTACATGTTTAAATTTCCAGCCCTCTAGCTTCATTAGCGGGCTGTAATCGTGATACATACACACATAGTCAGCCACTCAGACCAGCTTAAAAACTGAAGAAACCTATGTTAACAGTTTTGGTGACAGTTTTGGTTGACAGTTTCTAACATTTCTGCCACACTGCGGTGCTCATGACAACGCTAAAGCAAGATTTGGTCACTCGTGAAATAGGTCTTATTGGTTGAACATTGATAGGGTATCGGTCGGAACACAATCAGAATAGGAGATGAAATATCGACGGGAATTCACAGTGAATCAATCTGAACACAAAATAATTACAATACAGACATATGAGAAAAAGACATGGGAGATGAAAATGGCGGTAACGATGCAATAAATGAAACAGAAAGAAATAAAGAAATAAAGAAAAGAAGGAAGAAAGAAAAGAAGGAAAATGAGAGGAGGGAGAGAGAAATGGGTGATAAGGGGGGAAATGGAAGAAGAAGAAAAAATGAAAACGAAGAAGCAGAAGGAAAAGCAGAAAATGAGAGAAACAGAGGGAGAATGGAAATTATCAAAAGTAAAAGAAAGGAGAAGGAGGATAAAGAAGAGGGAAAAATATTAATGAAAAGAAGTAGGAGACGGGGGAGGACAAAGAGAAGAGGGGGGAGACACAAATAAAAAGAATAAAGAAGAGGAGGAAAAATAAAATGAAACAAAATGAAAAAGAAAACGAAGACAAAAGAGAAAAGTAATGATATCAACCTAGAAGAATCGAGATTGTCGTCTGGTTTCTATCGACACACGATGAATCATTTTCGTTTTAACATTGCTTGAGTCCAAGCCATGAGTCAGCAACCGTTTTGCCTCTGCAGGCCGGATCTTGTATTAATGAGTGCTGTCATCTTTGATCAAAGAAGCAGCTGACATCAAAATGCATTAGTCAGACAAATGCGGAGTTCAAATCGATGTGATCAAACTGATCAGACAAGACAAAGACACAGAAACACCCAGGCCCTGCGTTATAAGGGTTACCCCCTTTATCCATATATCGTTTTGGATTATTGTCGATCAGTGGGAATAGATGGTCCTCATTTACGGGGAGTGCCTTACACGGCCAAAGGGCTGCAACTGTGCTGCTATTTACCCGTAACTGGGAGGATAAGTGAATTCATATCTTTCCCAAGGGCCCCAGTGCAAGGTTACCGTAAGCAGCCTCAGCCGAAAATTCGGTTCGCCGATTCTGTTTTCCGTACTACATCACCCATCACCCCAGAAACGTTCCCTTATAATAGCTGCTCCTTTTCACAAGCATTTGAAATGAATTCATGCTTTTCCCAACGGCAATAGTGCAAAGTTACCGTAAGCAGCCTCGGCCGAAAATTGAACTCGGTTCGCCGATTTTGTTTTTTTGTGCTACGCCATTCGGTACTTCAGAAAAATCACCTTTATAATTGATGCCCTTCTCCACTAGAATTCGTCGTCTGCGGCCTCTTTAGCATCACCATAAGTGTCAATAGAGCCGTTTTTGTCAAACTCTAGTACAAAGTATGGAGTGACTTTGTTTTCCTACCATAACAACATCAACAAGAACAATCCTCACCAAAATTAGGGGTGTAAATCGATATGTAGAATACACATTCCCCTACCGTGATTTGAACTCACGACCAACTGATGATGCAGGAAGCTGTCTTACTGACTTCGATATTAACGAACGTGTATCTTATAGATATGCACGGTTTATTTGATTCTAATAAATAAATACATTTATACAAATAAATATATATTTTTATAAGTGTTTATATATTATATATATACAATACAAACGTTATAGTAAACCTCTTCAATTGGAATAGAAGTTGGAATGGAGTTTGATCCTGCAGCAGCCAGGCTTGTTCAATTATGTGACATTCATTTTGATACCTTAATGTTGCTCTGATTGGTTGAATCAAAGAACGTACGACCCCACCCGCTTACCGGTTTTAGATTTATCACTTCCAAGGGTCCCCAGTGTCAAGTAAACGAACTCATTATTCAGATGCCCCTGACAACTCATGTATCGGATTGTCTCAACCAGGGAATACATTGATTCATAACATTTGCCGGGGTTGTATGTCACGATAATTTCGCGTTAATAAATCTGCTCTGTTTGATTAATTTTGTAATGAATATAGACAGGCAAATCCCCGCTTTACATGATTTCAATCAACGCGAGATTCAGTTACCGCGATTTGGAAAACTGTGACCATTTCTCGTTTTACGCGTGTAATTGTTCAGTTGTCGCAATATCTTTCTGGAAATTTCTGGAAAACTCGATTTCAGTAAGAGCAACATCTTGTACAACTACTAGACAACCCTATGACCCAGTGTGTCACTAATCGCGAACGCAGACCCCACAATATTACTTTTCAGTTGGAAATCACCCAGACTTTCTTGTATTATTTAATTTAGTGAATTTACGGACACTTCAATGCAATACACCTGGCTACAATGCACCGCCTCACCTACTTAAAGGTCACATACAGATAAACAGTATACTGCTTTTAGTAGTATATAGATAATAATTGAAGAGATAACTGCTATTGGAAGTAACATAGGTTTCGATATAGAAAATGAGTGAGACTTGCTTGATTCCCATATGGGAGAATTAAGCGAAAATGTTGTATCCATATCGATGAGCAACGTACATCTCAAGAAGCCGAAGCCAAAGGGGGTGAAACAGTTCAAATACGGCTAAAGAAAACACTATAACACAACTTGAAGAATGATTTAATCTTGTTGGAGTCGACAAGGATTGTGTATCTAAATGTCGAATTAAATCCACAATCTTTGACCTATAAAGTATACATAAAGTATATATATATATATATATGTGTGTGTGTGTGTGTGTGTGTGTGTGTGTGCACCGCAATCAGGAATTAAATACACAATCTATAGATTTGGCCTATAAGGTATACTTGAAATCTCCTTGTAAAATGCTGGAATACTTTATGAATTAATTACTTCTATGTTAAAATAAAGAGTATTTATGAATTTCCAATGTCTGAAAACCATGATTTAGCCTTTTAAAGTATTCAGATATGTCAATTGGGAGACGAGATGTGAAATTCTGAATGTGTTTGGTGTGTGCTGGCGGCAATTTTGTATTTATGAAAATTAGGTAGTTCTTCCAATTTTTCTTCTAGGGAACATCTTTTGTCTGAACAGGACATCCTAAGGAACATTTTGGTACCCTACACATAGGATCTTGGGGGCAGGGTGGGCCGTGCTGGCAACCCGGACTAGATCGCTAGCTATAGGAAATTGTATAATGAGAAAAAACAAATAGAAATCAATGTTGTCAACTTTGGACAAATATTCTTCGAAGAAATAGTTTAGTTTTATGTAATAATGAAAGAAATACAAAAATATCATAATTATTGTTAATAATGGTTTTGGCATTATATGAAGCTAAACGTTGTTTTTGAAACATATTTTTTATTAATCTTGCTGGATGATCTGAAAGGACAAGGATATATTGTAATTATTCCCACTGTTTCCCATTAATCGTTTAATACGGATACGTCTTACACGACTAAAGATTTGGACGAATTAATCACGTAAAACGTGGTGCCTGTATTTCTACGCCAATATTTCGAATGGGGAGGCTCACCTGATTGGCTTGAAAAGGATGTAATAATGAAGGAAATACAAAATATCATAATTATTCTTATTAATATTTTTGGCATTATATGATATCATGATGATCTAAAATGACAAGGATATTAATCTCGTAAAACGGGGTTTGCCTGTATTTCTACGCCAATATTTCGAATGGGGAGGGCCCACCTGATTGACTTGAAAATCAGCATTCGAAATCCTGGCCTTTATCTGGGTTCGAACAGCGACCACTCACCACAGCAGGCTCATTGAAAGTAATATGTGACAAGTGATCTTTGAGGCAGATGGCAAATCCTCCAACTATTTGGTACATTAAGCGTAACGTTTTCATTAAGTGACTGCCTCATGTCAAGGGTGATAATGAGTGTAACAGTGGGTTGCTCTGACTGCCAAAGGGCTAGGGTTATTAAGGTAGATTGATATAACCCAGTTCTTATTGCCCTCATGATTCTACTTCAAACATCGTAGCATGCCAGTGACGACGAGACTTTGTAAAACTGGTGATAGTACACAAATGGATTCAAGACTTTTCTGAAACTGTTAACATAGGTTCCTACAGTTTTTAAATTGGTTTGGCTGCTTGGCTGGCTGACCGTATCACGCGTACAGGCCGCACCAATTGATAGAAGGCTGACAATTTAAACATTTACTGCTAGAAAAAAACATTTTTTGTTTTCAAAATCCCCATCCCCCATATAGGTTTCTAGTGTGGGGTTCAATTTACAATGTAACTTTATGCTGAATTGATCCCTTAGTTTATGTCCGACTGCGTTCACGATTGTTTTTTATTTAAATTCAGACTTATTTAGTGATCACCCCATTTTCCAATGTTCTAATTGATCACCCCACAACACGACATGTTGCCAAAAGACGTTGGCCATGTGATGGTTTCTACTGAACGACTAATCAGACTTGTCCTTAAAATCGATCAAATCAAGAATCCTGGGAAGAAAACGCCGATATTCACGATAGGTTATTGAGGTTCTCCCGGAAAGTTCAAAGTTCACAAATAAAAGGAGGTGCGAAATGGCCGAGCGGTTAACGGTACGAATAATCGAATCGGTGTGACGAGTTCAAACAGTGTGTGTTCATTTCGCACTATTGCCTTGGAAAAGACATGATTCCATCTCTTCTCCTCACCCCTTAACTATAGGTAAATAGTAGAGCATACTGAGCTCTCTAATTATTGTTGGCAACCAGTTTAGGAGACAGACATCTCGCCCTTGAAACATTCATGATGAGATCATCTGTGGTGCTCCAACGACCCTGCACTGGGTTACAGGCTTTAACAAATAACGGGTGGAGAGAAGAAAAACCTCCGCCTAAAATCTCACTACGAAGATTATCCTTCCACCTTTAATCAATGAATATCGATTTAAATGGATTTAGAATGCACGTGATTAGAGTGGGGGAGCTCATCGTCTCTTTCATCAATTCCAGGTCAGCAAGAATCGGTAAGATGAGAGAAACCACCTTGTTCATTTCACTTAATCGGATATCCCTTTTCTGTCAACGACGGACGCTCGTTCATCTATCAGGACAAAAGAGCCATTTTGAATGACGCATCCATAATCAATAAGGATATTAAACATTTCCTTGGGTTGTGGTGGGAAACGATTTTGACGCATGGGTCGAATGGAGCGATTACATAACGAAAGGCTAGATTGAACCAATAGCAGATAGCGACAGAGAATAACTTTGTCCAGATTTATAGGCACACAGTAACGTTGGTTAATATTGTACACATTCTTGAGTGTTAACATCACTCGTTTCCAAGTTATAGTTTCCCAATTATATGTAATAAAAATGGATAACTCACATAGTGGAATTGAAAGAACGAAGTGCGGGATAAATATCAGGATTTGTCTGAGAAAATATGTTGAGTTATTTTACCCATAGCTTTTGAGGGGGAGAGAGATACATGCCTTTCCCAAGGGCATTAGTGCAAAGGGATCGTAAACAGCATATTGACTGTCAAACAAACAACGTTGAACGTTAACGATTTTACTGATCACTAATGGAAGACTTGGAATGGTTACAAAGACCCCATCAAAGACTAAACATTGAGAATCTGAAGAAAGATCTGAACTCTTCTGAAAATAGCATCATGAAAATGGACAAACACATTGAGGAATGTGCTGGAGCTTTGGGAAACCTCCTGTCGCTCAATACAATGTAAATGAACCAGATACACTTGGTGTGCAAATTTGCTTAAAAAGAAAACAATAAGACAGACGTTATCTTTATTTTCCCCACCTCGGATAACTTTTTACAAGGATCCCAGCTTTACTGCCTGGCAAAAAGAACAGACATATAGAACCAATTAGTTTCCCACACTTCTAAGAAATCCTTCAAAAGTATTGTTGTTACTTTCATTCTAAGTTCTTTGATTAAGCATTATCAATTATTATTATTAATTCATGACCATTACCTCTTTCATCTTAATTTCCGTTGCTTTTTGTTGCAATTCTCATATCATCATTCGACGATCGTATGTATGCAATTGTAAACGGGACGTGTAACTGCAATTGCTTATCCGTTCATATCCATTTACTACTAATCGGATTGTGATATGAATATTCTGTATTTATCTCGGCTTTCCATGTGGACATAATAGTATGTGTAGAAATCTTCCAGATTTGTATCCGGTGAAAAAATAGACAGACGTATACGTATAGATGGGTCATTACGCAGATATCAATAAACTGCGATAACTATGAACATAGATATGAAATGAGACTGTGATATATATTGAGAGATGCATATTAAAAAGATATATTGTTAGATGGATATTACGAGAGCTAACATAGATAGTTTTGGTTAAATATACGAAGTCTGTCTTGAAAGTACCGAGACATTTTGAATATCTCCAAAAACGGTTGTGCACCCTTGATGTGATTTGGCAAAGAATCAGCGAGGACCTTACTGCGCGTGCATGAACATACACTTTCCTGAGGGGTCACTCAATTGGCAGTGAGATGCATTTGAGTGAGCTTGTTGTATTGTGTGAGTGTCACATTTACAATAACCAAACTTGCTCATTCGTTATGTCTCGTGCAGGTTTTATTTTGCAAAACATCCCATCACCCAGACCTGTGAGTCCACCCCTACAGTTTAGATTTGGCTCCCTGCTACTTCTTGTCCCCCCGCCAAAAAAAAGATAGCAGACCGTGGCCGAGATTGAGGAGAACAAGATGAGGCAGTTGATGGTGATTCCGAAATAAGTGTGTGACGTTCTAATTGGAGTACTTTGAAGTGGACTAAGGAGGCATCACCCTAGGTAGGCTATATTCCGTTAATATTTAAAGGCTCGATACTTTCCGGCCATGCCTCTAATATATCGTACATATGCGCTAATAT
>VCCN01004456.1:3079851-3091597 GCA_006491835.1 Architeuthis dux | reverse complement strand
AATATTGAGTTACTCTAATAAAGCACTTAGAGAAGAAACACGATTATGTTTGCTTTATCAAAGTTGTGACCGGTAATTTACACGGTTGATCGATCAGTATTTTCATGTTTATTGACACGATTTCCTTTTCTGTGCAATTGAATGGTTAAAAAGGAAAGGCTGTGATGTAGTGAACATATGCAAACGATTTTATTCACGAATACAACGTCTGGAAATTTATCACCAAAAGCATAAAACTAAGTGATCATTTTTTTTAACATTCGTTTGTAAGATGCTGACTTCTTAAAAGGGTTGCCTAGTGAAATTTACCTACTACAGAACATTAGGTTTAACGCCTCAACTTTAATTTGATAGATGTATATAATACTATAAAAACGTCGAATGTTTGTTCGTTCGTTTGTTTGCTTGCTATACCTACAAGTCTAATAGCTGCTTAAACGACTGGCAACCAATGAGTAGAAAACTCACTTCCCAAGAGTGAACTGATACTCTGCCGTGGGGTTACTCAATCGGCAGTGATATGTCATTGTGTGAGCTTGAGTACTGTGTAACCGTTGCATTCACAATGACCGAGTCTGCCAATTCTTCATGTCTTGTGCAGGTTTATCGGCACCGTAAGACTCCTGGCCTTTCCCAAAGAGATTTCAGACCGTGACTAAGATTAAGGAGGACGAGACGGAGCAGCTAATGGCAACCACCAAAGTAGTAAGGCATGTCTTTGTGCCAGTATTGGTGGGGATTCTGTGATGTCTACACCAACAAGTACAGTATATACTTTAATATAAGTCGACCGTGAGTATAAGACGAGTTCGGAATTGAGCATAACATTTCAGAGAATCAACAGAGAATCAACAGAGAATCATAAGAGATACGTCGTCATGAAATATATGCCCATCGTATTAATACACCGTGTATGGCACTTGGTCAGTTGTCACCAAAATATGGATTTCTTTCATCTTCAACATATCGGCCGTTGATTTCAGGTCTTAAAAGTGAAATTCTCATCAGCGATGACGAATCTACCTGAAGCATGATTTTAAATGGATAGTACACAATACGTGTCGTATACTACCTACATAGCATTTCATAAAGACACATGGTAACGAATTGAGTTAAAACAACGGGCATTATCGCTCTCTAATATGCATTGTGTCTATCGACTCTGTATTCCTATAGGCAAAGGTAGTGGCAATTTCCGACTGACCTGAATGTCGAACAGCTTATCCTGGGCCTTTTAGTAAAGGAAACCTCGTCTTGTATTCAAGAATATACGGTAATAAAGTCTGCCTGTCTACACCGGTGTTTCCCAAGATTTTCCGGACTACGGCCCCCTTTTAGAGCATGTATTGCATTAGCACCCCCACCATTAAAGTCGGTCAAAAATGATACATTGAAAATTAAATGTTAATAAGTTTTTAAAACAAACATTTATTTTATAACCAAAAATAATTGTACAAAAGTATCTAAAAGTGTTTGATTAATTAATATAGAAACAGGTCTGGTTAGTCATTCAATAGAAACCGACACGAAACCAAAGACTTTTAGCAGCGTGCCATGTTGGGAGTGATAAATTAAAATTGGAGATGATGATCAATGAATAAGTTACTTCTCTCGACTTTTGTTGGATCACTACAAATTCTGAATTTTTAAAAAGCAAGCGTGAACGCAGCTGGGCACAAACTAAGGACCAATTTAGCATAGACTTACATTGTAAATTGACCACATATTTAGTTGGGGTATTTTCCAAAAAGATGTTTTTCCTGGACATTCATAACCAACCGGACCAACTTGAAAACTGAAGAAACCTATATTGACAGTTTAGAATAAGCGCAAGGACATGCAGATTGTCACTTTACAATATAAAATAACACTCTTTCCAGCTACAATGACAAAATAATGCTCACATTTTAGGAAGTAGGTCGGACCGAGGTCATTCCCTTCTTGGTCGGGCCGAGAACTTTTCAGCACCACTCGTATATTGGGAGATATGTGCGTTTGTTTGGCTGAACACCAAGTAAGTATTGCAGATTTTACAGTTGAATGACTCTACTGGCTGCTAAGAAGCGATATAAGTATGTTAGCTCCATTTTCCAATGTACACACACACACACACATATGTATGGAAGTGCAAGATAGCTACCTCGTTATCGGTACTAAAAACAGACAAAATATAAATATACACATATGTGTATATGTTCGTATGTACATAGGAATTGTATATGTAAAGTGATATTGGTGCTTTTTTATATATAACATAGTATGTGTACTTTTTTATATGTGTGCATGTGTGCTCACACGCATTTATTTCCGATGATTCTGCATTTGACATTTATATTCTTTCAAAATATTTTTACACTTTTTTTCCTAAAAAAGTGAAATCTGAACAATCTGAATATAAAAACCTCCATTTTCTTTGAATGTAAATGGAATGTCTTAGAGAAAAGCCGTAGGGCATCCTACTCAGACGTCCGCATCTATAATACATCTACATTAAAATTAATCATACCACCTACTTGTTGATAGAGAGAATGGGAGCATTTGAATAGATATATTTCCAGGCATTTTTCTTTTGTAAGTTCGTTTTTGTAAATATCAATGGCGATTAAGTTGGATGGGAGAAATCGTCCGTAACATTTTTAAATGTGGACATTCGTTCTTTTAGGCTTCTTTACAATCACTCGTTGCACGTCGTTATGATGTGAATCATATTTTGAATAAGATAACCTTATTAACTCTTGAGGACGCCAGAAGAATGTACATAGGCACATTCTGAGTTTTAAAGGGCATTTGCCTATAAGTGTACGCACATACAATGACACAAACACACATACACACCCACACACGCACATGTGTGTGTGTGTGTGTGTGTGTGTGTGTGTGTGTGTGTGTGTGTGTGTGTGTGTGTGTGTGTAACCAAACAATTTAATCACCGTGTCGACTTCAGCATGATTATTCCAACTTAGGGTGTCTGCATCAGAAAAGAAGAGATATATCAAGAGGCACCAAACTGTTGATGGCCCCTACTATTCTCAAACTGTTACTGAGAATCAACACCACCCGGGTCTATTGCCAGGTATTGCTGGGGCCTCCTGGGCTAGTGGTTATTATATTCAAGTTATGTAACCATGCCTAACACTAGAATCATATCATCGGATGTTGGGGGATTTTGAAAATACACACAAAAAAGACATAATTTCCAACCCTCTAGCTTCATTGGTGCGACATAAACACATACATAGCCAGCCAGCCAGTCATCCAGACCAACCTAAAAACTGAGAAAAAAAACCTATGTTGACAATTTTAAGTTGATGGTTTCTAATAATTAATGTGACGGATGGGCCTGATGTAATAAGACTAATGTTTACCTTCTTTTTCCATTGAGACCTTACCGAACCCTGTCTCCAAACGTCCCCTCCGCCCCTTGTCTTCCAGCGCCCCCAAGGGGACGGTAGCACCTACTTTGGGAATCACTGCTCCACACCAACGAGTAGTCTTCTTCTTCGCTGTTACTGGGAATCGAATCCGGTTGGAGGCCACCTGAAGGCTCCTCATTCTTATCGCTACTGTCCTTTCGGATAGAGCTTACGGCACATGCTATTCCATACATGGTCACCCATCTCGGTAATGACCAGGCTGTACGTTGCTTAACTTCGGTGATCTTACGAGAATCGGTGTATCCAACGCAATTTCACCGTAACAATTAATTTCCCTTTAACAAGTAGTAAATATCCACATAGCAAGGGTTCTTGTGTGTTTTTGCCAATCAGGCCGCTGTGACAGACTACAGACTACGATGAGAGCGCTGGCGTCAACTCAGTTGGCAAGTGACAAGACGTCAATTCCAAGGACAATTAATGGCATGAGATGAAAGTATTCATCATCAGCAGCTTTTTAATGTCCGTCGTTGGACATAGATTTTCCCCACGATTAGCCAGAGCCCTGGATGGTGGGCCTCGAGGAGCCAGTACTTTCGAAACTTGATACATAAGATGGCTGTTGTCTGACATTCTTGCAACATGACCAGCCCTCTGTCATTTGATTTCTATTATATCTCTGACCCCTGCTTGTTTTATAAGATACTGTGCTGTTGGAAGTTGTTTGAGGCCTAGCAACAGAAGAAACCCAGATGCGGAGAACGAACCAGACGTTCGTAGCGGTTTGATAGGCTAACCCAAGAAACCAGCCGCAGGAGAAATGTTCATAAATAGGATATCGTTTTCGCTAACTACAATCGCCTCACACATTATTGATGAAATTATCTGAGGTGCGTCACCGACCCTGCAATGGGTTACGGGATTTAACAATAAACAAACTGGAAGTAGAATGAACAGGTTTGGTTAGTCACTCAATAGAAACCGGCACGTCTTTTGATAGCATGTTGTGTTTGGGGTGATCAATTGAAAAATTAGAAAAAAGGGTGCTCAATCAATAAGTTACTTCTCTCGCCTTTTGTTGGGAGGTGATCACTAAAAAGTACAAACTTTCAACAACAAAAAAACAAGCGTGAATACTGCCGGACTCAAACTAAAGGATCAATTTAGCATAAACTTACATTTGAAATTGAAGCCCCCCCCCACACACACACAAAAGAAATGAAGGAACCTATGTTGACTATGTTGACAGTTTTGGTTGATGCTTTCTAATAACACAACGTGTGACATAATGTTTCGATCCTTATTATGAATATATTTATACAGCATATCCATGACTTCATAAGTGTCATGCAATGATAAAAAGGTTTTCTGTGTAGATTCTCATAGATTGGAGTTACCTATTCAGAGTTTTGGCAATGAAAGCGGTTATATGGCACATCGACTTCAATATAACGGTCAAGAGTTTCTGAGAATATGTTAAGCTCTTTTTTCTCCTCTCTGACCACATATCCAATCTTTGTGAACTGCCAAACTTTCAAATTTTCGAGTAAATCATTACAAAACCAAAAGAGAAAGTAGTAAATGTTCCCCCTTGCCCAAATGTGACCAGTAGGAGAAGAAAGCAAAAGGTTATTTGTAATCGGGTAAGTTTTCTCGTGGCTGCTATTAACATTGCATTTGGTCTGCTTTCCAGATTAATATCGCATCCATTAATCCCCTAGGACTTTCCTAGCAGGAAGAGATTTCTGAAATCTGTGCTTAGTATCTTAGTCTTATAATCTAACTATCCTTATGTAACAACGCTCTAGAAAGGATGTGTTAATGCACTCGTCCGATAATAACTTGTGAGCGGATTCTTGGAATTTACGACTTAGTCACGAGTGGAGAGCACACCGACCGAAACTTACTTTAAAACAACAACTAATCTGCTGTCTATAATTTTGAAAGGAGTCCTTAAAATTTAAAAGGTTTTTGCACAATTGAAGAGGTAAGACAATCTTCTAAACAGGGAGATGGTGATCGTGTACCAAATAGGAGTTTTCAGGAAATTGAACGCTATCTTCTTGTTATATGTGTTGTTCCCACAATGCTTTGGCTGATCAATTCTACGGCGTTCTTCACATGTACTATTCGTATGTAAAGAGAGGGGATTTTTCTCCGGTAGCAAACATATTCTTTATATTTGCAGCAATGCTTCTAACGTTGGTTTCAGGTGTTTTAAACTATTTTCTTTGTTAGACCAAATCTTCCATAGTGAGTCCTAGGTGAGCACTAGGTCCACATCCAGTTTAAATCCACACAGGTCTTATACATTTAGAAGATAAGGTGATGTATGTCGCATTTCTGAGTTCTGTTCACTTCCCAACGGCATTCTCCGTCTATTATTAGGACTACCTCCCAAAGAATGTAGTGTACGCCTTACTCCCTAAGGTCGTAGAATGGATCGGCCAACACTTTGTGTGAACTACAAAAAAAAGCAAGGAAGATGAGTGTAATTATCTGAAGAATTCTTTGAATGAAAACAAATATGACGATATAACAAACATTCTGTTTTTCTCCATTCTTGTATTATATCGTTGACTTAGGCTGCACAATACATACAAAATAAATGTTAATCAATAAATACCAAAAACAAACATTTTATCCATATAACATAATGAGGTGGAAGGGGTCAGAGACCGCCCGTGCAGACATATGTGTGCGTGCGAGTGTGTGCGTGTGTGTGTGTGTTTTGGGAATTTTCACAAGAATGTAATGTCATTAGCGAGACATGTTGGCGGAATTGTTGAGTAGATAATATTTTTAAAGAGAGACGGTCAAGAGGAGCAGACCTTTTGGGCATTAATCTCTGTTTTTCTCAGTAATGGCTAGATTGTCTTGTCTTAATTAAAGTCCATTAGATTAGATCTCAGATTTTTCTGAATTCAGAGACTTTAAAAGCTATCTAGCGGGTTTGATTGGCCGGTTTTGACTCATGGTGGAAGTTGTGGATTCTGGTTCTGGATACCCGAATAGATGTTTTGAAGCAGTAGAGATCCGACGGTCCTAGGAGGAGATGGGAAGCTGAGTTATAGCTGTCCAGACAAGATGAGAGCGAACCAAGAAGGTTATTACTAGACTTTTGAGAGTGCATTTCTCAGTCTGTATACAGTTTGCACCTTGCTTACCGTGTTTATTGATGCTAGTGCACTGAAACTGAATAAACAGAATTGTCCTGTACAAATACAGGATAATAAACATTATTGTTAGGTAGTTTATCAAGATAGTAAATTCAGTCCGGGTCATTGGAAAGAGTTGGTTGATTCTTAGTTTCCGTACGTAAAATAGAGATAACTACTGTTAGCCTAAAAATGAAATTGAGAAAAATGAGATTATCTACCCATCAAAGAAAAACAGAGTAAATACATAATGTTATTGCTTTGAACGGCGCATGGATACAATAAATAAAAACAACTATATTTCCATACACACTTTTAACGTTTCACACACTCGCCGGCTCGATATTAAAAAGTCGCACAAATAAAAACAATTTAACAATTCAATTTATTCAAAGCAATAACAATATCATTTATGTATTTACTTCTGTTTTTCTTTGATAGGGGAGATAATCTTTAGTTCAATTCATAATAGATTTTCTATTAGAATTCTTCAAAAATGACTATGCTTTTACTAATAACATAAGGAGTTTTGTCGTATTTACTTTTCTTCGACGAAATAGTTTTCTACAAGCACGAACCTTTAACTTTCTTCACACAGATATCCATCAGCGATAAAACGCATATAAATGCACATCGTAACACCTTTCTGTGGCTCCGTTGATGCTGTGTTGATCCTCGACATGGACGCTGTGTTCCTGAAACGGGTTTGCGGTCACCAGTGAATGAACAAAATATATGTCGTCGCAAAAAGGCACGCATGCATTTAAAGTGCCATGTATGCAGTGCACCGCAACACCGAACAGAACTTACTATTTTATATGTTTGTGGGCGTTAAAATAGGCCGCTACGTGCTCCCTTTTGACACTTCACAATTGCAGACATCAGGAGATGTTTTGATGCTTCTCAAAATAATTTGATATTATCTCGCTATCACTATCGCGATTAGATAAAAGAATACTATTTTAAATGCATTTAGCGAATCGCAGTTTACCGTAGACTTTAAGGGCTGCCCCACCACACACACACGTTTACACACACATATTGCGGCAGACCAGTGTTTTTATAACCAACTAGGGCAGTACCCGTTCCAAAGATGCATGTTTGGAAGGGGTCGTACTATACGGTGTGTAGAGCTGTATGCCATAATTGCCATGTAAAATAATTTTCCGTCCACCGTTTGAAACTACGGCTTCGAAGTATTACGGCTTCTTCTTTTCAGTGTTGCCAATTTAGATACTTTATATTCAAATTCAGATGCATATCTATAATCTTTAATATTTTATTTATTTGTATTGTATTTCTCGAAAACCATCCAAACAACTTCAACCTCGACACCACTCTACCTTGTGTGCTGACTAATATATTTGGCAACTTCATACACTGGGCAATTGTCGAGTAATCGCGGTACACACACACACGCATACACACAATGAGACCCAGGGAAGTATTCAATAGTTGTTTGATAGGTGCAGCTTAATGGGGAAGAAACAAAGAGGAACAATCTTACACGTTCCAATATAAACCTTAAAAAAAACATTAGCTGTAATAAGGAAAATGTTTCTTTCCGGTTGATTGGTGCTGTAATGATTATTTGTTTCGCTCCGGCGATCATAAATAACGAACAAACATGAAAGGGAACGTATACCCACAAGTATACATAGAAACCCTCATTTCGACACTCGTTTAAGCACCTGAACATACAGATTGTTTGGCAAGGCTGCATAGAAAAGCAATTCACACATGTATCGAGTCACGCAGAAAAATAGAAGAGTTATAAATATCCATACCCAAGTAACCGGAAGCAACCATTAAGTATATGTTTCCGGATCTACCCCGATTGAACTTTCCATTCTGTGATCACTAGTTGTACCCGTATAACCTTTTACGTGTCTTTGTATCCTCATTACCTCTGGCAACGAGAGTTCAACACAGGTATAGGTATTCGGCCGGGTCCGTCTTTCCATCTATCTATCTTTCCGTCTATCCATCTGTCGGTCCACACGTTATCTCCAAATGTTCCCAATGTGCAAAGAGGGTCATGTGCTAAGTAGTGATCCAATTTAGGGGCGGATCCAGGAATTATTTTTTGATTAACAGATATTTTCCATTTTCTTGTCATACATCTATGTATCCGCTCATGTATGTCCACACAATATCTCCAAAAGTTCTCAATAAATGTCAATGACATGGGAGAAGTGATTGAATTTTGGGGCGGATCCAGGAATTATTCCTGATTGAGTCAGTGCACGGCGTTAAGTATGAAGATTGATGCAAGACAATCTTCATGGTCACTGCCTGCTTCGAAAATCAGCATCACCGGCATTGGTGCAGATCCAAGGGTCCAGGGGTGGGGGGTGCTCGGACAAGTACAATAACACTTTTCTTAAATATCTAGATAAAGAAATGTTATAAATAAAAACAACAAATATTCCGAAGTAATCATAATTTAACCGTAAAAACAAGAAGTTATGTTTTGTTTTTGCTCTAATATAAATAAGATATATTCTATCTTTTTTCTTTCTGGTTCTGTGGTAATTCTTTTTCTTAATTCTAGTGCTAAAAAGCTACGTTTCAAATGTAAGGCGAACATCCAGGATCACACTTTACATTCTTGTTTTTTGTTTGACATTTTTCTTTTTCAAGTGTATACAGCTGGATTGAGGTTCTGGATACCAGAATAGGAGTAACACGCCTGAAAGTCAGACCATAGATGCGTTAGTTCTTTTCTTGTGTGAAGATCTAGCAAGGGCAGTGTTGCCAATATTTTCAGATTTACATCAGAAAGTGAGTTAACAAACATCTTAAAACACGTAAAAACGTCTAGATTCTCCATACATATATCTAAACTAAGGAAATATATTACATATTATTAATAAATTAAATGTGACTTTAATCTTCAACATTTAACTTATTAAAATATTACTTAATTTAGTAAAAATATTAATTATGTTATTACTACAAAAAATATTTCGAATTTCATTGAAAATTATCTAACTAGCAATCTCTGACCAAAGACATCAAGATTAAAAAGAAAAACATGTAAATTAGATGTAAACTGAACAAGGGACATAACTCGGCAACACTGAGCAAGGGACGTAACTAACATGTCAGTCAGTGACGGCAATAGATCTTAGAGATGCTAGTGCATCTAAAAATGATTTTTCCATTTGGAACCACGCTTCTGCTCAAAAACCTGGATCCGCCCCAGCTACAACTGGCACCAATAGGTAATACGCAACAATAGCCCGAATCACTGTGTACTCACTCCTACGCACACAAACATATCCATATGAAATTCACCTTAACAAATTCGGTTCAATATTCTATTCAAGTAAATCGATCTCTTCATAAAAGAGCAGCTCTCTCCAAACAAGCAACGCTTACAAATTTGAACAGAAGCAAAACATAGTTATAAATCTTTTTCATTTTTATCAACAGGAAATTTGCCTCCGAGTTGATTCGATTATCCGCAACATATGAGGCGCGTCATTTTTGTGGGAAGGGGAAGGTAGGCACAACACCGGTCAGCCATATTGGTTGGGTTCCTTTCTATTTTATAAGCTATTTTTTATGTATATGTTGTGACGTTCGTGTCAATAGGCGCTGACCTATAAACACACAGGTTTCATGGCTGACTAACTGACTCCAGGCAAAATCGATCGTATCAGACGTATGACTCAAGATTTTTCACCGTGTACGAATTACACATATTTGGACGTTTTGTGTCAGAAACGAGTATCCTTTTTCGTGATAAAATTTGGTTAAAAATGAGTTGTATGAAATATTGTCGTCCCTAATGAAATTGTTAGTATGTAATTGTTATATAACTGCTAATTTTATAAAAGAGCTCATAGAATGAAGACAACTTGAATTCTATAATTAGAGATTTATTAAAATTGAGATATTCCCATTACAAACCCATTAGGAAAGGGACATAGAATCTAAAGGCGGATATTTCGATTGGAAGTTTAAACACAATCCATATAAGTGATAACTACGGTTTGTCTGTCACGCTATAGAAACCACCTAAACACGGGCAACCTAATTTGGCATGAATACCCAATGTAATTAGGGGAAGGTCTTAAAGAAAAATGTTTTTGTTCTTTTTAGAGATATCTGTGGTCTGCGATCGCGCTCAACACGAAAACAATGATCAGATTTCTATCTATGTCTGTATAATGGTAAAAGTTTGTTTCGCCCAACCGAATTTGGCATGCATATACAATGGGTCTGGGCGAAGATTTTTAAAGTAATTTTGTTTTGGGATTTTCGGAAAATCTTTTTAAAAAAGGTTTTTATACCCCTAGATATTTTAAATTAAATGCGAACAAGCAGAATAATATTATGGATTCTATCTGGTCAATAAATTAGGCGTTGTGCAATAACTAGCTGAAATCCCGACCTACATGTGTGTTTTCAGCTAGTGTTTTAAAATGTTGTTTTTTTCCTCTTCATAATCGGGCAATTAAATTCGGGAGTGTAATGATTTATTCTGACAATCTGCACGGGTGGATCACTGACTAACTTCTTCTCAAGAGTACTGAGCTATTTGTGATAAAACACTCAACAGTGAACTATTGTCATGGTTTTCTAAGATTTCAGCGCCTCTACAAGTGAATGGTTTAACTGAAGACAAATCCATTCGGGAAAAAAGTCATTGATTCAGATGGAGCAGGTTTTGGTTGAAGTATTGATCCATCGATGTTAGTCCGTTCGTATCTGGGTTTCAAAGCAAGCAATCCTTCCCAACTAGGAATATTGACACAGCAACATATTTCTCTTCCTATAACATTTGGTACGTTCGCTAACTTATAAATATCTGAAATACCTACTCGATATAAATATACGTCCATGGTCGAATCTATTCAGTCTGTATCCGTCAATCAACCCAAGTATATCATTATCTTTCCACTTAACTTTCAATTTCAGTTGATACATCTAATTCAGTCTCTATTTCTATACAGAGAATGCAAAAAGTATCCGATACATTTCAAAAGGTTTATTTTAACATCATTATACAACTTCAAAATCAACAGAATTTAGACCAAATATTAAAAATTCCAATAGTATAAAAATATTGAAACAAGATTGAACATTGAAAAGTTATGTACAAAAATGAGAAAATCTTTGGTCGAAATGCTGTCAGTTTTGAAGGTGGATAAGTATGTTAACATGAACCTTTTGAAATGTATCGGATACATTTTGCACTCACTG
>VCCN01004456.1:2613778-2626523 GCA_006491835.1 Architeuthis dux | reverse complement strand
TGAATTAAGTCCTTCTGAATTCTACGAGTTTGATTTTCATCTTAATTTGGTGACCTTGGTGTACTGATCTTTCTTCTATCGTTGATGCATCAAATCCAATTTAGGTAGAATACAAAGGTGTATCAAAAGTATTTTCGGTTTTTACAGACCTTTACCCCAAACCTATTTCATGTACACATTTAAAGACTATCTATGACTCCGTTATATTATTAATAAATTCATCATATATATAATATCATTATCAATACTAATCAGTTGTACCCTTTGTTCTAGAAGTTATAATGGCGGATACAAGTATTGATATTCTGGCAATTTTGAGGCGTCTGAAGCTTCTGAAGCCCAGAAGGCAACGACCACCAGTTGTTGATTATGAATAGTCTAAACGCAAGGTAAAGGAGAACACGGCTACCAGATATCGAACATGCTCAAAAGCACTACGATTATCGAAAGATACCATTTGTAGAGCATTAAATAAGCTTCAGAAATATACAGGATGTCTGAGTTCGGTATTTCTGAGATGAGGTGTTAGTATTACTGATACTATTGTTCGGACTGAGATCATCATCTTGGTTGTCATTTCCACAACGTTTCGGCCGATGTACCCGCCGGCCTTCTTCAGGTGTCAAGTGGCCTAGATAGCTAAAGCGTTGGTTAAAAAGCGTCTGACTGTTGAGTCATCTGTAGGTTGTGGGTTCAATCCCAGGCAGGAGCACCACAACTGAAAAATTAACCACGAAATAATTTCTAGGACATGGATAGTGGAATGAGGACAGTATACCCCCGTGGATCAAATAAAGGGTTCAGTTCAATAGTTCCGGTAAGTTACCGACAAAACTTGACACCTGAAGAAGGCCGGAGGGTACATCGGCCGAAACCTTGTGGAAATGACAACCAAGATGAGGATCTCAGTCCGAACAATAGTATCAGCTATACAGGATGTATCTTTAAAAATGCATCATTTAAAAGGGAAATAGCCTTTGGAGTTGCCTCAATTATATTTACTGTCAGCTGATCGGCTTATACGCTTAGCTAAGAATACAGCTAAGCGTATCAGCTGACTGTAAATTTAAGGCAGACAGCACCAACGTTTTTTAAAGAGTTATTTCCCTTTTAAATGTTGCATTTTTAACATACACCCTGTATAACAAAGCTCTCAAGTCATTAAAAAACGAAACTACTTTTGATACATCCCAACAGCCTACATCTATGGATGGTAAAGTAACATATCAGCAGAAGAAAAATGTACGAAATGACAAACTAATTAATCTAAAACTTCAGACAGCTGACAAGACAGAATTGGCCAACTCGTTTACGTAATACATACATAAATAAATAAATATGTTAACAATGACGTTGTTTGCTGAGTTGGATAATTGCCAAATGTGAATGATTGCCAAATAACAAGGCAATCATTTATGGTTGCCAAATATTAATGATTCTCGAAAAGGAATGATTCCGAAATATGAATGATTACCAAAAGTGAATGGTTCCTAAATATAAATTATAGCCAAATACGATGATTCCAAAATAAGAATGATAGCCAAATATGAATGATTCTAATTAGGAATGATTTCCAAAAATGAATGATTCACAAATACGAATGATTCCCAAAAATGAATGATAGCCAAATATGAATGATTCCTGAAGATTAATGATTCCCAAATCCTGTTCAATGATGGGCAACCAATGAAAACCATTTGCAGAAAATAAAATCAATAAGTGTAAATGGTCATGTAAGGTCTTACAAAAAATTGTCTTAGCAACATCAAAAACACTCTGATCTGGGCATTTGGACGGGAAAGATATACCGTATTTGACGGCATTTAAGATCCTTCTTTATTTTCCCCTGCTGAAATAATGGAAGTATTATATGCAATCAAATGCGCTCACACTCACACAGAGTAGGACACATTAATACAGACCCATAAGCACACACATATACACACATTTCTATTGATTATTGATGGAGATATTGAACTAATGTCAACAATAGTCAACTGAAAATTAAGATGCCGGGAAATAGTAATCAAAAATTAATAATAATGGTTTACAATACTCCATGTAATGAAAATAGATTAGCAAACATAACAGCCAAGACAATTATGAAACACTACATGAATGAGGGTAGAATAAGAAATCAACGAATAACAACAAAACATCTTCAACCAAAACGTTTTCTGATTTTCGCATAAAAACAGAATTTGCGAAAATTGAAAAACGTCTTCATTGTTTATTTTGTGTTTTGAAAACTGCATCTCAACATTTGACCCAATTTAATTATCTGTTCTGCTTCATCAATCAATATTCGTCGTCTTGAGTCAATTTTTATTTCATGAAGAAACATCCTTTACCAATATAAACGGTGTTGTCGTTGATAAGTTTTCTTTACTTTATCTTTTGGTTCTTCTTGTTCGTCGCTTTCTTCTCTTTCTCATTATTTCTGTTCTCTTCTTCTTCTTCTTCTTCTTCTTCTTCTTCTTCTTCTTCTTCTTCTTCTTCTTCTCCTTTTTTTCTCTTTCTTCTTTTACCTCCTCTCTACCCGTGTCTTCGCTCTACCTGTTCCAGTGCATCCCGTCACAGAATAACATCTCCCCTTTCTTATAAACGGAATCCTTTCATTGCGAGTTTTCCGCTATAATTTGTTTGTCTGGTCGTCAATTACTTCTGTTCTGCTAATGAAGTTACAAGAGGTATATGTGCAAGGTGTTTAAAAAAGGATGCATTGTATTCCATCATCGTCGTCAGATTGTTAACGTCCGTCACCAGACATCACAATTTCGCATATGATCTCTGGGGATCCACGTTGTGAGTCCTGATGTTCAGCGGTTGTCTGACATGCTTGTAACATGGTCTGTCTATTGTCATTTAAGTTTTCTAATGTTTTTATGATATCTCTGACTCTTGTCTTTACTCTAATATACTGTGCTGTCTTGTGATCTCTCCATGCCATGTTAAGCATGATCCTCTCTTGAGCACGTTGCATGGTTCTTAGTTTGAGAGAATCTATTTTAAATCTGAAAACTATTTTTAAAGTAACAAATTACAAAGTCATTACAAAAGATGTTAACTACACATATATTTTGAAAGTGAAAGTGAAAGTGAAAGTAGATATCCTATAACCTGAATGCAGGTTCGTACCCGTTTCATTACATAAATGTTTCATTATATTGGAAAGCAACACAGCTGACCTAACACAAAGGAATCGATGCTCGAATGAGGCTAGTGCATGATCATTTCAGCTGCTAAATACTGTTGTTTATGTGTACTGTGTTGCCACGTGACTAATATTGTAGCATAACATTGAAAGATAAATGTCTATTCATTGTGCTAGTGATTTGCTATTTCTTGTCTATAACAACAACAGAATCTTAAATAATGAAATCATTTCAGAAAGTGTAAAGCGTGAATGGAGTTCGCTATCACAAATTATTCTTTAAATATTTAATTTAAATATGCGAACGCCGACCCGTGACTATGTATCGTTCAACGATTTTTAGTGAATGCCAACGACATCTTGAAAGTCATATGAACCACTAAAG
The DNA here is from genome assembly GCA_006491835.1 of Architeuthis dux. Taxonomy (NCBI): domain Eukaryota; kingdom Metazoa; phylum Mollusca; class Cephalopoda; order Oegopsida; family Architeuthidae; genus Architeuthis; species Architeuthis dux. The sequence continues at coordinate 2,622,984 of VCCN01004456.1, read as the reverse complement.
CGTAAGAACTCAAATTGTGTGGAAAGGCTTTAACGCATCTGTAGTTTCTACAGTTAAAATTTCAGTTCAAAATCTCAATTATTCTAAAGAAATGTTAGCAAATGTTATTATGTGGGCGCAACGAATGTTGAACTGCTTTTATAAAGTTTAGCTTTACCAAAAGGCGGTGATATGAAATACCATGGATAATGTGTGTTGTGGAAAACGATTGTACATTTATATTGAAGGATATTAGTTGCATATCTGGTTTGAATTCTTTTTTATGGGCCAATAAATATTCCAATAAACATGGCTATTTCAAATAGCGACATCAAAATACTTCTAATCTGATAGAATTAAAAAACAAACATGTGTGTACTTAAAATAACTGGTATTTCCATTCATTCGTGTGTTAGGATTTATTTAAATGCCTTTGTGGAGTGGGTTTCGTTGAAGGCTGTTGGAAGCACAGGTGAAAAGGATAAAGTCATCAGGGCATGAATAACGATCGAAAATCAAATATCACGGGATAAATAGAGAGAGAGAGACAGGGAGACAGAGCGACAAAGACAGAGACAGAGAAAGAGACAGAGAGAAAGAAAGAAATAGAAATATAGAGATGTATTTACCAAACTTAACTTGCAGAGGGCCACGGTAGTGGGGCACCCAGTGAGGATATATCTCACAAATCAAGTGAATGGCCTGTGATTCTAGCTTGCTAACCATCAAGCTACTGCTTAGTTTGGCACAAGGTTTCAGCTTTGTGCTAATCATCGTGCTATTGCAGGAGACTAGTCAGTTTTTGTAGATGGGCAAATAAATCGCCTTTCTTCTCCGTGTGGCATTGAAGCAGCTTCTTCGGAATGTCCAGATTTACTTGATCTTTCATTGTTCTTATGTAAGGCACCTCATGAAGACAAACCCTCCAATCAGAAAACATTCGCTCTTTGGCGTTTCTTACCGACGCTGGTTTTCAATTTACACTTTTATCGAATCGGACGTCTTTATGTTTAAATACTCTCTGACTTTATTCCACGCTTAATTCCGACGAATATTCTCAGTTATGTCATTTTATTACAATATTTCGACCGATCTCGTCTTCCTAGGAACCTTATTCAAACTGCAGATATCATGTTTACTTTTGTTGATTTTGTTCAGAGCAACTTCTGTCATTAGTGTATATTTTTCTTTTTAAAGATTTCTTTTCCCAGAACCAGAAATCTTGATAATGAGATTAAAAGATTAGACTTCATTATTTTACAGCGGACCCTCCACCACTGAGCTTTTTCCAGTGGAAAGATCGACGCGAAATGAAATGGAAAAAGCCATTGATGAAAAATAGAGAAGAAAGCCACGGGCGAATAAAAATAGAAACAATTTCTCTGCAATTGACAAAATAAGCTGCTTAATTTCGAATTATTAAAAACCATTCATTCAAGGATTGAAATATTGTGTCCTTTAATGGGCCCCGTTGTTGTCGAAATTGAATAAAATTGGCATTCAAATCTTTACTGTTTTACAGAAGAATTAATCAATTTTCAATAACTCAATGCAGTTTCTGCTTTAGAAAAGCAATTCAATTTATTCGGCAATCATTGTATGACGCCTCTCTATCTGGGTTGAGTGTCGTGACTCAACAGGTAAAAACATTGATCGTTTGAATATGTTGGTTCCATTTCAAACACAAGAGAGGGATTTCACTGTTTTAGATCTCAATTTGCACTGCGATCAAACCCTCCAATCAGCAACCATTCGCTCTTTGGCGTTTCTTACCGACGCTGGTTTTCAATTTACACTTTTATCGAATCGGCCGTCATTATGTTTAAATACTCTTTGACATTATTCCACGATCAAATACTGTACTTGTAGACCAGGGATTCTTAACCTGGGGAGAATTCTTGCCCATCTAGGGGGAGCGTGAGTAATTTCAAGAGGGGGCGTGATCCCGCAGGAGAAAAAGTCAGAATTTCTATAGTGTTGAAAAGCGTCAGTAACATTCAAAGATTTTTTTTTCTCGGGCGATTGCACTCCTTGTTGTCTATGTTGTTAACACGACGTTTCGGCTGATCTATTCTACGGTTTTCTTCAGGTGTATCATTCAACAGATGTCTTTTCTCTCTCGAATGGTTGCAACGTAGGATTCGGGTGTTTTCCTTTCCTTTCCTTGTTTGGCCTGGATGTGCATATCTTGACCCTGTTGACTAGCGGAATCCACATCAAGTTGAACTCCGCACTTATACACTCAGCCGGCTGAGTGTATGTCAGACAAGTGCGGATTTCAACACGATGTGGTTTCCGCTACTGAAGAAGGGTTAGGGTTACTCTTTGAATCCTCTAATTTTTTTGGGAATTCATTTTCAACAAGTCTTCCCATAATATCGTGATGAACATAATGTATTAACATTTAATTCCTTCACAGATTTGCAGTGCCCATTTCAAACCAATCATTTGGTTGACGATGTGAAGGGGGCTTGGAGGAAAGGTTCAACTACTAAAGAGGTCGTGGTGGTAAAAAGGTTAATGACACCTGTTGTAGACAATATAATAATCACGTTGTGAAAGTACAATTTATTTTGTTATATGGATGAAAATTGATAACTAATAAAGAAAGCTTATATAATGGCGGATGAGTGATAGAATTGAGAAACAGGCGAAACATATTTCGTGGGGCTAATAGTGTTAGGATATGCTGCCACGAAAAGGTTATTCCAGGTGTTTGACCTGTGCGGAAATGTAAGTGACCCGCTCACCTTAGGAAATATGTATATGCGTGGGCGTTCGAGAAACCTATAAAGCAGACCCGAACGGAGAGCAGACGCGGGCAGAAAGATTCAGGACCCAGACGAGACAGACATCAGCGGAGCCGAAAGGCACGAGACCGCTGTCCCTGTTGGGAACAGACTGACGGTTCTCCTTATCTCTCTCACACTCTTCACTCTCCGGCCGACACAGTGTATGCTGTATATGCTATGAAATACAAATATGTCCAGATACTTTTACAAGCAAGTCTTCGAGTTTCCGTTCTATCCAAGTCCAGGACCTTCAACCCACTATACAACAATAGTAGAAAGCCTCCTTCTGTCTCAGTAGACCAGGCGTCGGCAAACTACGGCCCGCGGGCCAAATCCATCCCGCAGACTCATTTCATCCGGCCCGCGGGCTCATTTCACCCGGCCGCCGAATGCGTAGGACATGTGACGTTGCATACAATCTTTAAAAAATCTATCTTTGTTTATTGAAAATTCAGAATCGGAAAATGAAGCAACGGTCTCATTTTTGCAGTGGCCTCAAATAAATAAATCTGTTTTAACACTACGCAATACTGCTGTTCTATTAATATACTCGGTTAAATTCGAACCACAATTTGAAAATATTTAGTGCCCCAAACATCTCCTTGATTGATAATACATGGAGGTTTATGTAGGCATATACTCCATTGCTCAGATGCCTAAATCAGATGAAATTGAGGTAGCATCTATGAAATGTCTTAAAAACTGACTTGTATTACTGGAAAAAGTAAGAAATAATACTAAGAAAAGCTAGAGTTTTTAAAACATCTCTACGGTTTGATATCTTAGAACATTGGGATGAAGTTGCTAGTTAACAGTTAGTCTAAATCAGCAGTATTCAAACTGTGTTAATTCTTTTTAAAAATTGTTTCCATAGCCTTGTATGATCATTGTTTCAATTTTTATTGGCCTTGGCCCGTAAGACATAAAACAACATTTCTAATCTGGCCCGCCTTCAAAAAATGTTGCCGACCCCTGCTGTAAACAATGGGACGACACTAAAATGCACTCTCCAGGCGCAAGCTTGTCGAAGTGTATATAGATCCTCGGACAACCAGCCAACATAATCCTCTTCTCGGCCTTGCTGGTGCAATCCAACATAGCCGGGCGATACGTTTTGATAAGCTTGGCTGCAGGAGCTGGCGAAAGGAAGTTGGCATCCAACCGTCTTAAAGGGGTACCACTCCTGGTTTCGAATCAGTGTTTTCCGTCTCCTACACTGGTTGCCAACCAAAGCTAGAGAGCCCAGTCTGCCTAGTTATTTATCCATAGTGCAGGAAGAACAGATGAGTCCATGCTTTTCTCAATGGCATTAGTGCGAAGGGACACTCTCTCAGCCGAAGTTTTCCATTCTTAACTGTTAACCGTTAGGCAACACACACCTCCAAATTGAAAGCAACATATTTAACTATAAACAGGAAAGTTACAGTCATACACATAACAACAAATTCAAGGCTAGACCTTTGGTTCAATGGTCTTTTTTGCAACATGTATACTTTCAAGAGAGCAAGGGTTGATTGGCATATTAGAAATCTGACAAGATTTCATTCCATCAGAAAACATTTTAAAGCGAGAGCCGTCAACGTAAAATATTGTTTATAAAACTAGAGCAGTGCCTGTTCCAAATGTGCATATTTGGAAAGGGGCGGAATTCATGGTGTGTGAAGCAGTAGTAACTGCATTCCCCGACCCCAGCGTTCTCCGACCACCTGGTCCTAACGAGAAATTTCTCAATGCACGGACGATTCTGCAATGTTAAGTGACCTGTCGTGAACGGACCGGTAAAATCGGGTAAAATTACCCTACAAACGACCACTAGTACGGTCAACAAATCTTTAACTTTTTATTTATTCTTTATTAGATTTCTCGAGAACCGCGGATCCAAAGAAATTCAAACTTGACTGCCTTATGTGCTGACTAATATATCTGGCAAATGGCAACTTCGTGCAATGGCCAGTTGTCGAGTAATCACACACACACACACACACACACACACACACACACACAGATAATAATTGCTACTGTTCATACCTTTTCAGTCTGAAAACATTTATGAGGAGCTATTTAATAAAATATGCGCACTAAACCAGAAATCTTTTATATTATTATTTTAATGTTTGAATGAGTGATGAAATATTGTGGACATTTAAATTGTTAATAAAACCGATATGTAATCTTATTGGGCAACAGTATTACACGCAAAGATGCCATTACGGCCACTGAATATTGGACGGAACACCTGAATCAACGTACAATGAACTGAAAACACTATTTATTTATTTATTTATTTGCTATTCCATATGACCGGTCTTTCAACCGGTTATATGATAAGGCACAAACAGTTTTGTAAATTCAATCAGATTTCCCATCAGCGGTGTGCGTTACGTTCATCTATGCTGGAAAGGATGTGTAGCGGAGTGGTGGAGTGGTTAATAGAGATAGATCGTTTTAGGCAGGGTAGTATAGAAGAATAAAAGGTGTCTCAGAGAAATTTGGCTTAGAAAGGTCGTCCCCGAATATAGGTCACCCGGGGTAGCAGAGCTTGGGACAACGTGTGGAATCGATGGGAGTTGATTGGTTGAGTGGGAAAAGGGAAGCCTTTGGAATGTTGGGGGGAAGTCAGTCAGTAGAGAGTAGCCGCACAGGGTAGACGTGGAATGTCTATGACCAGGCGGTTTGCTACTGCGATCAGCGGGAGTTGACCACGGGATGATGAAGAGAGGTGGCCGGAGATAGGATGGGGGTGCGAGGGGTGGATGTAGAAAATAGTAATTCGTTTTGTGTCTTCTCATTTTATCGGGCAGTTTCTAAAAACTGCAAATAAATCGAATTACTAAAACACCTATTTATCGCATTGCCTCGTTATCTTTCGAGATGACACACCTTCCCATGTTCAGCTGTGACCCGAAAAACCAACGACTGCAGTCTCCTCAAGTACGGGACTTTCCACAGCGGTATCTTGGCATCATGGTACAGAGGCAATTGGTCCCCAGGGGATGAATTTCCTAGTGGGGTTGTAACTAAGGGAGTATTTGCGGAAAAGTTTCAGTCAGGGAAGAACGTATAATGAAGATTATAATGATAATGATGACAATTCAAAATGGGGGAGGAATTGAAGAAACCTGGGATCACACGGGGAGGAATGTGAACTAGGACTCTGAGAACCACTGATAAATCTTTAAAAAACATCTTGCTTTAAGGCTTGATATTTGTTTAACCGATCCGAAAATTAGTCATAACTTCAATTATTTGACACGTCTTACAGGTTTACACAAGACATTTCTGAATGAAACTTTTAAAAGAAAATCTGCTTTTCAAATCCGACTTCTGGGATCGAACATTGAACACTGCCTATAGGGAAATAATCAACTACCCCATTAACAAGTAGACCCACCGAGAGAATATTTATGTAACAAATGCTTACATTCTCAATACGGAACATCCAATTGATATCAGATTTAGCATCAGTCCCGGAGGTATGGTCGGGATGGATGTCGTGAAGCTCTCTCCAAATGAGGTTGGCGCCTCATAGTCTGTCCATCAATCTAATATTATTACAGTCGAAAGTTTGTAAAATACTGCAATACTGTAAATATCTGTGTTATGCCCAAGCAGTATTAGATGGAACTATTATCTTGAAACACACTCCTATAGATAGAAAAATAGTTACATGTACTGACAAAGAATGATACAGCGTTAAAAACATTCATTCAATGCTCCTGGCACATACATACTAACACGCACACATACATGGAAGAACGCACACACATACGCTCTCTAACCCAGATTCAATATATCTGAAAATTACAGCTACAAGAGTTATAGACGGAAAATACACAAACTATTAGCTTGGAACACACTCCCTTAGATATATAGTTAGGCATAGACTGGCGCTAAAATGGTACAGCTATTAAAACGCGAACTCATTCAATATTCCTCACACATACATATAAGTACACACACAAACATATAGACACGCACACATACATATAGACATGCACACACGCTTTCATCAAGCGGGAAAAACACCCACTCATTCAATGTTACACACACACATACAAACACGCACACCTACATATAAACACGCACACATACATATAGGCATATACACACGTTCTCATCCAGCGATAAAAACTCTCACTGTCAATGTTCCTCACACATACATGGAAATAGACACACACACATACATACAAACACGCACACGCTCTAACCCAGCGATAAAAACGCTCACTTGGTCAATGCTCATTAGACATACATACAAACGCGCACACATACATATAGACACGCACACATACTCTAATCCAGCGATAAAAACACTGTCAATATTCCTAATACATACATACAAACATGCACAAAGAACACACACGTGCTCTCACCCAGCTTCAATATATACATAAGTATACATTTATACACATATGCTGTTGTGCATAATTATACACACATACGCGTTCACACACACACACACATACTCACATAGATAGACACATAGTTAGACACGACTGACATAAAAAATAGTACAGCAATAACAACGCATATTCATTCAATGTACCTCACACATACACACAAACGAACATTATTAACACGCACACATACACACATGCTCTCGTCCAGTAATGAAAATGCTCATTAAATCAATGTTCCTAACACATTCATAAAACCGCGTACACACACGCGCACGCTTTCATCTCCAATATTAACGTAAGTATACATGTATACACATATGTTGTTCGTGTATAATCACACACATACACACACACATACACACACACATACATTCTCATAGACATATAGCTAGGCAAGAACTGTCGCAAAAAATGGTACAATGATAAAAAGCACACTCATTTAATGTTCCTCACACATGCACATAAACATGCAAACACACACACACACATTATCATAGACAGATAGCAAGGCAAGGACTGACGATAAAAAGCACATTCATTTAATGCACGCACACACACACACACGTACGCACTCTCGTTCAGCTTCAATATTTCTGATAATTCGAGCCACGTCAGACACAAATTGTTTGCCATTATAGCCTGACTGACGACGGTGTATTTCAATGGATTCTAAATTAGTCACAAGACGCCCGGACACTATTCTTGTGGACATTGGATTTCCAGCGGATATTAAAGAAAGAAAGACAACAAACAAAAAACATCGACCGGTCGTATTCAAATATTTGTCAATAGCTGTGGATGGTCTTTTCAATGACGGCAAATATATAGTCTATGTTGTATATCTCTATTTGAGATCAGGTGGGTAAAACTATCGATTACTTTAAAGTGGTGAAATCGTTGGGGAAGGAAAACTTATCAGAGGGTTTGGCCTTTCGACGGAATTCCAATTCATTTTTGACGAAGAATCTTCGAATACTTATTTCCTTTTTTGTTCGGTGTCTTTGTTGTCGAAAATAAGTTGTTTATGAAGTTATTCGATACTCTCAGAAGAAAGCTACACATCGCCATTGAAAGTGAAACTTTATATGAAGCTTAGAAATATATTTCTGGGGAAGAGAAATTCCGTCAACAAAAGATTACTTTTTAAATTAATGTCAGATAACAGGAAAGTGCATTTAACATTTTCAGTGCTATCTATGACTATTTTCTGAACTGCTAAATACGAAGATCGTTTTCTATCAGTATATTACTTTAGATGTATCTGTAACGAAATGCACTCTGTGTTCGTGTGTTCGCGGGCATGGGTGACCAAACGCCCATATCAGATTACCAGCGTGTACGTGACCAGGGGCACATGGCGTACGTGACCAACATGCCATATCGTATTACCGGAGGCCTTTTAAGGGGCCGTGATCTTCAAATCAGAGTCAATTTAGATCTGAATCCCGGTAGAGACGGGTAGGACTAAGAGGGGGTTTGACTCCCCTGCCCGTTAGGGGTGAGGGAGGAGAGAGCCGGTTAGAAGCAGTTAGCAGTTTAGAATCCAACAGACTGGCGACAGGTCAACAGCGAAGTAGTTCTCCCTCTTCACCTGGATGTGTGGAGGGAGGGGGGAGTAAGAGGAGGAAGAACCGTTGATCTTTGAATTATTACCATCCCGGGTGGTGATTCAGAAAAGTAACCCCTCGTGTAGAAAAGTAACTGAAATAGAATTCGATGCCTGAAAAGTATCCCGCGAACCGTCCCGGAAAAGAACTTATATCGACGGAAAAAGCTCAGATTTCTAATTGAAAATACGGGATGTTATCGTCTTTCTCTCCACCCAGGTGGGAGATCCTTTCCTCTGGAATTAATTTCACCCCACAGAAAGTTCAGCTCCCGTCAACAGACCCGGAACGAGACGTCATCATCATCATCTTCTCTCTCTCATCTCTCCCACACATCGGCAGGAAGAAACACAGATCGGCATTATACTACATTTCCCTGATGTAACTATATGTACAGAGTTCCCCAAAGATGAGTACACCCATAATTG
>VCCN01004456.1:2239671-2249706 GCA_006491835.1 Architeuthis dux | reverse complement strand
AAAAAAGAAATTACAAAAAAGATCCTGATTGATACTTTGACTCCTCCCGACTCAGCACTCACTTAAGTCAAAGATCGATCAGCCTCTGTCCGTATTTACTGTCAGATTCGTAATTGCACGTGTGACAATATAAAACAAGAAGACGTCTGGATATTATCTCGAAAATACTCAATAATAGTCAGGAACGGAGGTATTTAATGATTGGCTGAACAATACGACTTATTTTGAGACTTTTCGATTAGTAGTGCGTTTTATACCAAATCAACGACTAAATACTTTTGAACGTAGTGTGTGGGGGAGAAAATTGGGTTTTAAAATATATTCTTATACCAGTGAATACAGGTGAGTGTTACAAGGCAACATACATGGACACACACACACACACAGTGAATATATTCGTTACATATGAGATAGAGAGGTGGGCAGGTAGAGAAATACCTATATATATATATCTATAAAATTCCTTATATTCCGCTTGTCTTTAGCTCATTATACCCAATTAACAATAGAACCGAGACATCAACACATTCGCATTACCAAAAGGTTACCGGATGTAACTGACACCCGAAGAAGGCCCGAGAGTAGAGTAGCAGAAACATTGTGATAAAAACGACTAAGATAGGGTACAAGAATAATGGCACTATCTTCCTTCCGTCAAATTATCTTCGTCCAAGACGTCATCTGTTTCTGATATTTTTGGCGTTTGTGTATGTGTCGTTTTACGCTTATACGCTCATCGAATGTGTCGAGGGGTTAGAAAGACCCACTTACGGTACCTGGTATTCCCCAATTGTCACCCATCTAGGTACTGGCAGGGTCGACGTTGCGTAACCTCGGTGATCTTACGAGAACTGGTGTATCCAACGCCACGCCATGATCGGTCCGTGCATTTGTGTTTCACGTAAGGATCCTTCACAACACAATATTTGTGTCCCTTGTAACTCATCTCAGCTTTCTTTGTCACTGAATATGCAGAAAATAAAAGTTGATGCGAAATAAATTTTAATTTTGTGACACATGGCTGAGTGGATACAAGTTTTTGTTAAGCGTATCTAGTAACCTGCCTGGCAGTCGTGAGTTCAATCCTTGGGTCGGGTAGTGCAGAAAAGGTCATATACTCTGTTTCAGGTGGAGAAGCGACATCGCAAGGACGAATTAACAAGGAGGAATTAATTGATACGAGATATCCTGAGATCAATCTACTCCATGAATTGAATAAACGGCTCGATTCGAAATTCCCTGAAGATTATCGACCACGATAGACACCTGAAGACGGCCGGAAAGTACAACATTCGAAACGTTGTGATTATAACAACGAAGATGGGGACACTAGTCCGAGTAAATCAGTAGATGTACCGTCTATAATGACGAGAATTTTTATTAAAGTTCAATGTGTTTTTTTGACAATTGAACTCCTTGTTGCTTATGTTATTCATACGATGTTTCGGCCGATTCATTCTACGGCCTTCTTCAAATGTAATACTACTGGAGAAAGAGACCAGAACAAAAGAGACTCTTTTTCCTTACGGATATTACATATTACACATGAAAAAGCCGTAGTGGACAACATAAACAACAAGAAGGAGTTCAATTTTCTGAAAAAAAACTCAGTGAAATCAGTACATAATTCCTCATTTCAGAAATTCAGAACAAAACTTTCAGTTGTCCTGTGACAAATACGAATCTGAATGTAAAAGTTATAAAAAGATTTATTATCGATTCATTTGAATTACCAGGCTTTCGATTTTGTCGGCTTCAGATTCGGTCTAATCTGATCTAATGGCGACGTTATGGGATTTTGTTGAATTTCTGATTGTGTCACTTAGAGACTTGTTCTCTCCAACTATTCACTGATCGGACGTATTTGTTTCATTTCGATTCGATCCTTCTCTCGTCTCGTTTCCACGCCTATTTCCAACTCTTAAGTGAGCCGGTTCGATATGTTTCGCGTTATCTGGGCTGCATTATCAACTGCAATATCAGTTTAGCCTAAGCTGCATTATCAACAATAATATCAGTTCAGCCTAGGCTGCATTATCAACTGCAATATCAGTTTAGCCCAGGCTGCATTATCAACTGTACTATTAGCTCAGCCTAGGCTACATTATCAACTGCAATATAAGTCCAGCCTGATATTGATTTGACAGAAACCTTCAAGAACCAGAGATTTCCTCCAGCGTTCAGCCTCCGTCTTGTCTTATCACAAGGAATATTAAGCACGGTTATTCTTTCCTTATAAGATAATGTTTATCTGGGTATGGAATGAACACGAGTCTTGAATAAAGAGCCCACTCATCAACTTAAAGCAGTGTTTTCCAAACCCATGGTCACAAAGAAGAAGGGGGAAATAAAAATAACATTAAATTAAAAAGAAAAACTGTTTACAAATGTTAAAATAAAAGATAGAGCAACTAAATCTACATCATAATTTTGGAAAGAATATGTAGCGTCACTGAGACTCTGAAACAGGAAGTCACTAACTAGTGCTTTTGCTAATGTCTTGAAAATCGGAATCGTGGACAGCAACGTCTTGTTTTCACAAAGAAAACAAACTTCACGAAAGGCATGAATCCAGTATAACCGGCACAGAATGAAAGGGAAAATGTAAGTAAGTATATAGGTAACTGCCTGCCTCCAGACTTACTGGCCTAAACACGAGGAACATTGGTGCTCCACACGTGTGTTCAAGCACCAAGGGATGGCACAAAGGTAGGTTCAAAATATATCTCAGTGGCAACCTTGTTATACGATAGGTATTCCACCCATCATTTGTAATGTAAGCAAGTACGACCCACATCCAGATGTCAGATATTGCACTTGATCCTTGACTGAGACGCATACACCGCCCCGTAAAAAATGAAGTGAGCACCAGCAAATAATAATACAGTCTTTTTATATGGGGACATTGTTGGGGTTACCTAAACAATAGTTATCGTTTATTGTTCCAATTTTCAAATCCCCTATCCCTCGGCGAGAAGGCCTGATCCAGGGGGGGGGGGCGAATGCCCCGTTTGCCACCACCAGCGGACGCCCATATATCTAACATGTATAAAACAGCCAAATAAAGCTCTTTTTAAAAGTACGTAAATACTAAGCCTATCTACTTCTTTTTAAACGGCTTGTTCTAATAATGACGTCTTCTGATCTGCATTGCAATCTAAAATACTGTTTCAACCTGGATTTTTTCTCCTTATCAGTATTGTAGCAGAAACACAAAAAGGTTCAAATGTTCTTTCTTCTCTCTGATCCTCTTTTATTTTAACTATATTTATCAAAGAGGGAGTAAAGGGGCATGGGGCCTCAAAATGAAAATCAACAGCGCTCCATTCCATCTGCTCTCTCATCTTACAGAGAGCCTTTTTGGCCTTACAGCTCATGGCGTAAAACCGTAATGGATAAAAACAGATACTAGTAAGGGGGGGGGGCAAATAGACAGGGTAAAAATCCCAATCATCTAAGCAACTGCCTAACCTAATTTTCTAAGGCTTCTAAATTGGTTCTATAGATCATGAAGACCAATTTGAGCCCAAACAACAATTCGAAAAATTACCAGAAGTCATATGATTGATGACGTCATCAAAATGCCTAAATTCTAATTAAAATGTTGATATCTTCAGACATATAGGTCACAATCTGATACAAATTGCATATCTAGATAGAGCGAGGGAAAACCTATCAAATGACAACATTTTAATAAATTACCTGAAGTCACATGATTGATGACGTCACTATCTACCCATGAGGCATGGACAACAAGACGCGTGTCAGCTTCTTCATGGTTGCACTTATGAAGCATTTTTTATTACTGAATATCTCCAGTTCTAACTATGTGTGGATGATGCAGTAAGCCTATACCTTCCGATGTTTCAAGGTATTTGGCAATGAGTCGTATGAACTCTTCATTGTTTTCTCCGCTATTCAGAAAAGCCTGCCATGTGCCTCCTTGCGACACATGCTGTTCGAATCAGCCAATCCTGACATTTTCTCCTGATTCCCTCTTTCTTTTCTGGCGCCGGTCTTTATGCTGTTTCTGTTGTATGTGTCATTGATCCCTGTCTGGGTTTCCTCTGACTCTTTAGGTGGCGTAACGAACTGTACCAAACTCTTCAACCATTACCAGTAAGTTCTGTTTGGTCGCATTGAAAGCAATCCGGACGAAGTAATAGAGTCTCTAAAATGCCATGTATGGTTTTGCTGAGAAGAATGAATATGGTTATGCCACAATAAATTCCCACATTAAAGCTATACAGATTTGGTCTCTAGCAAGTGATTGGGAGAGACTTATTACAAGGGAACCTATTCCAAAGCAAGCAGTTATAGAATGACCGGCAGCAAGGAAGTTGCAAATATGCTGCACACATGCAATTACGCCATTTCTTATCGAGACATAAGAACGTAAAACATGGCATGGTCAAGAATGGTCTCTTCGAGGCTGCTGTTTTTTGTCAAACATGCTCAATGCAGTTTGTACACATAGTACTCTAGACAACAACGATGGAAGGCAAGAAACAATGACAGGTGCAGGCACCACCCACGATACAATCAAGATTTTGTTTCAACTACCAACTAAAAGGAGAATGGGTCTATTACTCAAATCGGGTAACAAATGAAACGTCAACTTTATATCTGTGACAACATAGACAGCGAGCCAGCAGAGGTAGCACCGTGCTATATTGGGAAACGTGTTAGACTGCCGTGGAGACTCTGCCTTTTGGATTGGATGGTGAAGAATTACCGTTACTCGGCTCCTAAACTTCTTTCAATAAGATAGTCTCCAACTGTACAATTGAGAAATGCATTCAAGCAGATGTATGTGCCAGTAACTACAAAATATCATGTATGTAAAGAATACCTTGATTCTTTGCTGGACCTATGTGTATATCAACATTTTAAAGAAGATTTAGGCCCGTTTGATGACGTCATCAATCATGTGACTTTAGGTAATTTCTCAAAATGTTGTTTGGGTTGAAATTGATCCCCATGACCTATAGAACCAATCAAAGCCTTAAAAAGTTAGATTAGGTAGTTGGTTAGATGGTTGGGCTTTTTACCCTATCGAAAAAGAAACCCAAAAGAAACTCCAGGTGTCCAAAAACCTGCGTAACGTCAATGAAAAGCCTCGCACAATGATTGGAGGAATTTGAAATCCAAGGTACAATTGAAACCATCCAGACTGCAAAATTACTAAAATTAGCAACTATGGAGAGTGCTGGTGTGTAGGAGATAGTTGCTGTCACTTGATCCCCACTGAGAGCCAAAAGATACGACTCATGCGAAAACTCAACAAATACAAAAATAATAAACTAAAAATATAAATGTAAAAATATACTATAATAATACGCCACGTGTATATTTACTTTTTGTCTGTAACATCCCATACTTTATTGTATAACGGCATATCATGAAATATATTGACATACGTGGCACACCAATTGTAAAATGAATTAGACAAAAACATTACTGGAGCAAATGAAGGAAACCTTTATATTAGAATACGGATAAACGTACGTATCACCCCTTTTTGCTTTCGTCTGTCGCATATAAACACTTTCTAATAATAGTAAGAACTTAACAAAATATCAATTTTATATACGCCGTCGTTTCTGACATCCCGGGTACATTGGTGATTTTCATAAAGAAAATCTAATTAATAAACCTGAAGAGAAGAAACTGGAAGTAGCGGAGAGTGAGTGTATTTGGGTTGGAATACGAAATTCTCCCAGCTGTCCACCAGACAATGTCAATACTCTTTGTTTGTTTACAATATATACAGTCATTGCCTGGAATTTAATTAAACTCTTCCGTTATAAATGTTCTAATAAAGTCGGTATATAACCACTTCCCCGCGAGGGCCGTATGTGACACAAGGTCAGTTTAACAGGGGCCACACACGTACGTAAGGACAGACATTTCTCAGTTTCCACGAGCAGTGTCAAGAAGGGGTCAGCAATGCCTTTCCGACCATCCCCGTATAGTGCCGATGATGATAGATTTCCTAGGACTGGACATTACATACTTTTTTGGCGAATGTTCATGCTTAATTGATGCTTTATTTGAAATACTAGGGCAGTGCCCATTCAAAAGGTGCATGTTTGGAAGGAGCCGGACGTTATGGGGTGTGGAGCAGACTGACATAATTGTCATGTAAAATAAGTTTCCGTCAGTCATACGAAACTACGTTTCAGTTACTTCTTTTCAATGTTTCCAATTTAGATATTTTACGTCTAAATCTAGATAATTCTAAAGAGCGGAAGTCAAGGTGGGTAATTTATAGAAACTATGAAGAAAGATCAATAATATGTAATGTTTTATTTATTTTTATTAGATTTCTCAAGAACCGCGGATCCCCAAACTTCAAACTCGACACCGCACTACCTCGTTTGCTGACTAATGTACCTGGCGAATGTCAAGGTGGTGACAAGTAATAGTTATCCCTTTCAAGTTAACAGCCCTTGTTCATTGCAAGATAATCCATTATCCATGGCAGACCACTATTAGTTCAATCCTCCTTTAAAAAGCTCGCACGTATTCTTATTAAGAGACAACTCCCATGGGAGGATATACAGCCGGTGACAAAGTACCGGTTTCTTTTTCATGCGTCAGCTTAGTAATCCTTGCTAGCTTCAAGTCTAGCCGAAACCAGGACTTTATTTTTACTAATTCTTATGACCACCCCCTTGGCAGGATGCAAATCCACCGATGGGATACCTCCACCCTAATCACACAGCCCAGAGTGTACTCAATTAGCTTCTGAATACACAGGGAAATTTGACCTAATGAAGAGTTTTCCACACTCTTCGCTCATACCGAAAATCGAACACGGGACTGTCTGCATGTGAGACAGATATGCTAACCATTACGCTATCCGAGCGGACACTCAGTCCTCCTTTGGTCGCCCATAATTGTGTCATCCAAAGCTAATTTTCCTAAATACCCGTTCAGTTTGTTTATGAACAACGACGCTAATTAAAGAAGGAAGCTTGGTAAACTCGAAGAAAATAGATCTTCTTGAGAGGCAAAGCGTGAAAAACACCTGAATCAACAAAAAGACCAAACCTGAATGAATCTCAGATGGCATCTCCTCGAAGACAAATCGAAGGAGATTCTTTGAAACTTCTTTTTAGATGTTCCATGTTTGTTTCTGCGTACGTCCTTCTGCCAACAGATTCATCTTATTTACATTCTCCTTTTCTTCAGTTTTATGTATTAGAAACTGTCAACCAAAACTGTCAACCAAAACTGTCAACATCAACATAGTCAACATCGGCATAGGTTTCTTCAGTTTTTAAATGGGACTGGCTGGCTGTCTATTTATGTATGTGTCACGCATACAGGCTTCGCCAAAGGAGAAAAGGGATGAAACTTTAAACGTGTAATCCTTATTATATCTATTTTGCTTTTTGAAAATTCAACCCCGAAATAGGTTTTTAGTGTACGCTAAATTGATCCCTGAGTTTGTGTCCGGTAGCTTTCGAGTTTGTTTTTCTCTAAAAATACATACTTTTTTAGTGATCACTGTCCAATAACAGGCTAGAGAAGTAACTTATTCATTGATCACCTCCTTTATCCAATCTTTTAATTGATTACCCCCAACTAAGCATGCTATCAAAAGACGTTGGACATGTGACGGTTTCTATTTAGTGACTAACCAGATCTGTTTATTATTGGATTCTTCTTTAGAATCGATTCCTTGTTTTGGCGATTCTTTCCGCATTGACCTCTTCTGAAATTATCCTCGATACCATTTATAAACCATTTGCCCATTTTCTTATTGGCGTCTCTTCCGTGTGGTAAAGTAATTAATTCAGCCTGTTATTGTTTCTTTCTTCATTACAACTCGTCTGATCCGCCAAAGTGGCTTTGAATTTGTTATCTCTAGGCTGTCATTTTGAATGTCTATGATGAGAATGAAACAAAATGTTGTTTCAAAGATGAACGAACAAAAACTAATTCCCATACTCAACAACAAAAACAAATGAGTGGAATTTTATATAACGAGAAGAAGAAAGGATATTAATTAGGAAAGTGTGTGGATTAATGAATATACTTCATCTCAGAAAATCGGACAACAGAAATCATTGTGCTAAATAAGAAAAAAGGATGAAGATACCTGACGAAAAAATGAGTAAAAGAATGAAAATGCTTTATCTAAACAAAATGTTTGTGATATACACTTCGAGTTCGAATCTAAACCGTTGCAACTATGTTGTTACTATTCGCGTGTTGGAACTACACATATAAACCTCCCTTCACAGAGCCAATCGGAAGTTGTCGCTTCAGAGTCCAAAATCATACTGAGATAAAGATCGGTTAGTTTTGTTACAAGTCATTTCTAACTCAAAATGTCTAGGTTAGTTTTTCAAAAAGTAAAGTTATTCTCAAACCAATAACAGGTCATGAAACACAAACACGTACATGCACCTTGACACATCTTCAATGAATCTTTGACAGAAAAGCCAACACATACACGCGTGTTCCCCTCTCTCAACACCACAGACTCGACCAGTTGCAAGTCAAATAGCAGAGATTGAACTCCATGACTGACCTCTTAAACACTGCAAGCCAAATCTGTTATAACACGACAAGTGACTTCACAAAGACATCAGCAGTTGACTCATATGTTAGCAATCAGAGGAATGCAGCTTTTCGTCACCTGTCTCAACATGTCTGTCACTCAATATGCAACGCGTATATCGTGACCATTCAACATACACACAAGACAACGTTCACCACGACATGTCCCCCGTCTTACCTCATTGTCCACCTTTCCACAAAGTTTAATTGAAATCCATTGAGTACTTTCGGAGATATCGTGTGGATAGACAAACGGAAAGACGGACACGACCATATACATATACAGTATCGACCATAAATAAGTACAACCGTACCGCATTTTAATAGAAAGCTAATTGTCTTCTAAACCTAACATAGAAGGCTTTTTATTATTTCTAGTGGAACATTACACAATCATAACGGATATTATCAGGTAGTATTTAAGAACGAACTCGCTAGCATTGAATATTTTTTCGTAGTGGGGTACTCATCTTTGGACGTCAACATATTCATATTGTTGACAACAGAGTTTCAATGCTGTAGAGTTTGGTCATAATACCTGTTTTGATTGTGTAATGTTTCACTAGACATAGTAAAATCCTGCTATGTTTGGTTTAGAAGAAAATTAACTTTCTATACAACATATTTTAAAATTCATTATTCCCCATGATTACTTCTGAAACGTTGTTATTAAATAAAACCGTGTTTTAATAATCCAGAAATGTAGAATTTCACAAAATCTAATGTTCGGATTGTTAATAGAATTATTTCCATTTGTTTAATTAGATACAGATATTCATTTAAAATGTATGGATGGCCGGAACGCAATAACCTGTTAGCATCTATTTGGTTGTCTTATTCATTTTTTTAAATACGCAAAAGTAATTTGTTTACAATTAACTTAGTGATATTCCCTTGCAGTTGAAACAGAATTAAAACTTCAAAGAAGATATTAATATTATTGCAATTATTTTACATTCTAAACGTAAAGTGAAAACAAAACGAAGCAATATGAAATATGTATGAAGCAACTCTTTCGTCGTCTTTATTCTTGTAAAGTTTTCTATTACTTAATTATAATCCATTTCAATAGCCGACTGCCTTGCCATAGAGGGCAGAGCAATCCCTGGCAATCTACATTTTCCCATTGTAGAACGAAGATATAACTTTACGTGCTTGAGCCGGATGAAGGATCGTTTTGCAACTGTGCTAGTTATGTGTAGGGTCAGATAAATGGGGTACAATGTGGACAGGTTAGGATAAACGGAGCACATGTCATTGATCATGAATTTAAGTACAGTGTTGATTGTCAGTTTCTTGACCTTTGAATTTGCCATACTCATTATCCCTTTGTACATGTCTTTGAATGAAAAAAGATTCAATCTAAATAGAGATATAATTCGTTATTGCTGGAGGTTCTGGCGTTGTTCTTTTAGCTTCCCTCTCCTCATAGTAGATGCTAGCGGAAAACATAGTAAGCGA
>VCCN01004456.1:1529620-1545832 GCA_006491835.1 Architeuthis dux | reverse complement strand
TGTGTGTGTGTGTGTGTGTGTGTGTGTGTGCATATACACACATACCTATGTATGTGTGTGTTTCTGTACAATTCGAATCTCCAATCGATACCAAGGAGTTTGCACTCTTCCAAAATTGGACCGCGATTTGAACCAAAAGACCCTCCTCCTCCAAAGAGAAGAATGACTCATTCAATTTGAAGCCGGCAGATCATTTCCTCAAGTTAAAGGAAAAGGCGTGGAATCCAACTTGATGATCAGAATAAAAAAAGAAAAGCTCTACCTTCCAATCATTCTACTTTTGACTCAACGTCATCTCAGTGAATTGCATTTCGAATTTCGAAAAAGCAAAACAAATCCTCTTCAAGGCGAAGTGTATAATACTTGAAAGTAGTCTTTAAGTGTTTTCAATTCCAAACAGATAATCGCCCCCTACAGGCAAGCACACCGATCACCGGTTCGGTAGGTCGTGGGTTCAATCCATGGCCGAGTCATACTAAAGACTTTAGAAAATGGTACTCAATGCCTTTCTGCTAAGCACTCATCATAGAGAGTAGAATTGAGGTGGCATGGGCTCCAACTAGGCTATCTCGCCCAGGACACACCCGTGATAGGTTCATCAATGACACGGTACTGGGGGCCCGAAAAACCCTGTACTGAGTTACGCAAGCACACTCATAAGCCCGGTCAATACCTAGATGAGTGACCATTGGTGAATACCAGGTGGCGTAAGCACAACGAAACTTCGACAGGCAAGCCGGAAGTGGGTCTTACTAACAATTGCCCGTGTGTACCCAACAGCGCAACACCCTTGACGATGAGAGTATAAGCGGAGAACAATGATACATAAATACATACATACATACAAAATCAACTAAAGATAATTGATTGTTCTATAGTTTGTAGCGTAGTTTAAATGTAAAATTTGAAGCTTTGGTTTGATTTAGCATACATTAACCTTTTAGAGAGATTATTTCAACAACTAACTTGCTAAAATAACCTGCTCCGGGGTCCCATTAGTACACACACACATTTCAAGGATGTTTGGTGAATTATAGTAAATGTATAAAACACAAGTGGAGAACCTGACCACCAGCACTCGAAAACCTTGAAGAGCCAGGATCATCGAAACATCCATATTTAGTGCATTAAGTTTAAAAACATACAGGAGCTCTCGAGGTGATTAGAAAACGGAAATATCTTTGATAACCCCCAATAATCCGATCAGAGCAGAACTTCTTTTCCAGAAACGGCATATTAATCAAATCTTTTCGAATGTTGCTAAATATTAAACACTCAAATTTGATCAAGAAGAGACGATTTAAACGTGCCTCGAATATTAAGAAAATTACCGATTGATTAGTGGCAAGCATTGTTTTTCTCTTCTTTACACATCAGATTATTTTTATTTTAAAAAACAAAACGGGTAATTTTGGAGGCTGGTGTTAAGGAGATGGGAATTTGGATTAGACCATTACTATTCATGACTCGCAAGATAGCAACAAAGGTGTAATCCCAACCCTTGTCAATGTCCCTGGGAAAACCATTATTTTTTCTCATCGACATAACTAATGCATTCGAACTTTTCTCCGGGCAATCCAACCTCTTCTTCCCATCTTTGATGTAATCCCAACGTTTCGGCCGAATCATTCAACGGCCTTCTTCAGGTGTAATATGTAATATCCGTGAGGAAAGAAACGTCCTGTTAACATAAAAGATGGGAAGAAAAGATTGGATTACCCGTAAAAAAGTTCGAATGTTAATGACTCTTCTCAAAGTTATAGACAATAAAACCAATTCCAAATGTGACACCCTTTCTGATATTGAGGAAAGAAAAGTGTGGTCATTGTTCTTCTTGTAGAGGAATATCCCTGGTTAATAGATGTCTGCATTGAGAAACATCGAATGTCTTTCTGATTAAGTAGTCTCTCCAATCAGGCAGATTCAACTTCACAATAAGCAAGATCGTTGCGCTCATTCCTGGCGTGTTATGACGAGGCTTAATTTTGCCATCATCTGTAACTCATGACCAGTGATTTTCAGTGATATTTAGATGCGCTACGATTCTCTAGCAGCGATTGTTGTCACTGGCTGACTGACTATCTGACAAGTCGACATATCAATATATCGAACGTAACTTTTTAATGACGTAATACAAGAATATTTGTTTGTTCTTTTTTAAAATCAAGTATCGAAATCAAACTGTAACGTAAGGTTGCGTTTGTTTCTGAAAGACATTTTTAAACATATCTCATATCGCGGTTATTTTTAGCATATCTCATATCGCGGTTATTTTTTAACATATCTCATATCGATTTAACTGAACTCGTGTTTAAATAGCACATCTATGGTCTGACTTTAAGGCGTGTTTTATCTACGGTCGTAGAGCTCGTACATAGGTCTCGTGGCCCAGTAGTGGTTCGCGGACTTTATGGTCTGACTTTCAGGCTTGTTTATTTATTATATATACAATACAAAAATTACAGTAATCATCTTCAGTCAGAATAGAAGTAGGAGTGGTGTTTGACCCTGCAGCACCCAGGTTTTTTTATCATATTGTGAATATTTTCTTCTTGGAAAAGGGTGTTCCATATCATATGCATTACAATAAATGCATTTGGAATTCCTTTTATGAAATGTCGTGAAGAAAGAATATTTATTTGCCCGTTTGACCTGAAAAGCGAATCGGATCTGTTCACGCTGTTCTGTAAGCCGGAAAGAGGTTAACATAATGACGTCATCCAACTTCATCACCTTCACTGGGATAACATATTGCGGGCTAGATCGATGTGTAACTGATTAGAACAGGGAAAGAGAATGATAGGTAGAAAGAGAGAGAGGGAAGAGAGAAAGGTAAAGTCAAGACAATGAAAAAGAAAAGGAAAGACAAATCGCAGAAAAGTTAAGGGGAAGAACGAACTAGGGAGGTGAGAAACAGAGAAATAGAGAGAGGTAGAGAGAGGGGAGAAGTAGAGAGTGGAGAGAAACAAGGGGGTGGGGAACTATAGAGAGTGAAAAGTGAGAAAGAAAGAAGGAAAGAGAGTGGGAGGGGCATTTGGGAAAGGGAGGATAAAACTTGGTTGCTTGATGTTCCAGTCAGACAAGCGGGCCCTCTTCTCTTGGAAAATTGGCGCTACACAGTCTTCTTACCTTAATAATTTTCATTGTTCCGTAGGGAAAAATAGAAAAAAAGAAATAGGGAGATTGAAAGAAAATGGTCGGATACATTGATAGATTGATACATAGATAGATAAATATCTCTCTTTTGTAGATACAGAGAGAGAGAGGGAGAGAGTGGGGAGAGAGACTCCAAGAAGGAACGAAAGAGTGAGTAAAAAACGCGGTGAGAACGATGTATTTTGGAAATGCAACGAAATAATGAAAATGTCCTTTTCTTTTCCCCTTCTTGTTCTCCTGCCGTTGGCCATCGTCGCATATGACATTGGGAACGAATGGAACGACGAGAATGATATTCCTCTAAAAACGATGATTTATACCAACAAGAGAAGAAGAACAGAGAATCCTTATATCACCCCATCCCTCACTCCACCAAAGTCAATTTGCTTTGGATTGGTCTTAAGGGCAAGATAGATTACTTTTGTCGAGTATTTAGCATCGGCATACGTTGGTGGATATTGTTTAGCCTAGACGACTGTTCCGTTGCAATGGCTGACAGAGCAAGGTACACGAACGTCTACCCCCCACCCACGCCCAGGGAAAGTGGGCGGTCGGTAATTTAAAGATGGACAAAGAAATCGAGTTCAGATGGATTAGGTGAACATAAGAAGTCTGTCAAGTTGAATCTGCCACTGACACATGCACAAAAAGAAAGGGGTTCTCAGAGTTAGAGCCGAGGTGAACTAGAAAGCACCCAGAGAGCGCATACCTCTGCCAACGCCATTGTCACTAAAAGCTGAATGGATGCTGCAGAGGTAATTATAAAAGATTCCTGGACTCGACTGACAATTTAACCAAATCTTCCTTAGCCCATGGCCTATCCTTCCACTAAATGTCATTTGAATTCATTGTTATCTTCAAGTTGAAGGTGACACTGACAGATACACACAAACAGAAAGGGGTTATTAGAGTCTGAAAAGGGGAGAACAATCTCTATCCTGAATGTTCATCATACTATTATTCACAGCGCTTTTCTGTGTTGTTTTTTTTCTTTTTCACAAAATAAATGAATACGTCGTTTTAATTTAATCAAAATTGAATTTAATTCAATCAAAGCAAGGATCTCCAACATCCGGGCATTGATTTAATGAAATCTTCTTTGACAATTCCAATTGCTTTCAATTTGTCTGGACTTCAGTATTTCTGTCTGTCAGCAGAACAAAGCGAATAATTTTCAAACTTTCAAACAGGTCTGGTTAGTCACTCAATAGAAACCGTCATATGACGTCATATACGGTGTCAACTGAAAATTAGCGACTTCCAATTGTATAGGTTTTGGTGTCCAGATTCAACATTCGATCCCGATCGGTTTTGGTGTCCGGATTCAACATCCCGATCAGTGATATCTATGCTTTGATTTTAGATGTTTATGAAACGAGATATTTGTTGGAAGAAAACTTCAGCAAAAGTCACATTTATGAATCGTCCTGTAAAACGAGCTCAGTAGCAATTTGCTTCCGAGACTATCCCACTTACTGTTGAAAATCTCACTATAATAATACGCCATGTGTATTTATTTATTTGTTTTCTGTCACGGTAAGGGAAGCAACTCATCTACATTATCATTAAGTTGGTTACCACATGATGATGTATTGATATTAAAAATAAAATTTCATGTTCTGATAACCCTAACCCTAACCCTGAATTTAGAGAATAATACAAATTAAAACGTAACAAAAACAAAAAATAATAAAAATTCGTATTTGGTCAACAGAATGCAAATGCAAATCTCTATCACCGCGTATAAACATTGCAATGGGCATATCCATATATTTCATATATTCCTTCACTTTTGACGGCACGGGTAAACTAGTTAAAAATAATCACGTAGTATTTGCTTATATATTCACAGTTTGTCTTATGTCATTGTTTACTCAGCACGCTGGCACCCGTCAGTCAAACTAAACCATGGATCGGTACCATGAAAGTCTTACTTCCAGTCTCCCCAGGGTACATGACTGGGCAGAGTTATATGGAAGACATGCAGCTGCCCACCCAGCAAGTCACGCTTCTCTACGCACCGATGTTGTCCAAGGGACAAAGAGGCTTACGACAATGTCGAACTGCTTTAAGGGACTCCAGCTCCTGATTTGGAATTCAGAATTGTCTTTCTCCTAGACTGGTTGCATTCCGAGGCTAGAGATCCCAGTCTGTCCTGCTATTTCACCCATGGATGGGGGCGGAGAGAAGAGATGTATTCATGCCTTTCACGAGGTCATTTGTGGGAAGTGAACGTAAACAGCCTCGGTCGGAGTTTGAACTCGGCTCGTCGATTTCATTGTCCGCGTCGTCCAACCGTTACGCCACTCACGCCTCATTATTCAACTATTCTCAAATCAAATCACAAAACTAGCGATGGACATTGAAATGTAAATGACCATTCCATTGTCCCTAATGCAAAAATCACGCCAATTCTGACATCAGAGCCTGAAATGGTTAAGATAGGAATATTTCTTTACAGTAATCAGTCTGGAAACCTTTGGAATTGTCTCTCAGACAGGAAAACTATCCAATGTATCCAATGTTTCCTGGAATCCCCGGAGAGGAAATGCCACTGCAAAGACCTCAAACTGTTCGACACAGGCGATCTGTTGTCTAACTAGGATGCGGCAATAACATTACAGTGAGTGCAAAAGTATCCGATACCTTGCAAAAAGTTAATTTAACATCTTTATACACCTTGAAAATTGAAACAATTTGGACCAAAGATTAAAAAGATATAACAAGCTGGCTGCTGCAGGGACATACTCAACTCCTAATTCTATTCGGACTGAAGATGATTACTGCAATCTTTGGATTATGTATAAGATAAATAAATTCGTAGATATATAACACTTAGTTGGAAAGAGAGCAGCCTTCCAATCACTTGGTCGTGATTTCAAATTTCAAGTGTTATATATAGGTTTTGTTTAACGTGACGTGATAGACAAACAGTAAAGAGTATACTCCCATAAATTAGACGAGGACTGTTGTTGTTCTTGTTACGAGGGAAAACAAAGATGTGTTAATGATAGATGGTCAGTTTATTACTTCACGACAGTAGCAAACTGATCTCACACTTTATTGATCCTCCACTTCATCTACAGAGATTTCTAAAGAGTCTAAGAGATTTTCTGAATAGCAGAGAAAACAAAGAAGAGCTCATACAATTCATTGCCAAGTACCTTGAAACATCGGAAGGTATAAGCTTAATGCATCATCCACACATAGTTACGGCTGAAGATATTCAGTAACAAAAAAGGCAGTTTCATGCTTCATAAGTGCTCAAAAGGGCCGCAATCGGACCTACTGTTTAAACCTTTTACTTTTGTGAGGGGTGCAAATTAACAATTTGCGGGCGGGGGGGGGGCAGCCGGACACTTAGCGCCGCTACTGACACTCATCTCGCAACTGTTGACAGTAATCTGAACCGATCAAGAAAATTCTTCTACTGAACCATATGAATTTTAAAAAAAACAGGTCTGATTAGTCACTCAATAGAAACCGTCATGTGACCAATGTATTTTGGCAGCAGGACGTGTTG
This sequence comes from Architeuthis dux, assembly GCA_006491835.1. Lineage (NCBI taxonomy): Eukaryota > Metazoa > Mollusca > Cephalopoda > Oegopsida > Architeuthidae > Architeuthis > Architeuthis dux. The sequence continues at coordinate 1,539,153 of VCCN01004456.1, read as the reverse complement.
GGCATGATTAAAAAGATTGGAAAAAAGAGTGATCAATGAATAAGTTATTTCCCTCGTCTTTTGTTGGGCAGGGATCACTAAAAAGTGGGAATTTGGCAAAGAAAAAGCGGATACAAACTAAGGGATCAATTTAGCATAAACCTACATTATAAAATGAACACCCCACTTGAAACCTATTTAGAATGTTTTAAAAACTGTTTTTTTCTAGACGTAATAAGTAAATGTTGAAATGTTCATCCTTCTAGCTCTATTGGTGCGACCTGTACGCGTGATACATACATACATACATACATACATACATAGCCATCCAGCCGGACTAACTAAAACACTGAAGAAATCTCTTTTGAGGGCTTCTAAAAAAAAGAGTGTGTGCGTGAAATAACGGAGAACATGGACAGAAAACCCAAGACCTGAAAAACATAAACTTTCAGATAGTTTCAAAAGCTGATGACAAATTCTTAACCGAACTTGGGAGAGAATTTCCTTTTTCTGCCTTTTCAGATTTTTCTTTCTGTTTTAGTCCGTAAAGTCAAAATATAAAATTGAACATTTTATACTCAAATGTTGATGTTGATCATGTTTTTGTGTGGAGCCCCAAGATATCCAAGCAATGTCGAGTTAGTGTAAGACATCAAATACACACAAACAATTTAATCTAATAAATAATCATATAGACATAAATAGACATGTTTGACTTCTGACAACAAAGTTTAAAAGAGGTACAGTATCGCCCATAAATAAGTACACCCCTACTACTATGTTATAGAAAGTTAATTGTCTTCTAAACCAAATATAGCAGGATTTAATTATTTCTAATGGAACATTACACAATGAAAACAGATATTATCAGGTATTATTTATGACCAAACTCTACAGCATTGAAACTCTGTTGCCAAAAATATGTATATGTTGCCGTCCAAAGATGAGTACAACACTACGAAAAGATATTCGTCTGTCCACACGATGTCTCCGAAAATACTGAATGGATTTCAATGAACTATTGTGGAAGGGTGTGCAATGGGGTAAGAAAGGGGTGGTAACATTTGTTTTGGATTGAGAGATATTTTTCCGCTTTTGTTATACATTCATGTATACATTCATGTCAGAGGGGAGGTAGTTGAGCATGGATTCGCAATTCAATCAGTTCTTCCCTATCCTATTGTCCACTCTTACAAAACATTCCATTGAAATTCATTCAGAACTTTTGGAGATATCTTGCGGACAACCATGGACTTTTAGCGATAATATGTAATGTTGACATATAGATACGACGTAGGGGAGGTCATTGTGCATGGATACTCCCCAAATCTAATCATTCCTCCCGTAGCCTATCGTCCACCCTCATTGAAATCCACTGAGAACCTTTGGAGATATCGTGTGGACAGCTATCTCCAAATGTTCTCGTGTCTGTCCATACGATATCTCCAAATGTTCTCGGTGATTTTCAATTTCAATTTCATTATTTTGTGGAAGGGTGGACAATAGGTTACAGAAAAAGCGATTACATTTGGGGGCGGATCCATGTACACTTACGTAATGGTTTTGGCAGAGGTGTGCGCTCTCTTAGTGCTTTCTAGTTATCTAAATGTTTGGTCAATGAGGTAGTAGCGATCTTCTTATTGGCACCAGTAGCCGGTCTTGAAGCCTCCATAAAAGCCAGGATTTTGAATGTTGATTTTCAAGTAAATCAGGCCCTCCCAAGGGATAGGTTCTGTCAGGCTCTCATCCCGTTCTTGACACACTCATAATGAAATCATATGTGGGGCCCCAACGACCCTGCACTGGGTAAATATAGATAAAGGTAAATCACGTCTCTTTAAACTTTGATTAAATAAATCTGATTTCCATCATATTTCCATATAATCCTCAAAGTCTAATTTTACAATGGTCGATTTTCGGTTGAAAAAGTGTGTGCAAAATTCACATATGATTTCCCGTTTCGAAAAAATGCGTTCACTCCCACCCCGATAATGCTAATCTGATTTACATATATTTTTATATAATTCTGATTCGCCCTACTGAACTTTGCATGTACACTCAATGGACAGAGGGGGAGGTTTTAAAGTAAAATATATACGACACCACAAGACCATCTAGTTTTATTTATTCAGAGGAGCTGTATTTTATTTTAACTCAACACAACTTACTAAACTATTATACAAACCAGAGAACAACCACTTCATGTTATACACAGTTCTAAATACTATTTAAGCCTTCGGCTCATTGTAAATGCTTAATATGCTGTTCACTGAAGTGGTCGAAACATGAATGCTAAAGCCTTTGTTGAATTCTCTGCCTCCGGTGGAGAGAAGCGATCTCAATTAGTCCTATTTAATCCCACCTGATCTTAATAATTCAACAACTTTGATGTCCTTAAGACGTTCATCAGATTGGTAAGGCCCTGCTAGTGACTGGAAGTGGTCAATTACTTTCACATCCAAAGTAGAAAGGACTTGTTAAGTCAATATTTGAATTGCACCATACTGCCGTGCAATGACAAAAACAGGTAAGTCCATTTTCCATGAAAATTGTGTTAGGACCAGAAATGTGCTTTATTGGTCCATGTATTGGTTTTGTCAAATGTCTTCTAGATGTCGAGATGTTGATTTTACAAAATCAGGTAAGTCCATCGAAATTTCAATGACAAAAGTCCATTGTGCTGGACTTAGCTGTCTTTGTCATTCGAAATTTGAATCTAGGCCCATTAAATCCCCCAAAATAGGTGTTTTCTGAAGGATGGTCGTTGCGCTATTATTGACTTAAATTACAACATCAATTGTGATAACTTACTTAATCAAATCACTTATAGTTATTGAAGGCTGACAGCTATATAATTTTGCCGTTTTTCTCAGTTTCACATTTTATGGACTTAATTGTTTTTGTCACTGGACAACGGCATATTCAAAACAGTCTTTGCACGTAAAAAATGATAAACTCGTGTCTAAAGTCAGGGTATTGCTGCGTTCTTGATTGTTGTTGTAAAAACATACCCGTCGATTATGTACTTGAAATATGTCTTAAAGACGTTCGAATTGAAACCAGGAAAGAAATTCTCATTCCTAATGGTCAGTGTTACTTTCAAAAAATGTCTATAAAGTAGATGTATATATTTAGCTCATTAGGTACACACTATAAATTTCAGTTTTATGTTTTTATTTCGCTATACTCCAGCATTCTCCTCGGGGGTTTCAGATTTGTACTCTATTATGCCAAAACATAAGCCAGTCGGCCTTGTAGTTTTATCGAGTCAGTGGCACGAATAAACACGCAAGCACACAAACGAACATAAGTCTCCAATATCGATATAGATTCAGTTCTCACTATAATGGTTAAGTATAACTATAGAATCACAAATATCTTTTTCTTCTTTTATAAATCATGTTCTGTTAGGATTTGGACAATCGTATATTATCAACAGCTGCTATATACGAAGACTTACAAGAAACCCCACAAAACAACTTATTCACAAAATAGTCTTACTTATCAATCAGTATATACCATTTTCTTTGCTTATCGTTACTCACCAGATGCCAGAAGGGATTAAGTGATTTATCTATTTACTAGCTGTTTATGTAACTTGTGATATCACAGGTGGGATGTATTTATTTATTCAAATAAATCAAAACGTTCCTTCACTCTAACATTTACATATACAGTGACATAGCACATTCTTATGGTAGGAAGAAGAAAATAAACAATAATAATGATAGTAACACCAATTGCTTTTGAAACTAGTATAAATGTTTGGGCGTTTCTTATCATTATGAAGAAAGTTTTTTACCGGTGAAGCTAAACTTTTAGCCAGGGCTGTAGTTTCAATAAGCCAAAGATGTTGAGGGAAAATAAAACAATGGTAATTGATTAAGGTTTTGTCTTGCTGAAAGACAAAGGAAAAAAAACCTTGATTAGTGCGGTTTGTTCCAATTTTTTCCGTACTGTTCAAAAGAGCCCTGTTCAAGGTCGTATTACATTAATTTGTACAGCAATACATCAACGGTACTACATCAAAACGCGCTCTAATCAGAACCGCACTATTCAAGGTATCGCTGTAATTAGTAATTACGTTTACACAAACTGCCTGCCTAATGATTTCTGTTATAGGAAAGACGACATAGAATTGTGCTTGGACAATCTTGAACTTTCAACTTTTGGCAGTCTGCACTGTTGGGGATGATCAATTAAAAATTGGAAAAAAAGTTACTACTCCGCCTTTTGTTGGTTAGTGATCAATAAAGAAAGTCTTAATTTTCAGAAAATAAACCTAAATGCTGATGGACACAAACTAAGTGATCAATTTGTCATAAATTTACATTGCAAACCCCACTCTAAAAACCTGGGGGGGGGGAGCAGTCGAAAAACAAAAACGTTTTTTCTAGACACAATAAGAAGTAAATGTTGAAATTTTCAACACTCTAGTTCCATTGGTGCGGCTTGTACGCGTGATACATAATCAGCCAGCCAGTTAACTGTCAAAATAAGTTTCTTCAGTTTTCAAGACCAGCTGGCAGACTGAAAGTTTGAACACCCTATTATCTCTAGAAAAAACGATGTCTTTTTTTGTTTTTACAACTACCCCCATAGGTTTTTAGTGTGGGGTTCAATTTGCAATGTAAGTTTTTGCTAAATTGATCATAATTTTGTGCCCGCTTGTTTTTTGAAAATTTGTACTATTTAGTAATCTAACAAAAGTTGAGAGAAGATGTTGGTCAGATGACGGTTTCTATTGAGTGACTAAGCAGACCTGTTTTGAATTTGACTCAATCAAGAAGGAACATTCCTAAATTTGAAAGTAAATCTCAATGTTCTAAAGAAAAATAAACATATCATTAATATTGTTTTTGTCCGATCGAAGTAATTGAATTTTAGTCAAACAATTGTGCGACCCGTGTGAAGCTGGCACAAACAAATTATTCACATAAAACACTTTTTTCTTGACCAAGGAACTCACCACAATATGTCGAATCATCATTCAAAATGTTGACCCGCCCTACTCTGTACATGTCTTATCAGACAAGAAAATGTTAGACTCAATTAAACCTGAAAATATTAATAATTTCACCGAATTCTTTTGAGAGTGACGTTCGGATGCTGCGTACAGAATGGTCAACACCTTTGATTTGTCCAATGACTAATCTCAATTTGTGTTCTTTCATATTTTCAGACAGGCATATAAGTAGCATTAATGAAAACAAACCATTATGGCAATAGTCTTTGAAGATTGGTTCCATTGATGCTGGTCTCAACCTCTGAAGAACCACAAGGAAAAGGTCGTGGAAGAAGGGAAATGAGAAACCATTTTGGCATCGTTCTTGGCGCAATTATTTCACTTTGAAAACAGATGAGATGACGTCATTGGCTGATCGAGGCAGACAACAGATGAGGTGACGTCATTGGCTGATCGAGGCAGACAACAGATAAGGTGACGTCATTGGCTGATCGAGACAGACTTATGGTTGAATGAAAGGATCATCTAGTCATTATTAAAAACACTCAACAAAAAGTGTCGGCATCAACATAGTCAACATAGGTTTCTTTAGTTTTCAAGTTGGTCTGGTTGGCTGGATACCTGGCTGACTGGCTCGCTATGTATCTATCACGCGTACAGGCCGCAGCAATGGAGCTAGAGGGATGAACATTCAAACATGTATTCCTTATTATGTCTTCTTTTTTTTTAAATTACCCCCATGAGAGGTTTTTATGGGGGAACCAATTTCCAATGTAAGTGTATGCTAAATTGGTCCCTTAGTTTGTGTCTGGCAGCATTTGAACTTGTTTTTCTTTTAAATTCAGACTTATTTAAAATGCAATACAATAAAATGCCATTATTTCATTTAATTCAACTGCATCTTTCGTATAAATTCATCTTGACTCTCAGCTTCTACCTCTCTGAATCCCTCGTTCACTCACTCGGTCTGTTTTCTCTTTCTCTATCTATGTATCTCTCTTTCTATGTGCTTCTTCTCCCTCACGCTTTTTTTCTCTCTCTCTACCTTGTTCTCTTTGTATCTCCGTGTACGTCTTTCTCTCTCCCTCTCAGTCTCTTGTTTCTCTGTATATGTCTTTCCTATGATTTTTCTTCCCCCCTCTCTCTCTCTCTCTGTGTCTGTTTCTCTCTCTCTGTTTCTCTCTCTCTCTCTCTCTCTCTCTCTCTCTCTCTGTAATTCCTTCTCTTTTATGTACCATAGAAATAAATTCTTAATACTAATTTTCATAAACCCCACAACTGCAATTGAATTCAGGTTCTTCATTGTGTTGACGGCATCAATGAGAAAGAAATACAATTTGTACGGCTTTCATCGTACAGACGAAAGACAAACAAATATGTGCATTGAGACTAGGGTTGCCAATTTATTCATTTTTCGGCCAAATCTGGCTGATTATTTCCCAATTTAGCCAATAAAAAATCTATCATAGACAATTAAATCTGGTAAGTTTAATAAAAGTAAATGTTCAATTTGTATTAATAATTTGTTCTGGAGTCTTAGTATATAGTTATTTTATTTGACGAATAGGCTCTAAATGATAGCATATGTATACAAGACTGGCTGCTGCAGGGTCAAACTCCACCCCAACCTCTATTCTGATTGAAATGATTACTGAAACTTTTGTATTGTGTATATATATATATATATATTAAATATGATACATTTTTTTCCTTATATCTCAGACTAAGAATTTAGCTTGTTTAGTAACACACGAGCCTAGCAATAATTGGGTCGTGAGTTCAAATCTCGGTAGGGCCTGGGGATTTTACATATCAGTTTACATTATTGTTCTTGTTACGGTAGGAAAGTTAAGTCAACTCCTGTCTGGAGTTTGAAAATAGCATACAAAATAGGCGATTTTGGCCATTTTTAAGGACAGTTTTAGCTATAAATATAAAACCATACTTGGAGCCCTCTAGCTCCATTGATGCGGCCTGTACACATGACATACACAGTCGACCAGCCTGACGGACAGATTCACTTAGAAACTGAAGAAACCATGTTGACTCTGCTGGCAGTGTTTGGCTGACGGTTTCTAAACAGAATACTCTCAACTCGTCGTGCAAAAGAGTTCCATTTTTAAAAAATCTATCTGATAATTGATGACCTGATTTAGCACTTCAATAAGTACTTACGTCGGTATTTTCATGCAGGCTCACATGTTTTTGCACTAATCGTGTTGACGATCTGTTCAAGGCGTCAACGGATTATTTTATTTCCTTAACTAATGTTTTGAATGCTGTTAGTTTTCTTTAAATGATCTAAAATGTTCATAAACATGAATCCTTTTATCAAAACTATTTCTCGTCTCTCTCTGCCGGAAGGCAATTCTATTTACCATGAATTTACCTGCAGTTTCGTAGCAGTTGGGCGTTAATCCTAGTTTCCCCCTTTTTGTTTTGCAGCCATTGTGTGTGTTTTGCGAGAACGACTCACTTCATTACTGGCTTCTGTCTACAACTTTTAACGATTAAAGAACATTCATTCACCTTTTCTTTTTCTCTCCCACTTTTTCATTTACCTTCTTTGTCTTTCATTTATTCTTTAGATGTTATTCTCCTTCGCCAGTTTTTCTCCTTCATTCCTTACACATTCATTCCTTACAAATATTCACCTGTTTACGCCGATGTTGCTGTTTACTGACGTCTCAGGGAGGTGCAGGGTTGGCCGAGAGGTTAACAACCCAGAGCTTTGTATTCACTTCACACTAATGCTCTTGGGAAAGGCATGAATCCATATCTAGGTAAAATAATGCAGGGTTGAGTGAGTGACCGGACTTGGGCTGCTTGTTTCCTCTTAAGTCTATTTCACAAATCTTAAACGGGCCAAATAAGTAGGACTGTGATATGTGGTGCCTAAGCAGGGACGGCTGAAGCTGTAGCCAGCGTAAGGGCAGTACTGACGTCACAGAACACAGATCCTCGTCTTACTGTATCTATTTCCAACCCACACGGTTTGTTTATGCCGCAAGAGAGTAAACGTGACAAAACAAATCGACACAATTTGTTTAGGCCAGCATTTTTGGAAAGTGACGGAATCCCAACAACTGTCTGTGTACAGGGGCGTAGTTAGGGGGCTCGGAGGGATTAGCTCCCTGAGAAGCCACCCTCCAACATTTAGTTAGATTGCATGGAAAAAGAAAATGTGAAATAAATAAACATGCACAATCACTTAATTAGTGAAAAACAACCCTTACGGCTAAATTAATATTTATGCAATTCACGTATGTACAAATCTATTCCTTGTTAGTAGCAGTGTGGTTTTATTTTACTAGTTTCACAAACATAATTATCATTCTTCGCCTGTCGCGACTGGAAAGTCTCACAAAGAACTAATGACTGAATAAATCAATTTGCGGGAATGGTGACGTCTTTCTGATAACAAACACAACTAAAGGTAAATAAAATAAGTCTTCGGAGAATTGTTGGAACCCGCAGCTGTTAGGGTTTGGTATGGGTCTATTTGTTGATAGAACCGTTCTCAGTTTCACACACTGCTTAACCATTTAAGTGCCAATATTTTCTTAGGACAGTATCGTAAATTTGACTTTTGTGTTTTTGAAGGGCTGTAGAGGGATAATGGTTCATGATAGAAGGTTGCTATATAGAAATAATATGATCAGTATTGCACAAGGTGTATGTTAGGAACAATATTATTGTTATGATATACTACCTCGAAAAGGTTATTTCGGGGCCAACACCTGTGCGGAAACCGGTCAACTTAGCATATGCGTAGGTGTACAAAAACAGGATGTGGAAACCGGAAATGACACCTGCGTAGGCGTTCGAACCGTATAAAGCTCAGAGCCGAGACGGAAGTTCAAGAGACGGAGAAAATCTCATGACCCAAGCAGAGACAGACATCAGCGGAGCCGGAAGGCACGAGACACAAGACCGCTGTCCCTGTTGGGGGAAGACTGGCGGTTCTCCTTATCTCTCTCACACTCTTCATTCTCCGGTCGACGAAATGTATACTATGATATAAATATGGGCGCATATTTTTACAAACAAGTTTTTCGAGTCACCCTTTTCGATTGTCCAAGTTCACGATTTTCCTCCCGGGGACGAAGGCACTATACAACATCATTACCTTATTTACATATGAAAACGTCAGCAGGTGGTGGGCATCTTGGATTTTATAATATTTAGTACAACGTTTTTACCATTTTACAAAGGACGCTTCACATTTTACTTCGAAATTACGTCAGAAGTCTTCAGTATTTTACTTCAGAATTATGCCGATATATGTGCGCCCCTGTTGGTCATATTTACAGAGGATTTCTAGCTATATGTTCGTATATATCACCTACTGACGGAGTGGGGGGCGTGGTCACAATTCAGCAACCTTGTAGTTTGCAATCATTCTCAAGAGAATTGCGAGGAAGATTGGATTCATGCCTTTGCATGAATCTAATCCTCCTCACAATTTGTCCATTGAATGTCATCTTTCCCATACATTTCCACCATGTTCACAATTGTGTGTGAATATGCTGATGTCCTTTGCTTATTTCATATGTGTCTTCCTTGCTTCCGTTGGTGTCAGATAAGA
>VCCN01004456.1:1482778-1493640 GCA_006491835.1 Architeuthis dux | reverse complement strand
CAGGTAGTTGAATGCCGTTGACTTGTACTTGATGATTCGTTCCACCCCCCCAAAATTAGAAATCTGGCTTTTAGCAGTGATCAAATAGCCTTCAATGGCATCGGCGAGAAGACTGTCTGTACTGTACATAAACAGCTTTACCCAGAACCTGAAAGGAGTTTAAAACTATAAAGCACTCATCTCTGCCAACGCCATTGTTAGTAAAACTGAGTGAAAATCAGTTCATATATAGCTACGATGCAGAGAAGATAACTGTAAAAAGTCCCTGGATTCTCCCCGATATGTAATCAATTCTTATCCATCCCATATTCCACCCTTCCTCAAAATGTCATTGAAATTCATTGAGAATGTTTACAGATATTGTATGGACAAACAGACAAACATGAGTGAATACATATAAATATATGGAAACAAAATGAAAAAATACCTAGATGTCTAGATATAGTGGTAGTAGTTTGTCCTATATAATAATTCGATCGTGGATGGGAGATATAGTCTCCTTAAGGGCAAGTGAATTCGTATACAGCATTAGTTTGATTAATGGGTGTATTGCTTTGTAGGCAGGGTTCGTTGCTAATAACGAGGTTAGAAGTTTCTTGTTTGTTATAGTAAATACTTAATTTAATGCGATTCTCTAGTCCAACGGCAGAGGTGTATTGGTGTATTGTAAGTTTCTATGTAGACTCCTCTTGTTTATAGTTTTGGTGCATCTGGTTACAGTAAAATAAATCTATGGTTTCGTTTCTATTGTTGTTGCGGTTTGTATTATTGTTCCTCTCCCCGCACAATATTCCATAAATAACTTTTTTAAATCAAACCAACACTCATAAACAACGGCTTCCCCAACCAAATAAAATAGACTTAAATAAACTCCACAACAATAACACAAACAGCTCGGCCAAAACTCGAATTCGGTTCGTCGATTCTGTTTTCCATGCCGGTAACCGTTACACCACTCTGCACCTCCCATCTTCACCTCATTTAAATCCTTTTTCTCATTTCAAACCTGATGTCCGTTCCTCACATTTCATAACAAAAACGAGTCCCCCCCCTCCTTCTGGTAAGACAATTCATCATTCTTTGCTGCATTCTTCCCGCGCCTCTTACACTTATTTCATGACAATCGACGACGCCATTGTCTGTGGAATCTTCTTGTTTTCCAAATGACAAAATGACAAGTAAAATGGCCGAATGATTCATTACAAAATATTGTTATGTTGCTATGGAAATCGATTGTCAAATGGTCGAATGATTAACCCTTTTCAAACAGCGACGGTGGAATCAGAACTGAATTAACGAAATATTCGGTCGAGCGGAAAGGAAGAAACAAATTCAAGATTTCATTTCAAAGAAAGAAAGAAAGAAAGAAAGAAAGAAAGAAAGAAAAAAGAAGAAAAGATTCAACTAAATCTCATCCATGATAACAAGCCCGACAAGCCTGGCTGCTGCGGAGTCAAACTCTGCTCCTACTTTCTAATGTATTTCTACTATGAATTTTAGTCAGTTTAGTTCAGTCTTGTCTCTTTGGCGCAGTGGTAAGATGTCTGCTTTGAGGTCACTTGACCGTCAGTTCATATCATGGAAGCTTAATGCAGATTGTATATATCTGTTTACTCCCCTATTTTTGGTGAGGATTATTCTTGTTACATACGAAAGTAAAGCCAACTCTGACTTTTTCCTGGTGTTTGACAAAAGATGCGGACCATAGATGCGCAAGTTCTCTGCCTTACACCAAAAAGGAGCTAGATCTAGCTCCAAAACAGCTAAATTGGCAAATTTACTTTCAGTTTTTTCACACACACACACACACACACACACACACACACACACGCACACACACACGCATACATACAGCGTGTCCCAAAAGTGAATATTTTATTTTTTATTTTTATTTTCAGACTTCTGTCAAATCTCTTTGAAATTGATATCAATCGATCGCTTAATGTCTGTGAATTTGTTTTAATACGTAAGCTCTACAATATTTCCTTATTCTATCACAAGTGTCTTCATAATTGTTATTTTTACCACATCCTTTCAGCCGATGCATTCTCTGGCTTTTCGCAGCGGTATGTTACATCCGGGAATACAGTATATTTTTTTTCAATTTCGTCGTGTTCTTGAAAAAATGCTGGATGACATAAAGAGTCACAACACACCGAAGTCTATTATTTATATTCTGATTTAGTCGTTAGACAATAATCCCTCTTTGGTAGTCTATTTTCTTCTTTGTGGCCATAGCTTCCTCTTTCTTCAACGCATCAATTCATTTACAAACAGAAGGGTGTTGACAAGAAATTGAATTTTGGACAGCATCATGCCACCCCCCTCTAAACTATTGTTAGATCTCGGCTTGTCGTTCATTGTTCGATCATGGACATTCCAAGATGCAATGAAAATCTTGCTGCAATCCTGTACCCAGTATTGTTTATACTGTTTATGAGTAGCTCAGTCGCAAACGAGGCACCCCTCATTTGTCTACAATTATAACATGAGGTTTGTTACCCAGTAATAGTTACATATAGTGGGACGCAAATGTCCAGGGACGCCAATGACCTGTCACCATATATATCATTTGTTTCAGATGTTATAATGGCAGATATAAGTATTGAGATTCTGGCAATTTTATCATTCTAAACTGTGCCAAGATTCGGGAAGTGGAAGGAAATAAAACAATATCTGACCGAACTACCCAAAACTGGTTTCAAGCGTTATAATGGTGGGGACTTGTCCCTTGAAATAAAACCCAGAAGTTGACAACGATCGGTTGTCGATTATGATGGTTTAAAAGCAACGTAGAGGAGAACCCGACTACCAGCACTCGAAAACATAGTAAAGTTATAAGATACATTTAGATATGTACATGTAGTCATAGACAGCCTTTAGATATGTGCATGAACGGTCTGTGAAAAACGAAAACACTTTTGATACACCTGATACAGTGTAGTCCATAAATGAGTACACCTCTATCACGTTTTGTAATAGAAAGTTAACTATGTTGCCATAAATATTTTTCTGTGGGGATGTACTCATTTTTGGACGGGAACACATTTATCTTTTTGGCAACAGAATTTCAATGCTGTAGAGTTTGGTCATAAATAATACCTAATAATATCCGTTTTGATTGTGTAATGTTCCACTAGAAATAATAAAATCCTGCTATGTTTGGTTTAGAATAAAATAACTTTCTATAACAAAAGTGGTAGGGGTGAACTCATTTATGGGCGACACTGTATATTCGACAGTAAATTGAAAAACTTCTGCTAATATTTTGCTGCCTTCTGCTATTATCTTTCCAAGTAGGTCTTTGTGAAATTGTAATTCAATTTCGAATGCGTACATTAAGAGAATTCAGTTTGTGCACGCTTAGCAGATTTGAATGCGATAAGCCCAGCTTTGGGGAAAAGAAGCTGTAAAATCCAACCGGGAAAAGCGTCATCTTTGAAAGGGGAGAGTGTGTGTACGTCAATCGAAAATAATGATGAAGGAAAGATAATCTGGTGTACAAAGATATGGGTCGATGTTAACGACGTGTGAAAACGTTAAAAACTAATCTCGAATATTTTTACACTCAATTCAAAACTTTCAGACACTTCAAGCAAGACGACCAGCAAATGAGTTTTCTTTTGCCGCACAGAACGTTGCTTCAGCAAATTGTAGATCGTTTTCTTTAGGTTTATAAAGTAGATGTTAAAGTAGATGTTAAAGTAGATGTATCATCTGAAGGTGTGATGGATGTAGAATGTTTCTTGGCTATCAAATTGCGCGATAGTAAACCGGTTTTGTGTTACGTACAACTCCATTCCGTAGTCTGCCTTGTGGCTAAGATAGATGCATATTTCCCAACGGGTGGTGTTCGAGCCCAGGTAAATATATACAGGTATGGGCGTCTGCTCCCACTTTTCCAGGGGGGGGGGGGCAAAAGCATATTTTTCCAGGGAGGGAGACCCATCGGATGCCTATGTATCCAGGTGCCGTGCCATTCAGCGTAGGCGATCATGTCTCTCCATCCATCGCGGTCTTCCATGTCTCTCCGAATTGTATTCATTGCCATCCCTGTTTCCATCCATGATGTTAATCTATCTATCATGTTTAGTCTCTGTTTACCTTTGCTTCTCTTTCCTTCTAACTTTCCTCTTCTAATTAAATGTTCTAATGACTCTCTCCACATGATGTGTCCAAAGAATGCTGATTGATGTTTCCTGATTCTATTAAGTAATGTAAGTTTTAGTTTTACCTTTTGTAAGAGTTCTTCATTGGCTATCCTGTCCTTATATGACATGCATAGCAATCACATCTCTGTAACATTGATTCTTTTCCCAGTTGTGATGCTCCATGATTCGTAGCCATACATCACTATAGGAAGGATGTAGCAGCTGGTAAAAAGCCCAATATTCGAATGCTGATTCTCAAGGAAGATTTTATCTACCGTCAGAAATATGACTCAAGCTGAGTGTTAGAGTAACGGTAAAGTCAGAGTGAGCCAAGAAAACCAAAAACATCCCTACGTATAGTTGGTTCAAACTCAATCGTTGCTAAAATACAACCGTGACTATTGTTTCATGTTCCTCTGCAACCAGAATCTCCTATGTCCATATATACAGAACTTGTCAAAAGTATTTGGACAAGCAGACATTTTGCTTCTAATTACTTAGTTTTGAGAGTTGAAAACAGAGACATTACACAAGACGAACCAAATTTAATTGCAATCAACATAACAAGGCATGCATTTAGTCATGTTTTGTGGTTCTGAATTCTGAATTTTTAATAAATTAAATTGTTAAATGAAAACCAAAGTTCTTTTTCTATCATTCTAAAATCTTGTTCAGAATTGATCAAGGAGATTGGAACGGCGAACTCACATTGCTATTCGGAAATGTTGCCAAACTAGTAAGTTAATTTGAATCCCCCCTGCTCAAAATACTTAATGACCCCTGCAATCTCATGCAATAACAAAAACAGATTGTGTGCGTGTTCAAGGCAGTAAAGGATGGTTTGTTATGAATTGGTTCTTTTTGCGTAATGTTCCTGTTTTTAGCTCTGAAAACCAAGCGATTAGAAGCAAACTATCTGTTTGTTCAAATACCTATGACAAGTACTGTATGTAATCATGAAAGTGAAAGTGAAAGTGGAAGTCTTTTTGATATATGTGTTTGATAAATCCTACCTTATTACGGGTAACAAAAACAGCCAGTATTCAAATGGTAATGTTAAAAGCCATTATTCCACTCATAATACTAAAAGCCATTAGGGCAATTAACACGATTTACATAATTGCTCTCATCTACCTGATAGTTTAGACCGAGCAAAGCTCACCCATTAGATTGAAATACAATTAATGCTTAGTAGTTTTAGTTATGGTGTTTTCCGTGGAAGAAAAAGCTGAGTAATAACTATTGTGGACGAAAAGGTTAGTTATGTATTTTCTAGCAATCCATATGTAACTTTGTTTCCAACTTGGATTGCTGAGAAACAATTGCTCGTCTTTGATTCCGTTCAGAACAAATTGCTTGTATTTGGAAGAGGTACACATATTCACACATATGTCTGTATGTCTGTCAACACAATATCTCCAAAAGTTCTCAATGAATTTTAATGAAATTGTATCGAAGGGCAAAGAAGAATTGGTTACATTTTGGGGGAAAATGTAGGATTTTTTCGATTGAAAGATATTTTTTCATTTTTTTCATACATTTATATATTCACTTATTTTGTGCACACACTATCTTAATATTTTAATGTTTTCAATGGATTTCAATGACATCAGGTGTAAGGGTGGGTCATAGGCTAAGGATTGATTACATTTTGGGACGGATCCAGGAAATGTTACAGCTACCTCCCCTGAATCATAGCTATATATCAGTTTCTATGTATTAAAGAAAGTTTTCTTCCAAAGTATACAATATATATATATATATATATACTCTTGTTCAGAAATCTGGCATACACCCCACCCATAAAAGCCGTGTACATTTCTAATAACCTCTCTTCCAAATGATGTGTGTTATTCTTGTGAAAACTGAGAGAACCAAATATCAGCTTGTACATGTTTACAGGTTTCTCTCCACTCATTATACGTATCTGGTTGCAAAGGTTACCGCCACAATTAAACAGGTTTCGCCCATCATCATCATCAGCAGCAGCAGCAGCAGCATCATCATCATTATCATCATCATCATCAACCTTTCAAAGTATGTTGTCGGACATAGACCTTCCTCAAGATGTGCCAGATGTCTCGCTCCCGAGCGTCACAATGCCAATACCTTCTGAACTTGTCTAAATCGTCTCACGATCTTATTTTTGCCTGGGGGATCAACGTTGTGAGTTGTGATGTCCAGCGGTTGTCTAACATTCGTGCAACATAGCCTGCTCATTGCCATCTGATATTTCTGATAGTTTTTATGACATCCCTGATCCCTGTTTTCTAATATATTGTGCAATCTTATGATCCCTCCATGTGATGTTAAGCATGATTCTCTCCTCTGCTCGTTGTACGGTTCTTAGTTTTAGGGCCAATAAGAAGATCATATTGTTTTTTAAAAGAAGGGTCTACAACCATTGCGTCCTCCCGATAGTCACCTACAGTGCTGAAACATGGAACTTGACCAAGAAATTGGCTTTCAATCTAAGAATCATGCAACGTTTTGCCTTTAACAATTTGTATTTCTTTGTTGTTTTGCGCCAGACTTGGCTGGTATCAAACTGAAGTCAATTAGAACCGCCAGTCCGTTTGTTTTACGCTACATTTCAACGCTGTCATTAACTAAGCGTCAGACTGACACTAAAACCATTCTAATGAATTCGTTTGTTTGGTGCGTCCACTCTCCAAGAATGGTGGCCGTTTCCGCAGGAAAGAATCTCATCAATTTACTTCATTCTTTCGCGTTAGAAATCTCTTCAAAACAAAACATCGTGAGACGAAAGAAACAAATTGACTCAAACCATCAACCAAAACTGTCAACTTTAGGTCTCCTCAGCTTTTAAGTGATTCTGGCTGGCTGGATATCAATATATATATATGTCCCACGCGTACAGGCCACACCAATGGAGCTAGAAGGCTGAAAATTAAGACATTTACTCTTTATTATGTCTAGAAAAACTTTGTTTTCAATTTAGGTTTTGATGGGGGTTTCAATTTCCAATGTAAATTTATACAAAAACGGTCCCTTAGTGTGCGGCAGCATTCACGCTTGTTATTTTTGTTGAAAATTCAGATTCTTTTAGTGATCACTGCCCAACAGAAGGCAAAAAGGTAACTTATTCCAACACGGAATGCAGCCAAAAAGACGTTCAGTGACCAACGCTAAGACCTGTCAAATCTTCTTTCGATTTATTTCTTCTGGCAGTTTGTACTATTGTTCTTGAACTTCTTCCTCTTCTTTCCTATAACTGTCATTTTTCATTGTTTTCTTCATCTTTACGGTTTCAGGATTCAGCAGGCCGCAGGACGATTAAACATTTTTTGTAAATATCTAGATAAAGAAAGTTTATGTATAACAAATACCTTCTTGTTTTTGATGTTTGAAACATGTTTTCTGTTTCACATATATAACCAAAACTGTCAACATATGTTAGCATAGGTTTCCTCTGGCTGGCTGGTTATTTATACATGAATGTATGTGTCACGCGTGCATGCCGCACCAATGGAGTTGGTGGGCTGAAAAATTAAACATTTACCCCTTATTATGTCTGAAAATATTTTGTTTTTTGAAAATTCCCCCCAAATAAGTTTGTGTGGGGTCAATTTACAATGTAAGTTTATGGTAAAGTGGGTCCATAGTTTTTGTCCGGGTGCGGTCACGCTTGTTTTTTGGTGATCCAACAAAAGGTGAGAGAAGTAACTTATTCATTGATCACCCCTTTTCCCAATTTGTTAATTGATCACCCCCAACTCGGCATGCGGCCAAAAGACATTGGTCATGTGACTTTTTCTATCGAGTGACTAACCTAACGCGTTTGAAAAAAAACCAACTTTTCATTTGGTCCCCTCCACTCAACATCGTGAATCCACCCCGGGTATGTCTGCCCTTATCTTCTTTTATGCCTACACATTTCATATCTCTTCCTTCTACCCCTCTTCGTCTTCTCTTTCTTCCTTTTAGTTATTCTTCTCATTTTTCCTCCACTTTTTCTCTTTGTTGACTCTCCTCCACTTTTTTCCCTTATCCTTTCCTTTCTTCCTCATCACCCCCCCCCCATCTAAAAAACAGTTTGCTCTTATTTGATTTCGTCTTTTCATATTCGCTCGACCGTCTATCTTGTATTTGTTTCTAATTTTTGTGTCGAAAAAATTGGCAAATAGATTACACTAGCAGGATTACCCAGCGTTGCCCGGGGGGAAAATATCTTCAAATATAAAAACATAGGTAAACAAATGATATTTTATAGAGATTTCATAAAAGGGAAAAACATTTTGATTTTGACCCCAAAAAGGAAAATAATTTCCCCACGAATGTTGACCCCTAAAAGGGAAAGAAGGGGAAACATTCCGAAATACTTGAATAACCCATATTAACGCTGATGAGAATTTCGCAATTAACTCAGCCACCAAGCAGGTTATATACATACGAGCTTATTGTCCGTCAATAATAAGCGGAGGATACCGTTATATAAACTAAGAGTAGATTTTACATATACAGTTATGCTTTTTTAAAGTTTGTTTTAAGCTATTGTTTCGCTTTTGGAAAAAAGGTGAAAAGCGAAAATAGCGTTCAACGTTTGTTTTTGGCCGTTGCAGAGGCAGCGTGCACTCTGCTCTCTCCCTTCCTGGGGTGTACCCAGTTTTCTGTAGCTTCCACCACCCTAACCTTCTAGGACTCTATTTAGGATATGGGAACGTACGAAAGCTTTTCCAGATAAATTAATGGTACTTGTTATTCCACTTTATGCCATTTCGGCTTACGAAAGGTTTTTTCTCGGAATGCACTACTTTCGGATAGCGGAGGAATAGCAAAACGCTGCAGACTGACATCAGTTGGATATAAGCAACTTCCCCAGCCATAAAATAGGTTTTCTTGTCTCCCACATCCTTAAAATCCACAAATCAGCGCCAGATTATCACATCCCCGAGGCATTCAAAAGTTTTCTCGTCTCATAAAACGCACGTTTTCTGCACGTCAGTGATATAAAAGGATTGAGAGCCGCAAAGATCAGAGAGAAGTCACGCGAAAATCATTGGTCTAGAAAGGAGACACAGTCTTGTGCAGCTTTCAGTCGACTTCATTCTCTAAGCAACAATTGGGTCAAGGGTCATTCAATTTTCGTTTCTGGGGTTCATGGAATCGACCGATCCCTCCGCCACCCCCCAGCGAGGCAACAATTGCAAATAATCGAATTGGAGGGCGGGAATGATGAAAGACACGAAACAGCAGCACAAAAGGGAGAAGGGGAAAAGAAAAGCAAGAAAACAAATTCGGTTTTGAGGCTGAAAAGACGCAAAAGACAAAAAGGGAGAAAAGAAAATCGCTGAGATCAGTGATTCTTGAGAGGTTGAGTCGCTTGGAAATAGTTCGAACGAACAGAATGACTGAAGGCAAATATTTCGGTGAATGGTCCGGAAGTTTTGCACGGATCAGAGAAGTTTGCAACGACTTCAAAACACAAGGGGAAACGGAAGAGCCAGAACAGTAATAGTAGTAGTAGTGGTAATAGTAGTAGTTGTTGTTGTTAGTAGTCATAGTTGTAGAATGAAGAGAAAAGGAAAAGAAAATGATTATATAGCAGAGAAGAAGAAGAAGAAGAAGAAGAAGAAGAAGAAGAAGAAGAAGAAGAATGATAAGGAAAAGAAGAAGAAGACTGAGGAAAAAAAGAAGAATGAGAAGAAAAAAGTAGAATGAGAAGAAACGGAAGGAGAAAAAGAAGAACAAGAACATAAGAAAAAAGAAAAAGAAATAGGAGAACAAGTAAATATCAAGAAGAGGAAAAAGAAGACGAAGAAGAAGAAGAAGGAGAAAAAGAAGAGAAGAAGAAGAAAATTAAGAAGAACAACTTAAAGAAGAGAAAAGAAAGAAAGTTGGAATTTGACCTTTACTTCAAGAATATCGTTCGGTGTTTTATGGCGTTTTTACTGTTCTCCCCTGCCTATCATCGCCGCAGCTTTTAATGTCTACAAAGCCGGCTTCTCTACAGACCCACTTTACAGTAATAGAGCCCATCTCCACATGTTACACAACCTGCATCGATCAAAGTGAAAGAATTACAATAGACGAGATTTGTAAGAATGAAAACTTTGATGGTCCGAGTTTCATCTGTCACACTCGACGGCCATTGATGTCTTTCGGACGGTGTTCGACACATGTCTTCAACCCGTTTCATTCATTGAACAACGAACCAATAGAAATCGGAATTGACTTACGAACTTGAAACTTACGAACATTCGTAATCACATAAAAATCTACTTGTCTCAAAGGATACTCTCTGTTTGTTTCTACATACAAACACTTTAGAAGTTACGACCAAATCGCGTTGGACACACGATCACCGTTAAGCAATGTCGAGCCTAGTCAGTTCCTAGATGGGTGGCCGTCTGGGAATACCAGGTGACGTAAGCTCTCGTGGTGATCCCGTTAATCCTCCTAAGGAGGGAACCGATCTCTACACTACGCTTAATGACGCAGCCCAAACCCCCTCCCCGACCCACTGAACCCTCTGACTGGCCTGGCTGCGAACGACAAGAAATGAATGAGCATATCATTAGTGTTAACATGAAAACAGACGAGTTCGGAATGGTTTCGTCGATTCTTATCTAGAAATCAGCCGTTTTGTTGACCCCTGTTGTGGGGATCTTTAATAAAGGTCATAATATCATGGCTGAAGTTCTTCATTTAACCTTGCATTCTACTCTGATAAAGATGGACTTAGATGAA
>VCCN01004456.1:1119696-1131051 GCA_006491835.1 Architeuthis dux | reverse complement strand
TTTATATCTAAATGTATATAATTCAAAAGAGCGGAAGTCAAGTTGTCTGGTAATCGCGGTGCACACGCCCACACAAACAAAGATGTCTTAAATTGTAGTTAGATGATCCCGACTGAAATAACGGAAGTCTTATATGCAATCAAATGCGCTCACATTCACACAGACTCGAACACATTAATATGGACACATAAGCGTGCACGTACAAACACGCACCCCTACACACAAATACGCACACTGACAAATACAAGCAAACAAACATACACACACACGCACCCCTAATCACACACACACACACACACACGCGCGCCTATATTGTTTATCGATGGAGATATTGAACTAATATCAACAATAGCCAACTATAGTTTATGAATGGGGAAAATAGAGGTAAAACTTAATAATAATGGTTTACAATACTTCATCTAATAAAGATAAATAGGAAAATAGGCCTGGTTAGTGGCTCAATAGAAACCAATGTCTTTTGGCAGCATGTCGTGTTGGGGGTGATCAATTAAAAAATCGGTAAGTTCTCTCGCCTTTTGTTAGGCAGTGATCACGAAAAGAGTCCGAATTTCACCACCGCAAAAAGCGTGGAAACTACCAGACACAAAATAAACGATCCATTTAGCATGCATTTACAAAAACTATTGGGGGGGAATTTTAGAAAAACAAAAAACTTTTCTAGACATAATAGGGAGAAAATGTTTAAATTTTCAGCCTTCTAGCTCTATCGGTGTGGTCTGTACGCGTGATACCTACTATAACAACTTACACACTGAAGAAACCTATGCTGACAGTTTTGGTGACAGTTTTGGTTGACGGTTTCTAGAACCATAACATCCAAGACGATCATAAAACACTTCTTAAATGACGATAACATCAGAAATCAACGAATGACGCAGAAGGAAAATCAGAAACAAAAAACTTCAACGAAAAAGTTTCTGCTTTTCGCATAAAATCTGAATTTGTGAAAAACGAAAAATGTCTTCATTGTTTATTTTGTATTTTTGAAAACTGCATCTCAACATTTGACCCAATTTAATTATCTGTTCTGCTTCCTCAATCAATATTCGTCGTCTTCTTGAGTCAATTCTTATTTTATGAAGACACATCCTTTACTAATATAAACGGTGTTGTCGTTGATAAATTTTCTTTACTTCATCTTTTTCTTGTTGTTGTTGTTGTTGTTATTGTTCTTGTTGTTCTTGTTCTTGTTCTTCTTCTTCTTCTTCTTCTTCTTCTTCTTCTTCTTCTTCTTCTTCTTCTCTCTAACTGTCCCAATGCTTCACCGTTACAGAATAACAGTTCTGATTTCTTATAAAAGGAATCATTCCATTGTGACTTTCCCCGTTATAATTGGTTTGTTTCTCTTTGCTTGTCTGATCGTCAATTACTTAAGATAATGAAGTTACAAGAGGGCTATATGTATTCACTCGTGCCTGTCTGTGTGTCCACACAATATCTCCAAAGGTTCTCAATAAATGTCATACAGGGTGTTTCAAAAAGGATGCAACCGTCTATTTGACAATTTGTATTTAAGCTATTTTAAATTTAAAAAACTAATATAAAGACACAAATTGCAAAAGAAACATTACAAAAATATGCTAATTACATCTACATCGTAACTTTACAAAACATGTTGAAAGTGATTTCCTTTAATCTGAATGTAGATTCGTATCCGTTTCATTACATAAATGTTTCATTACATTGGAAAACGATATAGTAGACACAACACAGAGAAATGGATGCTCGAATGTGGCTAGCTAAATAATGTTGTCTCTGAGTACAATGCTGCCACGTGTCTAATAGTGTAGCATTGTAGTTAGTTATTTGTTGTTTCTTGTCTATAAAATGAAAAGAAAATGACAAAGAATCAGAAAAATGAAATCATTTCAGAAAGTGAAAACTTCCAAAGATCAGCAGCCAATGTCTTCAGCAAATCGTTTTTCCAGGCTTTTCTCTTGGGAACAATTACCACTCGGTGCAAATTGTAAATGCAAGCGTCAATGGAGTTCGCTATCACACATTCTTTTGAATTAACTTGTTTAGGTTTTTTAACACATTTTTAATTCGAATGGAATGGAAAATTGTGTTATATGAGCGTAACAAATGTTGAAATGCTTTTATAAAGTTCAGCTTTACCAAAAGACGGTGATATGAAATACCTTGAATAATGTGTTTGTGGAAAACTATTGTACATTTATATTTAAGGATATCAGGTGCATATCTGGTTTTAATTATTTTTTATGGGCCAATAAATATTGCAATAAACATGGCTATTTCAAATAGCGACATCAAAATACTTCTAATCTGATAAAACTTGTTTAGTACTTGAAACGTCTGTTTTTTTTTATTTATTCGTTTGTTAGGATTTATTTAGATGCCTTTTTGGAGTGGGTTTCGTTGGCGTCTGTTGGAGCCTTGATTCTTCATGACAGGTGAAATGGGCAAGTCTTCAGGGCGTGGAGGGAGACGTTTAACGGTAGAGAGAAATAAAGAGAGAGAGAGAGAGAGAGAGAGAGAGAGAGAGAGAGAGAGAGAGAGAGAGAGAGAGAGAGAGAGAGATGGGTATTTACTAAGCTTAACTTGCAGAGGGCCATAGTAGTGGGGCACCCAGTGAGGATCGATTTCACAAATCAAGCAAAAGGCCTTTGATACTGGCTTGCTAATCATCAAGCTACGGCTTAGCTTAGTCTGGCACAAGGTTTCAGTTTTGGGACACACAGAGAACACCGAACTCCTTACATTAGCGACTGGTGTGAAAGATGCGCTAATCATCGTGCTATTGCAGGAGACTGGTCAGTTTTTGTAGATGGGCAAAGAGATCGCCTTTCTTCTCCGTGTGGCATTGAAGCAGCTTCTTCGGAATGTCCAGATTTACCTGAGAAAATATCGGTCATCCAATGATCTTTCATTGTTCTTATGTAAGGCACCTCATGAAGACAAACCCTCCAATCAGAAACCATTCGCTCTTTGGCCTTTCTTACCGACGCTGGTTTTCAATTTACACTTTTATCCAATCGGACGTCATTATGTTTAAATACTCTCTGACTTTATTCCACACTTAATTCCAACGAATATTCTCATGTATATCATGTTATTACAAAATTCCAACCGATCTCGTCTTCCTAGGAACCTTATTCAAACTGCAGACATTATGTTTACTGTTGTTGATTTTGTTCAGAGCAACTTCTCTCATTAGAATCTTTAGCTGCAGTCTGAACATATTTATGCATAAACACTGAGTTTTCTTTTCCCAGATGTCTTGGTAATGAGATTAAAACATTAGACCTGGTTATTTTAGAGCGGAACCTTCACAACTGAGATATCTTAGAGTGGACCCTTCACCACTGAGCTATCTTAGAGTGGACCCTTCACCACTGAGCTATTTTCAGTGGAAAGATCGACGCGAAACAAAGAGGAAAAAGCCATTCCTGGAAAATAGAGGAGAAATCCACGGGCGAATAAAAGCAGAAACACTTTCTCTGAAATTGGCAAAATAAGCAGCTTAATTTTCCAGTTATCAAAAACCTTTGACGGATTGAAATATTTGGTCGAATCGAGAGAGAAATAACGTGTCCTTTAATGGGTGCTGTTGTCGAAATTGAATAAAATTGGCAGAAAAATCTTTTTTTACTGTTTTACAGAAATATTAATCAATTTTTAATAACTCCATCCAGTTTCTATTTTAGAAACGCAATTTCATTTATTCTGCAATCGTGATAAATGACGCCTTTCTATTCTGGGTTGAGTGTCGTGACTCAACTGGTAGAAATTGACTGTTTGAAATGTTGATCCCAGTCAAGATTCTAAAGTTCTTGGTCCCTCGTGAAAGCTGAACTTCTGCACTTGTATCTACTTTTGAGCACGCTTATTTTATGTGATTAATTTACGATGAGATTATGATCTTCTTTGCTTGTAGCAGCTAAACTGGCTACGCATAAAAAAGCGGCCCAGAAATTACCTTGCGACCCCGCCTAAACTCCACTAACCTTATCTCCCATGCCCCAGCTATTGTGAGCACTCTGTCCTACCAAACTAGCTAAGCCTCACTGAGCTTCTCATCAGTCATGTAGATTTCAAATTGTTACTCTAAGTTTCACCACAACAGAAAGTATTGAACTGCCAGATATTCCTGAAAAATCAGACTTCACATCAGGGATTTCTTATTTATTTCGACTGTTTTTATTCAGTTTAATTTATTTATTTCCCCATTCGAATGTCAAAAGTCTTATTGTCTCTGACACATGACAGACACCCCTAGCACTTGGCTCCCTGGGCGTACCTTGGGCCAGCCCTGATTTCAGTTCCAACACATGAGTGGGAATCTTCCCTTTTACATCTGAATCTGCACTCTGTGATCAACTGTTGTACCTGTAAACTCTGCGATAACCACGTAGTGTACAATGCAATTTACTTTTTTATGTTAATGAACATTGATAACTAATAAAGAAAATATATTGTCTATAGTTTTGAGAAGGGTCATTAACATTAAATCAAAGAGGCAGCACATATCAACATGTCGACTGAATGTATTAGTCAGACAAGTGGAGAGTTCAATCCGATGTGGCTTCCGCTACTCAACAAACCCAAACCCGACAAGGCAAGGATAACGAAACACCCGAATCCTACGTTATAAGGGTTGCCACTTTTGAAATTAAACACTTCTGTTTACCCCATCACATTCAGATAGAATACCTGAGGAAGGCCGAAGAATGGATCGGCCGAAACGTCGTGTTAACAACACAAACAACAAGAAGGAGTGCAATCGTCCGTACAACTTATATAATAGTGGTTGAGTGATATAATTGAGAGACATGAGAAATATATTTCGTGGAGCGATTAGAAGAAGGCCTCTTTCTGTCTTGGTAGATAATGGAAAGACTCTGAAGTGAACTATGCAGGGCGAAAGCCTGGGGGAAGAGTATAGAGATCATGGGATGCCCAATGGACAGTCAACGGAATCCCCCCTCTTGGCCTCGCTGATGTAGTCCAAAGGAAAAGGAAAACGGAGAGCAATATTTGGCATCAGTTTGGCTGTAGGAGATGCCGGAAGGGAATTAATGTTAGCATCCGTCTTAAGGGGGCTCCACTCCCTGTTTTGGAATTAGACTTGTCCGTCGTCTAGATTAGTTGCCAACCAAGGCTAGAGAGCCCAATCTTCCCTGCTATTTACCCATAGCTAGAGGAGAAATATGGGTTTATGCCTTTCCCAAGGGCATTAGTGCGAACTGTGTGTTTTACCCAGAGATTTGAAACTCGGTCCGTTGATTCCATTCTCTGTGCTGGTAACCGTTAGGCCACACTCACCTCCGAATAGAAAGCAACAGATTTAACCAGAAAAAGGAAAGTTACAGGAGAATTCAAGGATAGACGTTCGGTTACATAAAACACAGACACACACACATTGAAACACACACACACACACACACACACACACACACACACACACACACACACACACACACACACACACACGGGTGTGCTCTCGTTCAGCTTCAATATATCTAAATATTTAAATATATTGTCAAAAATAAATTGATTGCCATTTTAGCCGGACTGACGACGATACATTTCAATGGATTCTAAATTAGTCACAATCCGCCCGGACACTATTTTTGTGGACATTGGATTTCCAGCGGATATTAAAGAAAGAAAGAAAAAAAGGCATTGTATTCAAATATTTGTCAATGGCTGTGGATGGTCTTTTCAATGACGGGAAATATATAGTCTATGTTGTCTCTCTCTCTATTTTAGATCAGGTGGGTAAAACTATCGATTACTTTAACGTGGTGAAATCGTTGGGGAAGGAAAACTTATCAGAGAGTTTGGCCTTTCGACGGAATTCCAATTCATTTTTGACGAATAATCTTCGAATACTTATTTCCTTTTTCGTCTGGTGTCTTTGTTGTCAAAAATAAGTTGTTTATGAAATTATTGATGAAGATGCTCTCGGAGGAAAGCAACACATCGCCATTGAAAGTGAAACTGTTTATAAAACATATTAATGGGGAAGAGAAATTATTGGGGAGAAATTCCTCTCAACTAGAGATTCCTTTTGGAATTGAAGTCACATAAGAGGAAAGTGAATTTACCACTTTCACTTCCACTTTCTACAAAGATTTATACGGTTAGACCGGTATGTTCTCCGATTATAACTACCTGTACGAGGTCTGTCTGGAAGGTATACAGCCATTTTGAGCCGGTAACGCGACCTTGATGTAAGTTGGCAACCAATCAGAGGGGTGGGTTAAATGTTTCGTTATTTTTAAATGGCTGGATTTGCTTGTTTGGCAGAGTGAACTTATAAATCGGCGAGAATCAAACTCACTAGCGAGCTTGCTAATCATTTCGCTACGGTAAGCACCCTCGTCACTGGTAAGGATATAAAGGATAGAGAATTATGTTTTATATTCTTTTGGGTGAAGTCAACCATTCTCATTCTACACTGCCTACTATTCTTGCGTACCAATGACAAAATCAGAGTCAAGACGAATGCCGATCAGATAATTAAAATTCTCTCTCTCTTCCTATTTGTGTATTTCATTTTTATCTCATTGAGAAGTACTGTTTGTGAACAGCTAAAATATTGGTCTAAAATAGTGGGATTTAATTCTTTCAAACAAGTAACGTGCCTCACCTATTCGGCACTTTTCCTTTTGTCAACTGTCCCTTTTACGATTTCGTAAGTGCAAGAATATGTGACACACTTTGTTCTTCGGTTTGATTTTGTTCTGATAACAAAGCATGCTACCCGGCACCACCACCAGATCACCTTATTTGGACTCTTTCCTGTCTTTTTCCTTCCCATCAAATGCTAATACCTTCCAATATCTAAAGGGAAAATAAAAATTGACGTATCACGTATTTCGCAAACACGAGAGCAATGCTTCCCAATAGGTGAATAACTGCAGAAAATGGACGCCGACCTTCCACAAAAGGTACCTGAATTTCTTCTTTCAACAAATGTCAAATTCAATTTTATAAATTCTACAACATTTTCATGTTTTACCCCTGCCGACAAAGTTGAATGAAGTATATGTATTCACTCGTGTCTTTCTGTCTGCTCTCCACACAATATCTCCAAAGGTTCTCAATGGATTCCAATGAGCATTTCTGGAAGGGTAGGCAATGAAATAAGGAACAACTGCTTAAATTCGGGGTGGAGGGGTCCAGGAATTTCTCTGATTAAGAGATATTCTTTTCATTTTTTTCCTATACATTTTGGTATTTACTCATGTTTGTGCAGACAATATCTCTAAAAGTTCTCAATGAATGTTAATGACATTTCGTAGAAGGCGTGGCCATGTGCTGAGGAAGAATTGATTAAACGTTGGGGAAGATCAAATAATCTGTTTACAGTTACCTCTCCTGCATCATAGCTATATATGAACTGATTTTCATTCAGCTTTTACTGATAATGGCGTCTTTTTAAAAAGAATCGTTTCATTCTTCACAAAGGCCGAGTAAATCACATCTGGAGAGAAGTTTGTTTCTTCTAAACTGCTTTGTGGCAATTCTCGCATTGATTGAACCATTTTGCCACCTTCCTTGCAAGCAGCCGTCGATTTTGTTCACCTTAAAAAAGAAGCTTTCAATTTATTACCGTTGATTCAACATAATTATTCAACTTGAATATCTTTAAAAACGTGTCTTCAATTTGATTCGTAAGCCGATGCCTCCATCTTGTTGAATGAAGTTTTCAGAAAATTGTTTCTCTGCTAAAAGTGCCAAAGTGAAATCTTTGTAATTGAGCCAAAACGTGGAAGGGAATTTGGCGGATTTGGCGAAATTATCAAATTTCAGTTCAAAACGAAATGTTCTCCCCCTGAATTTATTTATAAAGTAATCGTTAACAGACAGAAATAAAACATCGCCTTTGAAAATGTCTGTATTGGAATTAGAATGTGTGTGTGTGGGGGGGAGGGTTGTTGTTAAGAATACTTAAAAAGAACAAATGATTCTTGGATTCGTGAAAAAGTGTAAAGAAATGTTTGATGATCTTGAATCGTGATTGCATGTCTTGAATTCGGATTTGCTGGGAAGAATCAAAGAACAAAAGGAGGGAGTGAAAAAGAAATGGAAGGGGAGAGGAACAAGAGTGAATTTGATGAAGAGGGGGAGAGATCAGAGAGAGTGAGAGAGAGAGAGAGAGATCATCAGAGTTGAAGAGAGGAAAAGGAGAAAGTAAAAGAGAGAGCCAAATATATGGATGGATAGATAGAAGAGAGAAGAAGTGGAAAGGAGAGAGAGTGATTAGAATAAAAGGCAAAGGCTTATCAAACTAGAGAGAGAGGTTTAAGAGAGAAAGAAAGGGAGAAAAAGATTAAACGAGAAGGAAAGCGTTTGAAAGAAAGAAAAAAAGAAAGAAAAATGAAAGAAAAACATTTAAGGCAACTGTTTAGGAAATGAAAGAAAGACACCTGAAAATAAAGAAAAAAACAAACAAACACATAAATGTAGTGCACAGTTTTAGGAAAGGAAGGAAGAGAACTGACAAGAAAGAAAGAAATGTAAGACAAGTGTTAAAAAAAGAAAGAAAGAAAGAAATAGAGAGGCGGGTGAGAGGAAAGTTACTGAGAGAGGGAGAGAGAGAGAGAGTGAATTGCGTGGATTGTCGAAGGAAAATGAAATGAAAAAGAGAGAAAGAAAGAACGAAAGGAGAGAATAAAGAAAAGGAAAGAAAAACAGAAACGAAGTAAACAGAAAGAAATGAAGGAAGGATGAAAGAAAAAAGGAAAGAAAGAAAGAAAGGAAGAAAGAAAGAAAAAACATTGCCATTGATGGCGTCATATCATGTAAACGAGCTTTAAGGCCCATTTCTGAATAATTACGAATTGGGAGAAGTGAAAAGGATGAAAGAAAAAGAAAATGACTAAAAATTGAACTCTTCCTTCAAATCATTCGCCTTTTTTAGATGTTCTTTACTATTTCATTATTTCAATCGATTCACAGATAAATCCGCATCAAATAAAATCCATTCAAAGCAATTTATTTTTTTAGATGCTTTTTCTACCTTGAAAATCAAACTGTGGCTCAGTGGTAGACTGCTCGCCTCCGCTTTGGTTGGCTATGGGCCAATCTCAGCCGAATCATACTGAAGACTTTGGAAATTGTATTCGAACCCTCTCCTCTAAGCATTTATCACAAGGACTCTCCCCGAGGCTAAGTGGTTGCGACCAAATCACGTTAGATACACCGGTTTTCTGTAAGTCACCGGTGTTCATCAACGTAGAGCCTGGTCAGTACCTAGATGGGTGATGATTAGCATACCAGTTGTCGTAAGACGAACGAAGCTACACTTGACTAGCTGGAGGTATGTGTACCTAACCTTGCGTCACCCCCCGATGAGAGTATAAGCGGAGAACGACGATATATACAATACAATACATATGTTAGAAATCCCGTTGAAAACGCGATTTAGCATGAACAAAATCAAAAGCTAAACACCTGACCGCTTCATTGAAGCAATGGATGAATCTTTGTAATATACAAGCCCTGCCATCTTTTTGCTTGTTTGTTGTGCCTGTCACGCGTGTCTACATACGCTAAAGCACACAGCTATCTATGTGTCCTTGTGTTCGCGTCTACATCACTATTGCTGCTGCTGTTGCTGCTGTTTTCGTAGTTGGACAGAAAACAAATATAGGCATTTCTGATTTTTCATGAATAAGACTAATGTTTAATACATTTCGTTTGCGCTATGCGGTTTTTCTTTCAATAAATATAGTTATACTAAAACATGTATTTGTATAATTTATCCACCGTCTAATTAACATCTTTTGACTGAGAACGCGTTAAACCTTTAGATTTTGCTGATTCTGTTTACCTTCTAAGCGATGACGCAGAGCTGCACCCACGTCGTCCTTAGTGATAAACAGTCTTTCGTAAAAAAATGGTTTCAAGTGAGTAAAAGAATGAAACGGTAAAAGATATCTATCAATTAATTTCCTTGAAATCTTATCTACGGTGTTGAAACTTGCAGAAGCATATCTCCACTAAAGATAAAAATGGGTTGAAATCTTTTTTTTGTAGAACTGAGAAAAGTAAAAATGCTTACTTCCAATGATCGGGTCAACTTATTTGCAATGTTATTTCAATTGAAAACATTCGTATTACTAACAGATAAGACAAGTTAAATGAATATAAATTAAATTAAATAAAAACATACATTGACACCAAAATCTTATTACTTATCACTAAAGCTTATTTACCTCTGCCACCGACGTTGGAGGTGTTATATTTATTCACTCATGCCTATATGTCTGTTTTCCCATCCGTCAGTCTGTCTGTATGTCCAATATCTCCATAAGTTCTCAATGAATATCAATAACATGTCATGGAAGGGTGGGCCATGAGCTAAGGAAGAATTGATTACATTTTGGGGCGGATCCAGGAATTATTTTACAGTTACCTTCCCTGCATCCATGAATATCAATGACATTTTATAGAAAGGTGTTCCATGGTCTAAGGAAGAATTGATTGCATTCTTATTGATCCCTTTGTCCTGGATAACCCTGTTACTGTTGCATTAATCTCGGGCTTTTCTGTCTCGACTCAATAATCCCATATCTTTGAACATTCTAGTAATCGGCTATTCTTGTTTCCGAGTATTTCGTTTCTTTGGGGCTTAGTGGTTCTTTTGTCATTGTCGTTTGTCCTCTTCATTTCTTGTTTTCTTCATTTCTTGTTTTCTTCATTTCTTGTTCACACATTTCCGCTGCAGTTAACATGGTTTGTGGTCAGGGTTTGCAATATGACGCTTGTTCTTCCCAGGCTTCCGAGTAGATGTTGTTCTTCTTTGTTCTTCTACGGCGCAGAGGGCAACCGTGGGGTCTTTCGCAGGTCCCAAGTTTGCTGTAGTGGATCTGTCAGGGAGGTTTGGTGTCACGATGCTCGATGCTCTTGGCTTTAGCTTTCTTAGGGACTCCACAGTTGGTGATGCAGCCCTTCCATTGATATTCATGATTGAACGAAACTGCTGCTGGTGAAATTGTTCGAGTTTCTTGATATCTCGACGCTACAGGGTCCGTGTTTCGCATCTGTAAAGTAACGTTGAAACAACGACAGCTTGACACACCTTGAGTTTGATGTGCGCTTTTAGGTGGATATTCAACATCAATAATGACATTAAAAAACACACTAGAATGCGGGTGCAACGCCGTTGTGCCATGTTTAGCAAACTAGTCTGTTAAGACAATAATCTGAAATATGGAGAATTGAAACTTAGACAGTTATCTTCCCTGAATCGTAGCTATATATGAACTGATTTTCACTCAGTTTCAGTGACAATGGATTTGGCAGAGGTTAGCACTGTTTGAGTGCTTTATAGTTTTATATTGAATTTGTTCATAAAAT
>VCCN01004456.1:1076074-1087968 GCA_006491835.1 Architeuthis dux | reverse complement strand
ATCGTGATTTTTCAGTTTGTTTTTCTCTCCTGAGAACGGACTATTCCACTTAAAAGTAATAATTTTGCTAATAAAGAATCTCCTAACAATCATTCAAAATAATGGACTCTTCTACGTTCAGCTGTTTCTTTTCTAAGAAGATCATCTAATAGTCTAATCTAATATTTATGGTATATCTGCCTATAGGAGTGTCGAATTCATCTCTATCGTTTAGCCAGCAGATATCATCAATGAAGCGTTTAAAACCATC
Organism: Architeuthis dux; assembly: GCA_006491835.1. Taxonomy (NCBI): domain Eukaryota; kingdom Metazoa; phylum Mollusca; class Cephalopoda; order Oegopsida; family Architeuthidae; genus Architeuthis; species Architeuthis dux. The sequence goes on along the minus strand of VCCN01004456.1, from coordinate 1,087,718 downwards.
GTAATCGACAACTGATAGTCGTTCACTTATTTCAAGGGACAAATTACTACCATTAAATCATTTAAACCAGTTTTAGATACTGTTTCATTTCCTTCTATTTCCCGAATTCTGCAAACATCTTCAGATGCTTTGAATCCCAGTTTGAAATATTGCCTCAAGATTGCTAGAATCACAATACTTGTATCCGCCATTATAACATCGGAAAAAGGAAGTACATCTAATCAGTATTGGTAATGATATGATATATATAAAAATGACATTAATACTATGGAGTCATAGGTAGTATTTAGATGGGTACATGAAATAAGCTTTGGAGTAAAGGTCTGTAAAAAACTGAAATATTTTTGATACATCCTAATATTTCGGTTCAAGTTCAAATGCTGGATCCAGAAGATTCCAAAAGACCACATTACCAAACCGGAAGGCAGAACATTCGGATCAGTCATTTTCAGAAAAATGCAAGTTACAAAAACAAAAGCCCAAGAAGAAACGATTAGAAAATATTCTTTGAAGATTTCGGCATTCATCTTAACTACTCTGAAATTCGCAATGTGTTGTTGCAAAAGGCACGTTTTAGCAATTGAATGCATGGATAGCTGCAACATGATCAAAGTTATCGGATATGGTGAATGGATAAATAGTTTTGCCATCGGGAAACGAGATTTCTTATCAAGCAGAGAACAAGAAGAGATTTTATTTGAAAATAATGAATCGATTTTAAACTTACTTTGGCGGAACTGAATAAACGTTTAGATAAATTTCCGCGTGTTGGATTTTTATAAACGAAAGTCCCATCATCAGGAATACAATATCGCCCATAAATGAGTACAGCCCTACCACCCTTTTTTATAGAAAGTTAATTTATAAATATGAATATGTTCCCGTCCAAAAATGAGTACACCCTTACGAAAAAATATTTTTGGCAACAAAGTTTCAATGCTGTAGAGTAATACCTGATAATATCCGTTTTGATTGTGTAATGTTCCAATAGAAATAATAAAATCCTGCCATATTTGGTTTAGAAGAAAATGAAGTTTCTATAAAATAGTGGTACGGGTGTATACATTTATGATCGATACTGTGTGTCCAACGACGGACCTTAAAAGGCTGCTGCTGCTGCTGCTGATGATGATGCTGATGATGATCCTGTTGTTGTTGTCGTTGCTGATGATATTAGCGAAAATATTTGAACCCGAAAAGGCCGAGAAGAGGAGATAGATATTTGAAACATGAATAAGCAGTTACAGACCTGAAGATACATTTGGAAAATATAAATAGTTTTGTCTGTAGATTTATCATTAATTCTCTTCGAATCAATTATTTATGAACAGCAGTTTTTGATGTGCAGTTTTTGAGTGAATCGATCAAACATCAAACATCGTCTCCAATTCGAAATTGGAGACGATGTTTGATGTTTGATCGATTCACTCAAAAACTGCACATCAATCCACTGGGAGAGAAGAAACATTGAATACATTAAACAACTATAAACCTGTAATACGTCTTGTTAGTCACCCAATAGAAACCGTCATGTGACCAACGTCTTTTGGTAGCATGCCGTGATGGGGATGATCAATTAAAGAAATGGAAAAAGGGGTGATCAATGAATAAGTTACTTCTCTCGCCTTTTGTTGGGTGGTGATCACTAAAAAAGTACGAATTTAAAAAATAAACAGCGTTAACGCTGCCGGAGTATAGATCCGCTTCAGAATTTAATCAGTTCTTCCTTTGCCTATCGTCCACTCTTCCAGAAAGTCTGAATTAAATTTATTTAGAACTTTTATAAACATATTAATATATCCCACCAGAATGCAACAAATAAATCAATAAACATTTTTTATTTTAATATATTTATGCAAAACTCGTAATTATTTTGATTGCATCTAAAATGTCACTCTCTTTCTTCTTGTGATAGAGAACAAAGGCAGTGAAATATGCACGATATATTTATAAGCTCTTTTGAGCTTGACAACATTTCAAATGCGATATCTATTTTATAAGCTATTAATAACCTTCCTAACTATCACCTTCCGTTCACCTCTGTACGATTGTGCGTTGGCCGTAACCGAATAACAAATGAAAGGTGTTTATGGCAGTTAAATGAACATTAATTACATTATCGAGATTGCACGAATTAATCAACTAAATAATTAATATCGATTTCATTAAAGTCAGCGTCTCTCACGGAAGGATTAATATCACAATCATAGCAACCAATTGCCTGTCGCGTGGGATTTAGAATGGTGTATGAGGGGAGGGGGGTTATTAGAAATCGTCAACGAAACTGTCACCAAAACTGTCAACATAGGTTTCTTCAGTTTTTAAGTTGGTCTGGCTACGTATGTATCACGGGTACATGGAGCTAGAGAGCTGCAAATTTAAACATTTACTCGTTATTATGCCTAGAAAAAAACGTTCTTTTGTTTTTTGAAACCCCCTCCATGGGTCTTTACTTGGGGTTCAATTTGAAATGTAATTTTATGCTAAATTGATCCCTTAGTTTACTGGAATGGTGTGTGAAAGAAGGGTAGGTTATTAGAAACCGTCAAGCAAACTGTCACCAAGACTGTCAACATTCACGTTTGTCTTTGAAAATTCAGACTTTGTAGTGATCGCTGCACAACAAAAGGCACAAGACGTAACTTTTCATTGATCGCCCCCTTTTCCAATTTTTTAATTGATCATCCCAAATATGGCCTACTGCCAAAAGACGTTGGTCACGTGACGGTTTCTATTGAAACCTGACCTGTATACTGAAGGATTTGAGAATAAAACGTTTAATATATTACCATTTGGTAGAGAAAGATGATTGAAAGTGATGGGTATTCATAAAAAACTATGTCTTCCAGAAGAAATATTTATGGGTTTATTTGCGTCTCAAACTACGTTTAGCCCATTCATTACAGGAAGAAGTAATGGCTTGCAAAGACACATTTCTATTTTACAGACGCGCGCACACACACACACACACACATACACACACACAGACACACACACACATACACACACAACACAACACACACGTACATTCACACATACACGCACACAGCACAGGGCTCTTGATCTTTTATTTTTAAGACAGTCGGCCTTGCTCTTTACGGTTTGTATTCGTCACATCCCACCCGAAACAGACCCCCCTACCCTAATACGGCTTAAGTGCTATTATTATTACTAACATAGTACCCGTAAAAAATGACAGTATTATTTATGTTATGTATGGATGAATTATGGATTGCTGAAACACACTCTTATGACTCCCATTTCCCCCATGTAGCTTTGTGCAGTACTATGTACTGGATGTAAACAAAAATGAAGGTAGACAAGCGAGCGACGCTGTAATCAGCAACAGATGTACGACTAGTTCCGGCTGCTTGCTAGGTCGGGTGCTAATGTCTGACTTAATTTCACTCACTATTCAAACCGCGTATGGTTGACTTAACTGGTACACTACTTGCCTGCTTACCTCCAGGTTGGATGTTCGAAACACGGCAGGGTTTTAGTTATATATTTGTTTACTTTAGCATGACAGAAACGTTCAAACAAACAAACAAGTGAGAACAGATTATTGAACTAGTCGTATCCTCAAATTCTATCAGTCTCAGCTGACTTCAACAAAGCTGCTGTCTGAAAAGTTCGTTCAGATTTCCATTTTGTACAATCTTTTTGTAATGGTCTTCCAATTGTTAAGGACACCAAGCATAAGGTTTACAACAGTCATCTTCATATTGCACAATGATGTTCTAGCTCTGTGTCAAGGTCTTCATATTTATCCAGTCTTTCACTATCACCCTGTCGCTTCTGCGGGAACAGCTCAATCGATAACCTGAGAATTTCTCTGTCTTTGTTTACCACAATTAGATCTTGTCTCCTGGCCTAGATTAGGTGATCCGTTTGAATTTCAAATGCCCAGAGAATCTTACTTTTACTTTCATCCAAATAAAATTCCATTAGTCCGCTTAGTCAAATCCAAGTCATTTGCACAATTCCCAGTGGATCACCGTTCCTATCTGCTTCGTAGCTTTATATGAACTGATTTCCATTGATTCCATTGATTCCGTTGATTATTGCATGGCGTTGGCCGAGGTGTGCACTCTCTGAGTGCTTTCCAGTCTGCCATTGTTTTTTTTCAATTCGATGGCGTCTTGTTTTGCAAATCTTATCTCTGTGTGTGTGTGTACCGCGATTACTCAACAATTGCCATTGTATGACGTTGACATTCACCATATATATTAGTCAGCGCACACCTCAGTGCAGTTTGGAGTTTGAATCACTGGTTGACTTCTGCTCTTTAGACTTTTCTAAACTTAGATATAAAACATCTAAATTGGCAACACTGAAGAGAAGTAACCGAAATACTCCGAAGAGGTAGTTTCGAAAGTCCGGCCTCTTCCAAATCAGCAGCAGTTGGTCTGTCTGGCTGGCTATCTATGTATGAATCGCGCGTACAGGCCTCACCAATGTTCGGCAGCAATCACGCTTGTTTTGTGACAATTAAAACTTATTCATTGATCAACCCCTTTTCCAATTGTTTAATTCTGACACGGCATGCGAACGACAGACATTGGTCACATGACGGTTTCTATTGAGTGACTAACCAGACCTGTTGATGAATTGATTCTTAAACACAATCCTTGCAGATCTGAATTCCTGCTTTGCATTCAATATGCAATGTATTTCTCTTCTGTCCACCATTTTCCAATATTCCTCCATTCAACTCGAAAGGCAAATCCTTTCAGAATTTTGATTTCCCGATTTCTGGAATTTATCGATAAAATCTCCTTCAGTTTTGTGTCAATTTTTCAGTTCTATTCCTTTTTTATATGACTGGGTCATTTCGTCTGACTAAGAGTGGATTTGGAGGTGAGAAGTACTTTTAAAATGTTGGTCAATCTTTTATTACTCCAGAATATGTGATAATCTAGTTATTTCCCATGACAAAATTAACGAATGTCTTTGAATTCAATGACATGATTTTCTTTAGAAAATAAACTATATACAGGTCTGGTTAGTTACACAATGGAAACCGTTACGTGACCAACATCTTTTGGAAGCATTCCGTATTGGGGGTGATCAATTAAAACCATGGAAAACGGGTTGAACAATGAATAAATTACTTTTGTTGGCTGGTGATCACTAATCAATTTGAAATTAAAAGAAAACAAGCGTAAAAGCTGCTGGGTACAAGCTAAGTGACCAATTTAGTATATATTTACATTGTAAATTAAATCCCCCGCCCCCCTAAGACCTATTTGGGGGAAGGGGGAATTTTAAAAAAAACCTTTTTTCTAGACCTAATAAGGAGTAACTATATACATTTTTAGCCCTCTAGCTCCATTGGCGCGGCCTGTTAGCAAGACAAATACATCCATAGCCAACCAGGATTGCCCTTAAGTATACATCGGAGAAACCATCAGACCACTCAAAAAAAGAGTTTATGAACAAATACAGAGCACTCAAAATAGATGACCATTCCAAAATAAATTAGGCCACAATGTTGTCTTACAACATGCCCGCATCGTCAAGAAAGAACATTAGGCACCTGATCACAAAAAAGTCTGAATTTTGCATACAAACTAAGAGACCAATTTAGCACAAACTTTCATTGTAAATTTACCCACTCTCAACTAAAAACGTATTTTGGTGGGTAGTTAAAAATAAAAACAAAATACTTTTTTTCTAGATGTAATAAGGAGTAAATGTTTAAATTGTCAGCTCTCGAGTTCCATTAGTGAGGATTGTACGCGCAACACACACACATACACACACACACACACACACATATATATATATATATGAGAGAGAGATAGCCAGAGAGACGGACCCATTTATAAACTGAAGAAACATATGTTGACAGTTTTGACGGTTAATAATAGTTGACATTTAATCTGGAACCTAGGCAAGCAGACCGGGTGGATTGATGGAACTCAATCTTTCTTGCCTCATTTATTCCAGACTAGATAAAATGTTCTGAAAGTCGATCATTGACGATGAACACTCCATCATTTGCTCGAGAGTTCGATATCGATTTGTAGTTGTGAATTTAGATGAATGATTGCATGAATTAAAGACGATTATTTATCTTCCAACTTCAGACAACATTAGATTAATGAGCTTTGAATTCTGACGATCAAGTCTGGCTTTGAACAACGTGCATTTTCTTTCTTTTTTGTCTGTAAACATTTGGTGCAAGAAAACATGGGATAAAGATGTCTAGGAATGAAACATGGGATAAAGATGTCTAGGAATGAAACATGGGATAAAGATGTCTAGGAATGAAACAGGGATAAAGATGTCTAGGAATGAAACTCCAGTCCAAGTTGGAGTTGACTTTGTTTTTGCTCCGCAAGAACAAGAACAAGAACAGGGAACAATCCTCACCTAATTCAGGGGAGTAAACTCTTCACTGTCTATCACGCCAAGTTAAACCAAACCGATATGTAAAATTAACATTTCCCTATATTTGAAATCACGAGTAAGTGATTGGTAGACGGCTCTCTTATCAACTGAGCTAAACTGACAAATCTTATACATTTGCGAATTTATTTATTATACATACAATAGAAAAAGTTGCCGTAATCATCTTCAGTTGGAATAGAAGTATGAGTGGCGTTTGTTCCTGCATTAGCCAGGCTGTGTTTTATCTACTATATTATTTTGCAATTTCGGTTGAACCACTTCTTTTTAAAACATTTGACATTACCCAGTTCCTAAAACAGTTCCGGTAGGCACTAAATAGGCTGTATGTGTGTAGAATTCACATATAGTTTCCCCTGTTGCAAAAAGAAAATCGTTGGTCTGAGTTCACTCTCACCTCCATAATAATAATCTAATTTTCATCCATTTCTATATAATACTACCAAATTCATTCTCCATTCTGGGGACAAACCCAATTAATGCGAAAGTTTCCATTGTCACCTACATTCGAAGGTACTTGAAATGATAACATTCCCGCCGGTGTCGGCCACCCATAACTCAAATATCGCCAGAGAACAAGACACGCAACACACCTCACTAACCATATTGTCAAACCCCAGGACAGAGTCAGGGTTTACTTTACTTTCCTATGTAACAAGAACAAGAACGAGAACAAACCTCACCAAAAATAGGGGAGTAAGCCGATATGTAAAATCCCTATTCCCCTACCGTGATTTTAACTCATGGCCTAGTGATCACTATCATGGTGTGTTACCAGCTGCGTTAAACTAACAAGTCTTACATACCTCCAAAATGTATAGTAGAATTACGCAAGGAAGTAGGAGAGGCCAGGCTTGTTTTTATATTACATTCTTACGAGTTCCATAGGTGTTGCCAACTAAGATTATCCATTATCTCATGCCTCTTTTCTTCTCTTGCCCTATCCCTGTATCTCCTCATACTCTCCCTTATCCCTTCCAATCTTCGTTGCCCGTTCATGCGTTTGTGTAAATCTATACAGACATCGATTAGTCTCAGTGTGAAGTGGACGCAAGCAGTCACGCCACTCCGCATCTCTACTTCCATATTCATTAGTCCGCATTTATTATCCGTAAACAACTTCCTTTTGATGTTATCTTCAGATCACGTGACTCCTGTTAGCAAGATGGAGGTCGGCTTCGGACACGGCCATTAATTCTGCTACTTTGCCTTTCAAACATCAATAATCACTCAGTTGTGTGAGGAGTCAGTCAACGTCGCTTTCTGGCCATTTCGGCCGGTCAAGAACCGACAAAATTCTTTTGAAAAGGGTTTCAAAGGGTTAATCTTCTTAATCTTCTTAATCAAAAGCCGAATATTCGATTCTTCAACACAAATCCATCGTTTCTACCACTCGTTCATTCAGATCATTCTGCAGATTGACAATTCCGATTCTCCCGAATTATATCACTCCTTTGAATAACGGCGTCCGTGGTTGTAACATCTTCTGGAAGGGTAGGCCCTTGAGACTCAGGGAGAATTGGTTAAATTTGGGGGCGGATCCAGGAATTTCTTTTCGATTCAGAATTATCTTTTCTATACAATTATGTTTTTACTCATGTTTTCCCACATAATATTTCCTAAAGCTCCCAATGAATTCTTTTTGGAAGAGCAGGCCCTTTGGTAAGGAAGAATCGGTTAGATCATTGGGTGGATTCAGGAATATTAAAAATTAACCCCCCTGCATCGTAGCTATATATGAAATGATTTCCATTTAGTGAGAATAGAGTTGGCAGAGGTATGCCCTCACTGAGTGCTTCTTTGAGCGCTCAAAATTAAAATAAAATCTTCGATTTGGTCAGCTTTTTAAATAATCCACATGAAGGATACATTTTTTTCAACTTGAAGCAACATTATGTGAATGGTAAGTGAATTCGACATAAGTTACGAGTACAAAGCTTGTAGGCGCGTTCGTGTGTTCATTTTTACACTTGTTTGTTGTGTGTGTATGTGGGTGTGTGCGTGTGTCTTCGTGTGTCTTCGTCCTGATGAATACGTACAAAGATTGTCGGTGCGTACATGTGTTTATTTTTATGTTTCTGTGTGTGTGTGTGTGTGTGTGTGTTTATGCGTGTGTGTTTATGCGTGTGTGTGTGTGTGTGTGTATGTGTGTGTGTGCGTGCAAAAGTCTATGCGTAACTGGTTTAACATTCAAGAAAGGATGGAATGGAACATTTATTTATCAAAATGGACATTTTCCATTTATTTACAGCACAAAAGTTATTTCATATTTTTCAACACGGTTCGCTTCATCTGCAAAACTGGCTTTTGAAAAGATTCAGTTCTAAGTGGTTCCTTCGATACAAGAAAAACAGAGAATTCTACATGCATCGTAAAATTTGGGCCATGCGTGCCTATATATTACATATTTTAGCGGAACGTACTTTCTATTTGCCTATAAGATGTACAAAGGATATATATATACATAACAACAGCAACCACAGCAACAACAACAACAACAACAACAACAACACTACTAATTTTCCACGAACAATAGCTTCTCGGAAAATAATTTATAGTATCGATTGTGTGCACTGGAGTTTTGAAGAAACAGTACATATAACATTTGGATTATATCTATACCTATAAACGCCATGGCTTGTGGCTTGTAACGCTGATTTTGGTCACACTAAATATCTGTTCATATCTAAGTCTGTAGACCAGCTACAACTTTGATATTTTTCATACATAGCCCCAACATATATCCGAATACAATGGTATAAACAAGATTCGCGCACTTAAAACAGATGTTAGACTCTTTTTAAAAATCTCTGTACATGAAGTCGAGTATCAATAACGTGGGGGTCGGTTTTCTATTGCTTTGCTGTAATAAACTGAGCCCCCATCATTAATACAACTTAGCGTAAGAAGTACCTGGACATAGATTGGGGGATCGGTTTTCCATTTGTATATAGTGTCAAACAGAACCCCTATGATTAATACATCCATATCTATTTTCTTCAAGTAACAAGTTTGTAGACCAGATACACATTACATATTGTGTATACACAGCCCCAAATTATGTCTGAATAAAATGGTACGAAAAGAAAAGTTATTTTGGCCTTTTAAAATTAACGACCTTCTTCTACAGGACAGCTAAATATGGATGACCAAAAAAGAGAAAATCCATAATGCATAATTATATTTCCAGTATTAAAAAAACGTACATATAATGTATGAAATCAAATTATGGATAATTGTATATCCAATCGACAGAATATGATTAATTATAAGTGTCATTATAATTAATCATATTCTGTCGATTGGATATACAATTATCCATAATTTGATTTCATACTGTCGACATAAGAGAGCCGCACTATATTCGTGCCTAAAATCGGAACGTGTGAATGGAGAGGCCAACCAAGTGTAGGATAAAAGACTCCTGTCTATCATGTGATCTTCGGTAGTTCAGTGGTAGAACAGCACCGCGTATAGGTGGCTTCCAAGGTGGACGCGGGTTCGATCCCCGCACGAAGTTCGTTTCTTTATTCACATTTACAATTTGGGACGCTCGTTTAGTAGTCGCTCACACCGACTCCGGGCAAATATAGGCTCTCACTAATAAGTGTCATTATAATTAATCATATAATGTATGTGTGTGTATGTATGTATGTATGTATGTATGTATGATTTTCAATAAAGTAAGCAATAGAACTAAGTAAATATCTAATTGAAAAATGGGAATCTGTGACCTACTTTTAAAATGCATATTAGAAATGTAACACAACTCTTACTCAACTTAAAAATGAAATTATCAATGTTTCTATTATATAACTAGATTCTGGGCAAAATTTCAAAGATATTTCTTTTCATTCAGCCCGTTTGTCAGGTTTGGGACATTCAGGAAAAATGTCCATGTTCCATTTCTATCGCTTTGAGATTTCGTTTCTGAAAGGTCATTATTTTTTGCAATATATTAAGTACAAAAATAGTAACAATTCCTCCGTATCCATTAGTCTTGGCGATTTCTTTTGCTTTTATTAATTTCATTTTCTCTACGTCGGATTTGTTTTGTCTACAACTCACTGGAGTGAGAAGAAGCAATGTGACTGACCTGGTAAGTCTATTACGTATGTCATGTGTTGAAAAAAGAAAGTGTGGAACGCGAAATGTATGAAGCGTTAAGCAAGTTTCTTGGTGTGTTAAGTTTTATTGAAATAAATATCTCAAAACCACTGTGGCTCACTGGTAGAGTTATCTCCAACGGTTCGATAGGCCGTGGTGCAATCCATCACCGAGTCATACCAAAGACTTTAAAGCTAAACACTCAGCACAAGGACTGAGATTTAGGAACATTTCCCCGAGGCCAAGGGGGTTACTGACAAATCACGTTGGATGCCCCGGTTCTCGTAACATAACCAAAGTTAAGCAACTTCGAGCCTGTTCAGTATCTAGATGGGGTCTTACTAGCAATGTCTCGTCTGTAACCAACCTTGCAACACCATCGATGAGGGTATAAACGGGAACGATGATACATACGGATATCTCAAATGGTTCAGAAAATGGACAGCATTTTGGGACTTTCTTTTTCTGGTCAATTGGAGAAAAGTCTAGCTTTATGCAGAGTGTTCGTTTCCATCGACTTTCCATGTCTAAAAATTTAAACCATTTGTCACAAGAGAAACACATATGCGTAGATCTTCGCGTAGATCTTGACAATTGTCTGTGTTAAGACATCAAGACATTAGGAAGTTTTAAGGAGAGTAGGAATTACTCGGGAACTGTTACTAACGAATCAGAAAAAAGACGGTTTGTTTGGGCAGACACTGAGGAAGGAAGGCTTGAAGAACCCAACACTCACAGTCGAAGGAGGCAAGAGGAGCAGAGGTTGGTAGCGGGTAACCTACTTGAAAGATTTGAGCCGTTGGATGGCAGAATGAGTACCCAAAAGACATATAGGGGTCATAAAAGAGCACGAATTGCTGAAGCCAACAAAAGGAAGAAATCAGTGGAGAGCCATGATCGTCCACGTCTTGAATGGACATGGCACAGAGAGAGGGAAAGAAAATAGTATGTAAGATTTGTTAGTACGGTACAATGCCAAATAAGGATTTAGATGATTATGTGCGCATATCTTCCAAGTGGGAAAGGCTCATCTATCTTGGTAATCAATAATCAAAATATTGATTTGATTTCAACCGCACATTCATGGGCATAAAACAAGTTGCAGATGTAAGTTCTTATTCAT
>VCCN01004456.1:977368-993386 GCA_006491835.1 Architeuthis dux | reverse complement strand
CACATTTCTTATTTTTATATTACTCACCTAATATGTGATTACAAATTGCCCATAGTTGTGTTATCTGTCCCGCACACTGTGTAGTCACATTATATTTGGCCCGCCATAGTAAATGGGTTTGACATCCTTGCTTTAAACAATCTCAAATGAGTTCAAATTAGTTTGTACGTTTCTTGGCACTCCAATCTGACTCTAGCGATACAATCTTTTAGCACTCTGAATAGAGAGCATCGATCAAATGAAAGTGCAGTTTTCCCCCACTATCCGAAAGTAGAGCGTTCTTATGAAAAACCTTTCGTAAGACGAAATAGCGTAACCCAAAGAAGCAATTACCATCAATTTATATTGGAAAATATTTTGAGCGTTCCCATACCCCCAAAATGGTGTTGTTCGTATTCTCAGCTGAGTCGTCGAAGGTTGGGGTGATGGGAAGTACAGAAAACTTGGGTGTAGGAGAGAGGGGAAGAGGGTGTGCGCTGCCACTATAATGGCTTGCTGAAACATAAACGCTCAATCCTATTTTCGTTTTTCGCCTTTTTTCCGTAAGAGCGGAAAATTGGCGTAAATCGAACTTTCAAAAATCTGTGGCTACCTGTATGAATTGATTGCGGTTCTCTGTATGTCATAGGACAGAGTTGAATGTATCATTGGTGGACAGCCGGGCAGGATTTCAACTACTTTTAATCTCCTTTTTCAGGTTAGTATTAGTAGTACTTAGATCTACTAATGGCTGTTGTTTTAATAAAAGAAGGCCTTATTCTAATAATGTGTATACTAATTGCTTAGTTAAGTTTGATGTGATGTCAAATGGACAGGAGTGGGTGTAGAGTTGGAAGATTGCCTTCCTTGAGAATAATCATTTAAAATCTTGGTTTTTACCTAAGCACAACAATCGACCACTGGTACCACTGCCGGAAGTACACGACTGCCACAGGCACCAACTAAAGCTCAAGTTGATAATGGTAATACATATGATTTTGTCACAAGAACAATCCTCACCAAAACTAGGGGTGTAAACCGATATGTAAAATCCTCGTTCCCCTACCGTAATTTGAACTCCCGACTTATCGGTAGGCGGCTGTCTTACTGACTGAGCTAAATTGACAATTCTTGGATATTAACGAAAATGTATCATACAGACACGCATGGGCTTATTTCATTCTAATAAATAAATATAGAAAAACAATTATTTTATTATTCTTTATTTCTTATATACTTGCAGACCCCGTGGAAATTCCACGGTTATTTTGAAAATTGTAAAATAATCATGAAATCATAGATAGTACAGGAAGAGCAGTATTAGGAGAGAATATCTTTGTTATACACTTGTCACCTCTTCTACCCTGAGAATTGTTATACATTATTTTTACTTCAAGAATTGAACGCGCTCTAGAAAGAGCTACACGTAATTGTCCATGAGAAAATATTGGTTCACCAAGAAATAATCCAACTTTCTCGAATGTCCTTGAGACTCATTCATGGTTATTAAAAGAATGACCGTTGGGGAAAACTGATCTCTTTCGAAAATGAACGGTAAATTGGCATCATTTGTCGTTTAAAAATGGCTGCCGTAGAGTTAGTGTTTCTGGAGTTAATGATTTTCGGGTTTGTTGTTTTAGAGTTAGTGTTAGGGTTAGGGCAAGGGTTTTGAAATTCGTCATCAGCACCTGTTTGCAGCTGGAACAGCAGCCATTTTAAAACGGGAAAGGTAACACTTTATATATATATATAATCCCTTTTTTGCTGGAGAGGTATTCTTGATCGTAATTCATTTGAATATTTTTTTCGAAAGGTCACTGAATTTCCCCCGCTATCCGGAATTATATGATATCCGCTGTGTTCAAATAAAAACCTTTCGTAAGCGGAAATCGCATAAAACAAAGAAGCAATTACAATTACTTTATATGGGAAAAAAATATTGAGCGTTCCCAGACCTAAAATATGTTGATGATAGTATGTTAGACAGAGTCCTCAGAGGTTAGAGTGGTTGAGGTACGGAAGACTAGGGTCTAGGAGAGAGGAAGGGGTGAACGCTGCCTCTATAATGGCTTGCTGCAAAACACACGCTGAACCTTTAATTCACTTTTCGGCTTTTTTCATAAAAACAAAATAAGTGGTGTAAATCGAAATTTAGAAAAGTGGGGGATACCCGTACCCTGTACCCGACAGCTGGGTGCACAATGCACGATGCCAAACAGACGTGATTTTGTGCCTGGCGTAGCTAACGAGAGAGGGGAATAACAGCTATATGCTAGCGTCTGTAGCACCGATCGCTGTCACTGACTGACTGACATACCGAAATGTGAATTACATCTTTTGCTCAGTGTTGCCAATTAAGCTGTGTTTCATCTAAATCTACAAGTTTTTGTTTGCGTCTAGATGTCAACAATTGCTATTTAGATGATTTTTTAATAAAATAAGTTATATTTTTATTTAATTTATAGTAATAAAATAAGTTATATTCTTTTAATAAATTTAGTAATATTTTAAGGAAATACATGTTGAAGATTAAAGTCACATTTAATTTATCAACAATATGTAATATATTTCCTAGATTTTATCTGGAGAATGTAGATGTTTCTAGGCGATTAAAGTTTGCAACACTGCTTGCTAGATCTTCACACAAGAAAAGAACTCGTGCATCTACGGTCTAAATTTCAGGCTTGTTTCACAAGACGATCATATCGTTCTGTACTAAATAAAGATATCCAAGAATAAATGTTTGGTTGCTTTGAATTCATTTTGTTTCGTATTTACAGCGCCGCTCAGGATTCTTGACGGCACCCTTGGATTCGTTTCTATAACCGATACAAGATCTTCAGGGAAAAAAGCACATATAAAGGAGGGGGGGCAATATTACTGGTCGTATTTTCGATTTCTTCTTTGAAATTACTACATGTAAGTGGGGGAAAATGATTTTGTTAAAATAACTTTGGATATCCTATTAAAATATTCTGGAGACAAAAACTTGGTAGATGTCCATTTAGTTCTGAATATATTGTATAGTTTATACCAAAGAATCCAAGGGTGCCAATAATCCTGAGCGGATCATCGAGATCTGTATGGTGCAACAGCAGGGTTACTTGGATCCATCCGGGATCGCGTGAGCGAAGCAGCAATTCTTTGAAGTCTTTCCAATATTCGTCCGATCTCCCGCCGATTTTCCGGTAAGATGTGTTCGCGTATAATTATATAAAGCTCAAAACCGAGAACTCCAATTTGTGGTCACGTAGACCATTCGCTAGTGTAGTGGGTTCAATCCGCACTGAATTCTCTTCTATTGTAGTCGTTTGTTAGACTGAGTAAATATCGATATCATTATCATCATCAACCATCATAAGTCCACTGCTGAACAAAGGCCTTTCGCAGTTTCCTCCATGCTGACCGTAACTCTGGTAACCTAGGGCATATTTTACAGGCAAAGCTTTCTATATCATTTCTCCATCTTATGACTGGTCTTCTCCTACTGCGTTTGCTATCCATTGGGCACTAATCAACTAACCTTTTACATAATCAGTTACCCTTTCTTCTTGTGTCCAGCCCATCTCCATTTTTGTCGCCCATATTTTTTACTTTGCTCTCGGGTCCATGTTGATTTTTTCTATATCTTATTGTTATTCCTGACATTGCTCTTTCCATTGTTCTTTGTGTGCGCGTCTGTGTGCGTGTGTGTGTGGGTGTTTCGAGTTACAGCAGAAACCTTTTACCGAATTACGAAATAAATTACAAGGAAATACCCAGCCACATCGCAATTAGCAACATTACACAAATGTTTTACAACAAAGGATGCCCTGAATCCCCAATATGCCTTTTTAATAGAATACGTGTGTTTACTTTGCTAAACCGGGATCTAGTACATCGTTATCCAGTTTTATATTTCAATCACTTTTTAAAATTGTATAGCGGCAACCTCACAAAATGATTGAATAATCTGCCATGTCATTCAACATTTGAAATTGGAATTTGAAAGTGGATTCAAATGCCGTCTACTGACAGGTGGAATAATGCGTCTTAAACGCCTTCACAATTGACGGGTGGGCTTTTAAGGTGAGACCAGTGTTGAGTTCAGCTTCTGCTGACCCAACCATTTAGAGTCATTTCAGTATCTGGAACTTCAGATGCAACACAGAGAAATGATTGCAATAAAAGACACGATTTGACAGATTCATTATTTATTTGCAGACATTTGGGTTAATTGTTTAGGTAATATTTGTAGTGAAATGACTGTCCATTCGTCATTCGAACAGCAGGTTTTGAATTACACAGAGCGTCCAAGTATTTCACAGCACAGATCTGGGCAACTCCTTTTAGCTGGGCCCATGTCAGTCTGGCCGCCCTAACCTCACTCTCGACTGATCTTGTCCGACTTGTCTTCCCAAACTCTTCCCCACCCGCCGTGGATTCCAGTCCAGCGCCTGCATTGAGACATTGTCAACCGGCTCATGCAGGGTGTGTCCAGGGTGATCGCTGGCGGTGTCCATCTTCTCTCCAAATAACATGAAACAGGGAGTACTGAATTACAAAGTTGGTCGTTTGGTCCCATGATCTAGAAGATGGACGAGAAGGGGCTGTGCTGGGTCCTTAATGTCATCTTTCGGGCAAGTGGAGTTCCTTGGCGGTACCCATCTCCTTTCCAAGTAATATGAGACATACTTCACTGGGTTATATGGTACAAGCAGTAAGAAATAATCTTTGGGCTGTCTGTAATAGTGATACTAGTGTTTTACGGCACCGACAATTCAGCGCAAGGACCAACAAAAACCGTTAATTGAGCGCTAACAACTCGGTACACGACAATTCAGCGAACGGACAATTCAGCGCACAAAACCAACAAAAACAAACAGGTTTTCTATTGCAGTGAAGTATACTTCAGAATTAGAATCGTGGCTTCATCTGTCAAAGAGGCTCGTGACTCTTGGATTATTCTCCCCAGGGCATCATTAGTTGCACACGCCCTATCCTCATGAATATTTGAAACTGTCTGCTTCATTGCTGACACTGCGTCATATGCTGTGCTCCCTTACATTTCCCATAAACTTCTATTAACATGGATTCAACCTTTGCCTTCAGTGCAACGCCAAAACTCTTTTCCATTTCCAAGCGGTTTATCTAAACGATATCAAAATTCATTTACAATGGTGTGCTTTCGCACTTAATCTCCTGTAATATAAACTCCATATGGATAATCTATTGAGCCTTGAATTAGTAAAGAGTTGCAAATGAGACGTTTTAGAGTGCTCTGACCGAAATGTTATGTTGCAGTGACTTTGCCCATTTGTGTAAAAGAAACTGCATAAATCCACGTCGGTTACTTTTTGAACTACACGTGCAAGAGTGAACGTGTGTCTAGTGCGCTTGGCCTTTTTTCCAAGTTGAACTGTAAAGTCCGATAGATACAAATTGACAAGATACACTGTTGGAAAGCTGAAATTACCTTGTAAAATCCTGAAATACCTATGAATGAATTACTTTTTATGGTAAAATAAAGTGTATTTTTGAATTCCTCATGTCTGAAAACCCTGATTTAGCCCTTTAAAGTACTCAGATATGTCAATTGGGAAACAGCATATGACATTTTTTGGTGTGTGATGGTGGCCATTTTGTTTTATGCATATGAGGTAGTTCATCACAACCTTTTTCCTCGGAACATTTCTTTTTGAAAGAGGACATCCTAAGGAACATTTTGGTACCCTATTCATAGGATCCGGGGTGGCTGAGAGGCCCTGCTGGCCCCCGGACTAAAAGCAAAATGTGTATTCTTATTACGGCATTTCTGCCCTAATCATGAACGTTGATATAATTTACACTACTTACTTATTATTACTATTTTACGACTATTTTTTACTTCATTGTTTTTTTATCGAATTCTTAACTCTTAGTGAATAAACGGAGCAGATAAGAACTCTACTTATATGATCAACAGTGTGATTGTTTTTGTTTCTATGTCCGTAACAATGGATTCTTCCACTTGATGGTAACCATTTTGCTGATCAACAGTGTGATTGTTTGTGTTCCTATGTCCGTAACAATGGACTCTTCCACTTGATGGTAACCATTTTGCTGATATAAATATCTCTTACTAACCATTTGAAACAATGGACTCTTCCACCGGAACGAGTTCAATAATCTCTTTTCTAAAAAGTCACCTCATAGAAATTGATAAATACCTTGAATTCTTCACGGAGATTAACTGTTAAAGAATAAGCTCTAGGTGAGACTCGAACTCACGTCCCTTTTGCCAAAGTGAAGTCTAATTAAACGAACCGGCTGTCCACCCCCCTTTTTTAATTCGTTCATGGTTTTGCCATTAGCAGCAGGTCAGGATGAAATCAATTTCCCCAAATATGGTCACGTCGTATATTGTTGGATAGCAATTTTTATGCTGATTAAATATTCGCATAAGACAGGGGTGTAAATTGTACCTGTAGCGAGATATAGCTCACTTAAATGGGATAAAAATACATATACTCTCATCAAATAAACATACAGAACATAACAACTGTACTGGAACCCAAAATTGCTGTCATCTTTAAATCAAGATGGCGGACAAACGAACTTGAACCACCAAGTGCCACCTACTTTTTATGATCCTTAGACTATGTATTAACAAAATGTGAAGTTAAAATTAGGTTACTCAGAGGTGCATGTGGGCCCCAATTCAGCTCCTAGAGAGGAACAGTATCAAAGGTTCAGATCCGAGTGTTTTTAGTCCTGGCTGTTCTGTTTTACATTTGGAAAATTTGGAATGGATCCATGCACAATTATCCCTTATATGCCCTAGCTAACTGTACACAACCATAAACTATCTCCAAAAGTTCTCTATGAATTTCAAGAGTGTGCAATCAATTAGAAAAGAAGTGATTAAACTTTGGAGTGGATCCATACACAATTACCTCCCCACATTGTAGCTATCTGTCTACACCACAAACTATCTTCAACATGTCTCAGTCTGTACACGCAATATCTCCAGAAGTTCTCAATGGATTTTAATGATATTTTTCGAAGGGTGGCCAATAGGCTAGGAGGTCACGATATTTTGGAGTGGATTCATACACAATTATCTTCCTACGACCTAGCAAACTGTTCGCACCACACTATATCTCCAGAGGTTCTCTGTCTGTCCACCCGATATCTCCAAAGGTTCTACGAAAAAAGCGATTGAACTTTGGAGGGGATCCATCAGCAATTACGCACCCCCTCATGTTATAGCTATCGGTCCTAACAGGTTTTAAAACAAGGGTTTATGAAATTTGATTGCAAATAGCTCGAAATGACATGCTCTGATGCATATGGTTCCTTTGTAGACATTACTCAGAATGAAGTTTCCTTTCCAACGATATACAACATGACCATATTTGGGAAAATTCACTTCATCCTGACCATAACCTGGAACCCAAAATGGCTGCCATCTTCAAATCCAGACGGCAGACAAACGACCATGAACCAGCAAGTGTCACCGTCTTTTTTATGATCCTTATACCATGTATTAACAAAATGTGTAGTCAAACTTAGATGATTCAGATGTGCACACGGGACCTAATTCAGCTCATAGAGAGTAGAATGTTCATGCTACTAATTCCACTCAACTTTATTTAAACATCTTTCAATTTCGTTGGAAGATTTGTATATATATTCACTCGTATCTGACTGTCTGTCCACTCAATATCTCCAAAGGTTCTCAATGAATTTCAATGGTATTCTGTGGGAGCGTTGGTCATAGGTTAAGGAAGAATTGATTACATTTTGGGGCGGATCCAGGAATTCTTAAAATGTTACCTCCCCTGCATCGTAGTTATATGTCAACAAAATATCTCGAAAAATTCTCAATGAAATTTTCTGGAAGGGTAGACCATGGGGTAAAGAATTGGTTAGATTTTGGGGCGGATCCAGAAATCTTTTTTAAGTTGCCTCCCCTGCATCGTAGCTATATGTCAACACAATATCTCCAAAAAGTCTCAATGAATTTCAATTAAGTTTTCTGGAAGGGTAGACCATGGGGTCATGAAGAACTGGGGTCGATCCATGGATTTTTACAGTTACATCGTAGCTACTGGGTGTCCAAAAAGTCACCTAAACGGTATCAAATGTCACGTATGTTTGTTGGTAATTTATTAATTTTTCATAGCATAGAAAAACTCACACAATGAAAATAAATTTGCTTTAATTACGAAAAATAATGCTGCTTAGATGGTCTCCATTTTCAGCTTCGCAAAGACGTGCTCTTTCGACAGCATTTTCCATAACAGAAGTCAATAACTCTGGCTGCAGCCCTTGCATTCCTGCACAGATGTTGTCCTTGATCTGCTGAATTGTCTGTGACTTATTGATGTATAGACGCTCTTTTATTTAACCCCAAAGAAAATAATCGGAAGGCATCAAATCATTTCGGAATTTCGTCGTGAAATTATTCGGTGACCAAAAGATTTGCCTCAGAGAATAATTAATCCATTACATTTGAAATAAAATTCCACCATTTTCCTTCTTTGTTTAGTTGTCAATTTTTCCAGGGGTAATTTCCAAATGATCACCAATATTCTGAAAAGAAAAGAAAAATTAATTTTTATAAAAAATCCAAACTTTATTCGATTCTTAAATCTTATGGGGACTTTTGTATATATGAACTGACTTCCATCCAGTTTTTAGTGACTCAGAGGCGTTGGCAGAGATATGCACTCTCTGAGTGCTTTCTACTTTCATTCATAGTTTTCACCTCTCCCTTATTCCCTTTCCCGACCCCACAAGATTAACTTTCTCCCTTCTACCCCCCTCGATTATTTTAAAAGCTTCTGAATGTCCGTTCTTCTTCCAACCATCCAATTCCCGGTGCTCCCCTTCGTCCCCAAATGTACAGGCTACTAATTCCACTCAGTTGTATCTTCTTATTATTCATTCTCTAGCAATCCATGTAAAGCGAGTATTTTGCACTAGAGCCGGGTCAAATAACAATAACAAGGAGGATATATTTGTACATACATAAAATGCATGAATAATATTTCAGCCTTTGGAGTTGTTTTTCACCAATTAAGTGATAGTGCATGTTTATTTATTGCAAATTTTCCTTTTTCATCAAATCTCACTAAATGTTGGAGGGGGCCGCTTCAAGAAGCCAAGCCCCCCAGCACCCCAAATCTCTAGATACGCCTCTGCGCAAACACGAAGATATTAACGGTGTAAAATAAAGAGTAACTTTTTTTTGTCAGCAACTCTGTTTTGGCTTAATACTTTTTAAAAAAAATCATACTAAAAATAAACAAATAGGAATCAGTTTCTCTTGCTGCCAAAAAAGCAAGTGGTGTAGTTTACGAACGCTGATTAGAGCATTGAGAGTAAAAAGCAGAAAGAGAGAGAGTGTCTTATTTTTTTAGGGGAAAATATTTACACAAGTACAGAGAGAGAGAGAGAGAGAGAGAGAGAGAGAGAGAGAGAGAGAGAGAGAGAGAGAGAGAGAGAGAGAGCAATTGATTGTGCGGGGGGGGTATTTCTTATTACGAAGGTGGAGTAAAAAACAACCACTTCACAAGCAAAAACAAACAAGAATTTGTATATTTCTTTCTATCCGATCTGTCTCTACTTTTTACACGCATACTTACAAATAATGTGTATGTGTTACTGTTATAAGAGTGTAAATAATGTGGGTTGCAGTACAGGAGTGTGTACGTATGTATGTATGTATGTATGTATGTATGTATGTATGTATGTGTGTATGTATAGCACGTGTTTGCGAGTAGAGGGATCATGTTTTTGATTATGATTAACATTGTTTGTTCTGTTCCATTGAACAACCTGACCGTAAAGTTGAACCAGTGTATAAACACTTGTAATAAGAAGAAGAAAGAAAAGGAAAAGAAGAAAAAGAAGAAGGAAAAAATGAAGGGAAAGAAGAAGAAAAAGGAAAAGAAGGAGACGAAGTTTTTATCCGGCTTAAACGTATTATGTGGATTGTGTCCAATGCGTTTTATACAGGAGTGTGTATGTGTATGATCTTATGCATGTGTTTGCGTGTGGCAGAGAGTCTATGTGTGTTGATTAGCATTGTTCTCTTTCATCTTGATTGAACAAACCGACCTCGAAAAGACGAACACGTGTATATCCATCATTATTATTAATTATTTGCTACTATTTACCTTCATTTTAATTGATGTTGATTTTTTTTATCGCAACTAAACTCAGGCTGGTTTCCCTTCAGCAATGAGTAAATAAATTTACAGCGAGGATCGGAATAAGAATAAGTTCCAGGTGAGAATCGAACTCGCGACCCTCTATACTGGAAGGTGGTTCGCTTAACGCGGGATCGTTCTTACCACTAAACTTATTCTTTATTCCGATCTGCGCTATTAATTTATTTGCTCACTGCTGAAGGGAAACCAGCCTGAGTTTAGTTGAGATAAAAAGCAACAACAATTAAGATGAAGGTAACTAGTAGCAAAAAATTAGTAATAATGATTTACAATACTTTATCGAATAAAGTAAATAAAAAATGTAATAATTTTACAAGGCAAAACTCGAAGTTGAATTTGATGTTTTGTCCGGCTTAAACGTATTACGTGATTGTGTCCAATGCGTTTTAAATGGGAGTGTGTATGTGTATGATATTATGCATGTGTTTGCGTGTGGCAGAGAGTCCATGTGTTTGATAAGCATTGTTTGTTTCATCTTGATCTCTGAAAAGTCGAACACGTGTATATACATTTGAGGAGAAGAATGATGATCGATACACTTACCTTTGATTATTAAGGGTAGCCAATCACAGGGGTATATTCCTCACCTGTTGCTGATTCGTCGGTGTATCCTTGGGGTATCCTTGGGGTATCCTTGGTGTAACAAAGTGGTCGACTGAAACACACGGGGATACGACGACAACGAACAAAGCAGATATACTTATTAAAGTCTTGATAAGCGGCCGGCGAATGTAGCCACCACCACCACCATCACCACCACCACGGATATTATATCTGTGTTTAAGGTTGAGTAATACACCTGCCTCCTCACTTTCCCCACCCAAAAATGTGTGTGTGTGTGTGTGTATGTGTGCGACGTGTGTGTGTGTGTGTGTACGGCGATCTATGCGTGTGTCGGTGTTTTGAAGATGAAGGTGCGAAGGTGTGCTATCGGTTTTTGTGTATGAGTGTCCGTGTGTGTGGGTGTTTTTTCCGTGTGCGCTCTCTTCGTAGGACGTGTATTTCACGTGCCTTTTGCGATGGGCGGGGTATATATGCGTGTGATTCTCTCTCTCTCTCTCTCTCTCTCTCTCTCTCTCTCTCTCTCTCTCTCTCTCTCTCTCTCTCTCTCTCTCTCTCTCTCTCTACGTGTTTGTGTGTGTATGCATGTATGCGAATATGCGTGTTTGCTTGTGACTGATAATGTATGTGTATATATACATAACCTTTTCCTCTTTTTAGTACGGAGCATAGGACAGCAGTCGCATCAACAAAAAAGGCTAAAAACCGAGCAACGAATTTTATTTGCTTTGGTGAAACACAGAAGCTAAGTAGCAGTAGTCGTAGTAGTCGTAGTAAATAAGTAAGTATAAGGAAGTGAGTAAAAACCCAAACGCACAGTTGATGATGGTAACCCCCAGGTAGATGGATCGTGGAAGATGGATCGTAAAGAATTCTTCTTTACTTTTTTTTCGAAGCTTTTAATAAAATATTTCCCTTTAAATTACCGTATATACTCGTATATAGGTCTAGTTTTGAAGAACAAATGTCCAGGTAAAAAATTGATGGTCGACCTATACACGAGTAATACTTTTGTGAGGTTGAAATTCAAACATACTGGGAAGGACTAGGAATAACCCATGGCTTTACAGATGAAACATATTTAATGGTTACTGCCAACAAATAATGAACAGATAAAATATATACGGATTTATTAATGAAAAGACGTGAAACACCTTCAATAAATAAGCTCATAAATTTAAAATTGTGTAGCTTTTCATATAATATATAATATATAATATGACCTACATGCGTTAATTATTCATAAAAACCGGGATTGACCTATACACAAAGCACGACAAGAATTAAGGATTTCGTGACCATAAATCAAGTGTTGACCTATACACGAGATCAACTTATACATGAGTATAAACGGTATTTAAAAAATTCCTCTTTTTATCTCTCTCTCTCTCGCTTACTCTCTTCCACTTTCTCTTCCTTTTCTATTATTTTATAATATCCGATTTTCTGTAAAGGCCAGAAGAACCCCAGATGTATAAATAACCACTGACTTGAGAGAGTGAAAAGCCGTCCTGGCGATTGTGATTGGACTACTGAGAGAGAGGCCAGGTTGCCAGATAGTTGCACACGTTTCTGGCCAAAACACGCAAATAATGGCCAAACATAGCCAAATGCAAAAATTGTTCATTAAAGCAAGTATTTTATTATTTATTTTTATTACTTGAAGTATTGTAAATCATCATTATTAACTTTAAAAAAAATGATCCTGCTATCTACCTTCATCTTAAATTTGACCGAGGGGAGAATGGACTCGGAGTCGGCGATCCGAGTTCAAACTCCGGTCGGGGACGCACTAATGCACTTAAGAAAGGCATGAATCCAAGAAACCCCACCCAGCTATGGGTAAAATAGCGCAGGATGAAATGTGTGACGCCACTTCGGGTGCTTGTCGCCGCTAAGACTATTTCAGTGAATTTCAAATATGTGGAGTGGAGCCCAACCCGTAGCCAGCGTAAGGACAGAAGAAGAAGATTTTAAAAAAATAAAACAGAAGACGAATAAAAGAAGAGGAAAAAAGAAAGAAAAAGAAGAGGAAAAGGGAAGAAAGGAGAAGAAAAAGAATAAGAAAAAAGGGAGAAAGAAGAAAAAAGGAAGAAAAAAGGAAGAAAAAGAATAGCAAAAAAAGGAGGAGGAAGAAAAAGAAGAAGAAGAACTGTCGTCTGCTACACCAAAGTTGCACACACACACACGCGATTGGATTTAAAGCAGCCAATGACAAGTGTGTTTCTTGTTTTGGCAGTGCGAAAAAGCGCTAAATTAGCTCGTTTGCGCTTATTTATTGGCTATTTTCGGCCCTTTTCTGGCTATTTTGGACCTTCTTCCATCGACCTTTTGGCGTTTCGGCCATTTTCGGCCATTTTCGGCCATTTTCGGCTATTTAAAAATAATTTAGCGTTTTTTGGCATTCTAACTAGCGTTTTGATTTGGCCACACTGTTTAGACCCTCACCTCAGGATAAGCGCCTGGACCCGTAACTATATTGTCCAAGATGGCCGCCAAATCATTCAAATGCTCACTACTCTTTCACTATTCATCCTAGACAAATCTTTCCAATAGTATTTATAACATCAGGTGTGTTCAAAAATATACTAAAAGTTTACCACAGTATGACCACTGGAAAGGTATCGTTTGAAGATGGCGTCCAAGATGGCCGCCAAATACTTACAATACCCATTACTCGTTCATTATTCATCTTTTCAAGATGGCGTCCAAGAACGGCTGCATTTATGAAAAAAACAACCTTACTCCCTAAAGAACTTCCAACAGCAGGTTTCTCAACGGAATTTTGTAGTATCAGAAGTGCCCAATAACATACTAAAGGTCTACCACAGTCTGACCACTGGAAATGTATGATTTCCAAGATGGCGTCCAAGATGGCCACTAAATCGATATGGGACAAAATGACAAAGATGAAACTAAAACATTTTCATATTTCATGCAGCAAATGTCAATAAATGTAAACTTGGGGAGAAGATTATTGAGCTAGAAGAAGAACAAGCTGTAACGAAATAGACCATATCAGGTTACCGGTTGCCAGTGGGTATAGGAACGTGGTCAGATTTGGAATCTGTGTCAAACTGCCTACGTGACCAACTGGGGTATCATGTTATCAGAAAACCGTTGGGAATTTGAAAAGTGGGTGGAGTTATGACCATTAGGTGTATAAAGGCTAGATCAAAAACAGTAAAGTTAGTTGGGGTTAGGAGGCAGTGGGGGTCAAGATGCCCTGCCTAACGGCCCGGCAGCGGCAGTAGCAGTAGAAGAAGTAGCAGCAGTAGAAGTAGCAGTCCTTGAAAAGTGACCGATCCCTTTAAACAACGACATGCAACAGAATCTCCGTACCTCGCCGAAATCCGCAGACCAGAAATTGACCGGCGTGGTACGAAAATAAAACTTCATAAAACTCTAAAATCCGAGGATTTTGTCGTCTTTTCTCTCCACACACGTGGGAGTGTTTTCTTCGTGTCCACAAATGAATTTCCCTCCACAGAGAGACATCAGCGGCAGAGCACCATCATCATCATCGCCGTCTGCAGCCCGCGGAGGCGAATCGGACAGAGAGACATCATCATCATCGCAGTCCGCAGCCCGCGGAGGAAAAATGATCGTCTCTGAAACTCTCTAACTCTCTACATCTCTTTCCCTCATGGCGACCTTCTCGGAAACTGCTATCTCACTATCTCTCGCTCTAACTGCTATCTCTCTCTCTTTCCCTCGTGGCAGCCGTGATCGTATGGTGGTTAGTACCCCCACGTTAGGCTACAGAGCTTTGCTTAATCGGTTACAGAGAGAATGGCTAGAATTAATGTAATTATCCAAAGCCATTGGCGAATTTGAATTCACTGACATTCCCAGTTCTCTTTTTTCAGCCGAAGGCGTAATGCCTATTCCAGCAGACAAATTTACCTTGATGAACGAGACAGAGATTGCTGCTGATAGTGAAAGTAGAAGAATAGAAATTACTGAGCAAACTGCATACATAATCGTCATTATTGATGATATGGTAGAAGTTAAGAACATCGGACAGCTTGCTGAAAGCTTTTGTAAACAAGGGGCGACAGAAGGCAGAGTTTTGTTTGGTTCACTTAAAGAGCAGACCAAAGCTTGGATTACATGCGTTTACAGGGGAAGACTGGGGAGGAAAGTTCTCAGGAATATCGAAATGTAAGTGGGTACGGAGTTTCTTACTCTTGAAAGATGTTGATTCGATTGTTACAATGCTCTTTCTTGGTCTTTATCTTGAATCCCCGTCCTGCCAAGATATTACAAATTTAGAAAGATTACGACGGGTTTTTTTTTCTCAAACGAAAGGAAGGTGAAAGTTGCCTCCAGCCCAGGCAATGTTCATTCCTCACGTATCTAGAGCAAACTATGTATGCCATTCTTGGAATGTTGCCTCTGAATAAAGCATTGCCAGCTCCCGAAGGACATGGCTGGGTCTCAGAAAATGATAGCTCTGTACCAGTGCTATGTTTGAAAGTGGCTGCTCCAGATGAGATCTGGGGATTTATTAAATGTGGTTGCAAGTCTGACTGTACTACAGGACATCGTTCTGAATCTGAAGACAGCAGTAACCAGGAATATCAAAATTATTTTGATGGTAATGAATTATACTACGAAACTGACAGCAATATTGATTTGAACTAATGTGTGCCGTCCCTTGCAGGAAATCCCTCCTATATACTTAACAAAATAGGCTCAAACTTACAAACCTTTCGCATACATCTTTGAATCAAAAGACATTCATAACTTTCTTACAAACTTAAGTCTTTCGTTTTGAATCAAATTCAGTTTTCACAATGCAAAATGCATTGCTTCTCAATCATTATTTCGTTATTAGTTAATAAATACGATGCATAGTTGACCACAATGCCTCTACATGCTTTTGAGCTCATTTCAAATCATGTGGAAAATGATCAGTTTCGCGCATGAGCAGTGCTAGCAGCCATTGCTAGACAAATTGGTGAGACTAATCTTTCGTGTCCAGCAGGGCTCATTCAATATAGGAATGATTATTTATTCATTTTAACATTGAAACTCAGGGTAAATAATGTTTAAAGCCTATAGAAAACGACGTGGAAAATGTATAATTTTTGCGCATTCTTAGTGCTATTAGCTAATGTTAGAAAACTTGAAAAATATGTTTTTCTGATAAAGCACACCTTAAAACCCCTAAAAATGAATAAAATATCGCTTTTGACATCCAAATCCAAGATAAGGTGTTTTTTTTATAAACCAATTTGACGGCCATCTTTGACGCCATCTTGGAAATTATACCT